>CM035408.1:81333771-81906271 GCA_020310875.1 Ceratopteris richardii | reverse complement strand
CACCCTTTCCCTCTTGGAAAACATTTTCATCCTCAAAAATAGAGCTATGAACAATTGTAGGCATATCCCTAAGCCCATGGTCCAATCAATATGGAGCATATTCTCATCTCTTTGATCATATTTGCCTCTTATTCAAAGTGAAAATATGGGAATCTTGCTTGACGAGAACTTATGCGTTCTCAAATATTATCTGATCCCTACATAAATGATTCAAAATACCATCTGACCTTGGACTTGATAAGCATGATCAAGTGCAAACTATGGAATGAATGAAAAGGGTGGAATAAAAAACATCCTTGCCTAATTCACTTTGCTAACTAGACATGAAACATATGAATTGGATGGATTCAAGATATCCCTAATTGAATGCACATGCATGCTCATAAATATACACATGTATATGCACACATGCACATACAAACACATACAAACACATACATATACATACATACACACACATATATACATAAGATGAACTAGGTACAAGGAATAATTGGACATGATCTTGTACTATAACATTATAGGAGTACAAGACTCAATGTCGAAAATACTAGACTAGACAAGACTAGAACAATGAGCATGACTAGAACTGAAACTTGGAAAGTACTTTCTTGGAGATCAAGAATCCTTGAGCTCCCAAGTCTAGCATTGGCAAGACGAAGGATATGAGTTGCCAAGCCCCCCTTATATAGGTGTTGAAGGGTAGTTAGGAATTGGTGATATCATCGATGATGTCGATAATCTAAATAAGTCCTCTGGATATCAAAACCATGCAAGTAGAGAATCAATATAGGGTTTTGACATGTTTCGAATGTAATGATAGCATTAGTTTCTCCAAAATTTGAACCAATCGTGAGATATGGGAATTCACATGAAATCTAAGGTTCAAGATGTTTTCTTTATGTCCATGATATCACCTCCCCCTCAACCAATGATTTCCATGAGGAGTGGCCATGTTCTCTAGCTTGGGCTTCAATGGATTCTTCTTGTGGAATTCAAGAGCATTGATGGATAGTCTTTAGATCTTCTAGGACTTGAGTCTTCATAACTCTTGATCTTTGTAGAATTGTTTTTTTTATGTGGCTTTTGAACGCAATGATGATGGATATCCATGATGAAACTGTGAAGGGTTTGTAGTATATCTAGGTTTAGATGCATGATTTTCATAGTGGCATATATTCCTCTTTTGACTTTGTTGATGATTTTTTTGATTCGGGATGGTGATTATGGAAGTCCTAAATCCAACTTGTTTCTTCTTTTGAGGACATTGAAATACCATGTGATCATGATTTCCACAATAAAAGCATAATCCATTTTCTTTGCAATGCTTTCTTTCCCTTGGTGTAAGTCACCTAACCTTGCTGTTATTCTATTGCATGGGCTCTGTTTGAGAGTTTTCCAACACATATTATTCAAGGACCGAGGTAGACTTGTATTCTTGATCTTGAATAGAAATCTTCTTCTCTTACTTTCTCTCAAACAACCTATTATCACACTCGATCTCTTGATTCATGAATTTGTTCAAAGTATTTACCTTGGGCATGGTTACATGAGATCCTTGAAATCATTACATAAACCCATCAGAATTGGTTGATAAAGTAGTCACGTATATTATTCACATCAATGGTTGCACTTCATCGGTCTCAAAAATTGATGGTTGAGAAACTTGGGCAAGGCTATCTCATTCTTCAATACATCTTCATTTTGAACTTGGTTGTCCTTGATTATTTGATTCTCACATTGAACTGCTTGCTTGATAGCATCATCTAAAGTATTTACTTGAGATGATCCTTTATTTCATCTATGAGACCACTTTGAAATTGATTGACTAGATGATTTTCTTGATATGTGGATTCTTGAAATAAATTTATGAAGTTTGATGCAAATTTTGCTACTAAGCGATCACCTTTTCGTGACCTCCTTTCAAAACCTTCAAGTTTTTGATATATATCTTTCAAAGTAAGCTCAGTGTTTTTGAGTATGGGTATGGAATCCATTATTCTTGACATAGAGTGATGATGTGGTAGTCTTCCCAAAATGTTAGGGGAGGACTAGATTTTTCCCTCGGACTAGACTTTAACAAGATTGTGAAAATATGCTTATGATTACAAGATAACCCATGCAAGGGAAATAATACAAGGATATAGAATTGTTGGAAAAATTCTCACAAAGGGGGAGTGATAGGTATGAATAACTATACTAGACATGATACAAGACGTCCCACAACTCAGGATCATAGGTATGAAGCAAGAAATTTGAATTACAAGAACTCGCCTGAGGGAGATGAACATGGTACAAACTATGACTCGATAAGATCTCATATTATGAGATTACAAGAGTACAAGACAGGATGTCCATAATACTAGATTAGACAAGACTAGAACAACGAGCAAGTCTAGAACTAGAACAAGAACTTGGAAAGTACTTGCTAGGAGATCATGACTCCTTGAACTCCCAAGATTGGCATTGACAAGACTTAGGATTTTAGTTTCCAAGCCCCTCCTTGTATAGGTGTTGGAGGGCGGTTAGGAATCGATGATGTTATTGATGATGCCAGGAATTGAAAGTAGGACCTATAGATAAAACTAAAATTTATTGCATTTTTACTTTACTCGAGGACTTTTGTGTCCAAATGGGCATCAACACTAGTTTGGTACCAAAATAGGCAGCTAAGTGTCCTTTTTCACAAATTTCAGAAAAAGCCTGTACCGTTCTACAAAAATTTGAGAAAATCCTTTAACATATGTATCAACTATAATACAATGGTTAATGAAAAATTTAAACATACATCAAATCATATTTTTGGTTCTTAATGGTCTCCTAATATACCATGGTAGTGAACAAGATGAAAATTCTTAACCAGATGTGATTTTATCGAAAGAAGAAATATGTTGTATGAAAGAAAAAATTATACACATTCCTTAGAACATGGAACACACAATATGAACTCAAATTCACATAGAAAAATTATCTTCAACTTATAGAAAAATTATCTTCAACTCAAATAAAATCAACTATTTTAATTCTACGCATGGAGAATAACAACTTATATCTAACATATGATTCAAATCAACGTATGGACATCCATAAAGGTGTACAAATATGCTATTAATCAAGGTAAGTATGACAATACCAACCAAGGTGTACAAATATGCTATTAATCAAAGTAAGTATGATAATACCAACCAAGGTGAATTTAGTTGCAAAAAAGAACAACTAAGGTCTAAATATATGATTCAAATAAATTTATGCACATCATCTAAGGTGCACATGTTCATGTTACCAACTAGACAATGTATGACGAAACAAACCAAGGTTCGCACATACAAGGCTAAAGCATTTATGGACATCTACCAAAATTTTCATATCTTTGAACACCACCAGAAGTCTTCATTTGTGCAAGCATCAACAAATTCTACATATACAATCATGAACACTTCATGGGCAAAAGACAAGGCATGAACATTTATGGTAGAGATTCAATTTCTTCACATGAATGAAGATAATAAGACCCAAACCAAGGTATACACATAAGGGAACTACCAATTTATGAAAATCAACCAATTTTTTCACATCTATGTGCACCAAGAAAAATCTATATATGTATGGATACCAACCAATATATCCACATACAAGTATCAACATCAAATCAACATAATGCCGAATTCTAAACATTTTTCTTGATGTAAAAAAAAAACAGGTTCATACTAAGAAGAAAGTGCACTTATACATAAAACCAAAAGAAAATATAGTTGCTATAATATATTTAGAAAACATATTTCGTTGATAGATGTTATATGCACAAGCACACATAGTCCCATGCACACATCCACACATGCTCAGAATAGTACTCAAATGTCTTTCATAGACTTTCAAGTCATAAAAATCATAATCACTGCTGGAAAACATTTCATCACTCCCATCATGGATGTTATCTTTGTTTTTTCAAATAGAATATCTATTCCAAATTTTTCATTCTCCTCACAATAACCATTTCCTACCAGATCTTCTTTGAATATGGAAGCATGTTTTTTCATAATTCAATCCTTAGAAGATCATTTGGAAAATTATTATTTTGCATCATAATCGTGTATTCTACCTCTACAACTATGTTCTATTCACAAACATGGAAATATATGTTTTGCCAATTCAACAAAAAAGTCAATGCCAAAATCAAATGTTTATATCTCAACTTGGAGATCCTCTAACTTTGAATAAAAATTCACATTCAAGTAGCATGGGGGTTGTCCATCAACAGATTGCTAATTCTCTTGAATCTCACTTACACACAAATGAGAGTGCGTCTTTATTGAAATGTTGCAAGAAATGGTCACTGTCTAGAGAAGATAAGTGTTGAGTCCATGAATTTTATTTTTTCAAGGGTTCAAGAGTCCATGAACACTTACAATCCTCAAATCCATAGGTAGTTGTTTGTTTGCTAAAACATAGCTTATCTGTCAAAATGTTTGGGAATAGTTTCTAAGTTATTCTAAAAGAGAGAAAAAAAAGTACCATTTTTTTCTTCATATAAAAACCCATATGAACTTGCAAAACATTAAAGATTATATTTCTCTCAAAAAAGTACATAGTGTGAGCTATTGGATCCAAGTGAGTATGCCCGCAAAGCCTCAAACATATTATCAAGAAAAAATCAATAAAGTTGGTGCAAAAGTAGGACATTTAAGTTTCCTAGGACACTCGTGTCCTATAACAGAACTAGTGTTGAAGTCCCAATAAGAATGTTGGAGAAAGTGTTGTTGACAAATTTTGACCAACTATAAATTCAACTAGATGAAGACAAATTTTGAATGAACTTTTTCCAACTCAAGGCACTTTTCTCAAAGACTTAACTTCTTTGGAAGTGTCAAAAATATGAATAATTCCTATCTCACTTCTCTTCAAGAGTGTTATGAAATCTTTTAGAGAAATGTGAAATTCAAATTTATCCGTTGGACTTTTGCTATAAGCACTTTACTTGAAGCAAAATCAAATGGATAATTCAATTGAGGCTCGACATGTAGAAAGTATCTTCCAAGATTGAATAGATTCTACATAGAATATCTTTCTATGATGTTTTTAATTCATATATACTTATTCCAACTAGCTAAGCCTAACCTTTGCAAAAATGATTCAAATATATTATCATAGTCAAGTGCAGAGGTTTAAGCAATGGGAAGGAAGAACCAAAATTATATGTAACTGATTTGAGCTTATGAGACACTTAAAATGATTTTAGATACACTCTATGAGATCAAAGCTTTAACTCTTGATAGATCTGTTCAAGTCAAGGTTTTAAAGCTTTTTAACTATCTTTAGGAGAATGAAACTAAGTTCTTGAAAAAATTCTTAGAGTAAAGGTAAACTAGAACCCATCCAGTTAACACTAGCATGGTAAACATTAGTGACTTGAGTCATTGAACTTCTATTGATAATGTTTCATTACTACTCAAAAACCATAGTGCTTCAAATATTTCTAAGTTAGGCTTTCCTCTACACAATCTCTTGAAACTCCTTACTGAAATGCAATTCTAATGCATAACTTCGAGTCAAGAGATTGATTTCATTGAGTTGCATTGTGAACTGGGTGTCACGAACTTGGACTAACATAATGTAACTAACCTTGGTTGAAGGGATCTTTACAAAGTTCATCTTCATAAATCCATGTGATATTTATGATTAAGGTAATTTTTTGAAGTTTGAGCTTGTTGTACTTGAATTATAATTGGAGATCCTAGGAAGAGGGTACTATGAACACCACCTATAAGAGAATGAATCTCCTCCCAACCTTATATGCTTCTATATATAGCCCTCTCCAATGGTCAAATTACTTTGGTGGGTTGATACTTGATGGAGAGTGTTAATCTCCAAAAGAACAAGCTATCCTTGATGTTAGAGCACCTCTATATCAAGAATAAATTAAAACCTTTACCAATTTGGAGGATTAATACTCAGTTATCAAAATCTTGAATAATTGTGAAGAGAGTCACTTCTCAAAAAGTCTGCTGCACATAACTCACTCATTGACTGATCAAATGTGTAAAGTTTTTGATAAAACTTTGCACAAGGTGTTGCCTATAGTTTCTCCACCTTCTCCAAGTTAAATCATCTCAAAAGATTAAGTATATCTTGAGAAATGATTCTTACAATTCACCTATGTCTAAAACTGCACTTTTCTACAGTCGACTTTGATACCTGTAACTTCTAAAGCATGTTTCTCTCAAACTACAACCCGTTTATTCAAATGCTTTTAGCCATAGGTATCTTACCTTCCAACTTAAATAATGAGTGATTGTTTCCTCAAAAATTTACACTGTGAAAGGAGAATTGACCAAAATATTAGCATCAAATTTCGCACCTGTTGCAACTTCACTTCTTCACATTTACACATGTAAATGTTCCTACTCTCAATTCTCTCAGCCTGATCTCAATTAGGATCTAAAAACTTGTACAGAGGTCAATCAACTATAGACTTAGACTTGTACAAAATCATTTCACAAAAGATTAAACACAGTAGAAGTACTCAACAAAAGATCGGGTGCAATATTTCTTCTTCTTTGAAAAATTTTACATCTGGATGAAAGAGAGATCTCCCTCACTTTTAAAGTGTCTAATGACTTCTAGTTCTTCTCATCTCATGCTCTCTCATACTTGCCCCAACTTTTTACTTGTATATATAGGCATATATGTACAAGCTCATGACCATACAAAAGGTATAAGTGAGCTAACTATAAGTTTAATGTACATATGTATACAAGTCTTCATTTTTTGAATGTGCACTATCTTCAGGCTTCATAGACTAATCTTTTCTTCAATCTTAGACTTCAATACTTCATCCAAAACATCAATTGGTGGTTGACTTGCACCAACAGCTCCCCCTCAATCATCAATTGAGGTTTTCTCCATCTTCTTTATAACTGCCATGTCTTTAAACCTTTGTAGCTTTGGTCCATTCAAGCTTTTGGTTAGCATATCTGCAATCTGATCTTTTGTTGAAGTACGTATGACTTCAATCTCCTTATCAATCACTTCTCTCTTAAGAAATGATACTGAATCTCAATGTGTTTAGTCCTGGCATGAAAAACAGGGTTAGCAGCTAGATACAATGAACTCATGTTATCTCCATGAATAGTGGGTGTACTCTAAATGATGTCAAAACTCTTCATAAGAGTCTTTAGCCACATGAATTCCTTTGCAGCTTCAACCATACCTTTGTACTCTGCCTCTGTAGATGATAAAGCAACTATGTTTTGCTACTTATAGCACCAAGAGATTAGCTTATCTCCCACATAACATAAGTATCCATATGTTGATCTCCTATCATCAGGATTACTTGCCCAATCTGTATCACTATATATCTTGATGTTTTTATCTGATGTAAAACCATAATACAAAACCTTCCTTGAGTGTACCCTTAATGTATCTCAACACCCGTTGTCCTGCAATCCAATGTTCTTTCCTAGGAAAATGCATGAACTGAGACAATACTCCAATTGCATATGATAAATCATGCCTAGTTAATGTAGCATAGATTAGACTACCAACCAAACTTTGATATAACTTCATGTCCTTGAATTCTTCTCCTCCATATCTGCTCAATTTGTGATGCACTTCCATTGGAGTAGATGCTACCCTGCAATCATCCATTATAAACTTGATCAACAAGTTCTTCAAATACCTTTCTTGAGTCACATATACTCCATGTTGAGTATATGAAATCTCCATGCCCAAGAAGTATGACAAGTCTCCCAAGTCACTAATCTTGAATTCTTTCTCCATTTGCTTCTTTAGGCTTTGTATGCCCTTCTCATCTGTACATGTAAGGATTATTTCATCAACATATATGCACATGTAAATAAACCCATCACCACTTGCTTTAACAAGTAAGCTACTATCTGCTTTAGATACTTGAAAACCAAGTTCTTTCAAGAACTTCACAAGTCTATAATTCCATGCCCTTGGGGCTTTCTTCAAACCATACAAAGCTCTCTTGAGCTTGCATACATATTCTGAATACCTTTCATCTCGCAACCCTTGTCGTTGCTCCATGAAAACATCTTCTAAAATATAACCATTTAGAAAAGCATTTTTCACATCTAACGGACATAGTTTCCAGCCTTTACATGAAGCAATGGCTATGAGTGTCCTGATGGTTGTCATCTTTGCCACAGGACTATATGTGTCATCATAATCTATTCCATATTTCTGAGCAAAGCCTTTCACAACAAGTCTAGCTTTATACCTAGACACACTTCCATCTGCATACCTCTTTGTCTTGTAGACCCATTTGCATCCAATGATCTTCTGAGTATTTGGTTTAGGAACCAAATCACATGTCTCATTTTCCATCAATGCATCATATTCTTCTTGCATAGCTTTCTCCCAATTTTCCTTACCTTTTGCCTCTTCATATGTAGAAGGGTCTTCATCTGCTTTCACTATGTAAGCATAATCTTTAGTAGTAAAAAAAGAAGTGTCATAGCTATACCTTGTAGGTTGCCATTTGTGTCTTGATGACCTTCTGAGTTCTCCACTTCTTGAGGTTTCTGGTTCATCACATTCTGGACCAAATCTTGGCACTTCTTCAACTTCAACTTGTACTTCATTGTTTTCTTCTTCATCAACTATTTGAACCTTTGATTTACCTTTCTTATGATGCACAAATTCTTCATCACCTACATGAATATTTATTGTACCTGCATACCAAGTACCTTGCTCATCAAATGTAACATCCTTTGATACAAGAAATTGTTTTGTGGATGGACTCCATAACCTATAGCCCATTTGCTTATCATCATATCCAATGAACACATACTTTTCAGCTTTAGGTTCCAATTTATGCCTCAATTGAGATGGCACATATGCATAAGGCAAACATCCAAATATTTTGCAATGATCTAAGGTAGGTCTCTTACCCCACCATGCCTCATATGGTGTCATACCCTGCAAAGCTTTACATGGTAACCTATTGACCAAATATGTGGCTGTATTTACAACCTCAACCCACAAATAATTTGGACAATTTTTCTCCTTCATCATTGATCTTGCAAACTCAACAAGAGTTCTATTTCTCCTTTCTGCTACACCATTTTGTTGAGGAGAGTACCTGCAAGTAACTTCCCTTTTTATACCTACATTCCATAAGTAATCACTCAACTCATTAGAGAAATACTCACCCCCTCCATTTGACCTTAGTCTCTTCAACTTTTGACCTGTAATTCTTTCTACATACACATGATAATGTTTGAATGTATTAAATACCTCTGATTTATCTTTGATCACATAGATTGTGATCCACCTAGTAGCATCATCAACATAAATCACATAATATCTTGAACCATTTATACTGAAATCCTTTGATGGTCCCCACACATCTGTGTGTACCAATTCAAGCTTCTTTGAATACATAATTCCATGCTTATTGTATGATTGCTTATGAGCCTTACCTAATTGACATGCCTCACATCTGTATGTCATATGTTGACCTGCAACATTAGGCAATCCAAGCAATGAACCATTGTTAACCATATCCTTAATACCTCTTTCATTGAAATGTCCAAGCCTTTTGTGCCAAAGATCTAACTCAGAGATCTTATGTCCTCCATAAGTGAAAAAGGCATGACCAACATTACCTTGAATCTTCAATGTGAAGAGTCTTCCTTCTTTCTTTCCTGAAACAATTTGTTTATACCCATTGCTAGGCTCTTCCACAAAAACTCCATCATTAGTGAACCTTACTTCATAACGTTTTTCACCAATTTGTCCTACACGTACCAGATTCTTTGGAATTGTAGGAACATACAAGACCTTACTCAGAAGAGTGCTTCCATCCTTGGCCTTCACTAACCCAATTGACTTCACATTGTGCTTTGTATTATCACTTGTTTGAACTACATGATTAGTTACCTTATTCTCCAAATTAGTCATCAAAGCTATGTTACTACTCAGGTGATTGCTACACCCTGAGTCAATGTAGAAGACTCTTTGATATTCACTTTGTCTTTCACAAGTTGCATTCATAATCAAGGTTGAATCCTCCTTCTGATCTGAAGCATAATTGTAGTAGCTATTGTTGTAGGATTGAATTTGGAAACCACTACCTGCATTTCTTCCAAAGTAACCTCTACTACCTCTACCTCTGAAATTACCTCTTTGATTTTTGCCACCTCTTCCTATTGAATTAAAATTCTGATTATATCCTCCATTATTCTGATTATTATGTCAACAATCATGAGCTAAATGATTTGTCTTACCACAAATCTAGCAAGCTTTGGCTCCATCTTTATTGCTTCTACCTCTTCCTCTACCTTTGCCACCTCCTCTTCCTCTTAGGAAGTTGGCTTGACAAGTTGTACCTTCATCTTCATTTGCTTGTTGCTTGCCTATGCTATTCTTCTTCTTATCCTTTGAATACATTGCTTGACTTGCACTCTTATCACCATCACCTTTGACATCCTGCTCACTATTTAGCATGTGTCCTAGCAACTGATTTAAATCAGGAGTGAAATGATCTAGTGACAATTCAGTAGACAAAATGAATGGCTTCCATTTCTCATCTCCTCTCAAACCTGTAAGGGTTTGCCTTACCAATTTATGCTCCTCAATATCTTCATGGGACAATGCATCTGCAATGTCCTTCATCCTTGTTACATAATCAGAAAAAGATTGAGAGGCCTTCTTCTTGAATGTGGTAAACCCTGCCCATAAAGATGCCTTCCTTGACTTTGTAGTGTTTTGGAAATGCTCCTCCAAAGCATTCCATATATCACTTGCACTTTCAAGACCTCTAATATGAGGTAGCAAGTAGTCATTGACTTTGATATAGATAATGCTCCTTGCTTGAGCATCCTTCTTCATCCAAGTCTTCAAATATGAGAGTTCATCCCTAGTTGGAACACTAGGATCTCTCAATTGTGGTTTTTATTCTTCACCTGTAATGTAACCTATGAAGTCTTTGCTCATGAGATGAGCTTCCATCCTCATTGACCATGCTGGATAGTTTATGAGGAATAAGTGTACCTTTACTTTGAATGAAGTTACTTTTGATCTTTTTGATAGCTTCAGACCTCCTTCTCAAGCTTTCACTTCAAACTTTCACCTTTTGAACCTTCAAGTGTTGATTTTTGTATGTCTACAACAGTCGGGGTCCTCTTTTCTTCAATTTTGATGATTCTTGCTCTGATACCACTGATGGAGAGTGTTAATCTCCAAAAGAACAAGCTATCCTTGATGTTAGAGCACCTCTATATCAAGAATGACTTAAAACCTTTACCAATTTGGAGGATCAATACTCAATTATCAAAATCTTGAATTAACTGTGAAGAGAGTCACTTCTCAGGAAGTCTTCTACACATAACTCACTCATTGACTGATCAAATGTGTAAAGTTTTTGATAAAAATGTGCACCTTCTCCAAGTTAAATCATCTCAAAAGATTAAGTATATCTTGAGAAATGGTTCTTACAATTCACCTATGTCTAAAACTGTACTTTTCTACAGTCGACTTTGACACCTGTAACTTCTAACGCATGGTTCTCTCAAAATACAACCCGTTTATTCAAATGCTTTTAGCCATAGGTAGCTTACCTTCCAAATTATTCTTCAATCTTGGATTTCAATCCTTCATCCAAAACATCAATTGGTGGTTGAATTGCACCAACAATACATCCATCCAATTGTCATCCATCTAACAATATGTGCTCTAAGTATCCCAATCAAGAATCTTCTAGAAATTGGGCTTGGCTTTGAGTAAAATATACTCTACTCTCCTTGCTCCCAATAAAGGTTGAAGAAACTTAATCACTAGGCAATACCACTTGTTTTATAGAGCACATGAACATATGATAAACCCAAGTTCAAGACTTTGGGCTATTACTAGATTGACAATTTTAGATCCATTTGAATCAATTGGGAACTCATGTCACAACCTTATGTTATAACGTTATTGATCTCACACATTATGTATGTTTAAGAAGCACTATAATCGAATCATGGAGATGGTTTTTCTATGGTTCCTTTATTGAATCGAATTTCTTTATAGACACTATACAAGTTTGTACTATTGGGGCTTAATTGCAACCATGAATTGTGATTTTCAAGTTCCATAGATATCTTGTGGGAGATTAAATATGGATAACACATGTTATAACCTTTCACATTTTTATGTTATGAACTTTTAGCCGTACCACCAATGTTGGATTTATAAAGAGTTTATAATTTCCTCTTTAAAGTGTGCATCTTGCAAGAATCATTGAATTCCATTGATCAATACATCGAATGGCAATGTTTTATTCTATTTTGCATATGAGAACAAAATTTCTAGGAGAACAAGGAGAATTATAGGAGCCTAACAAATGGTGATGAGATAAAAACACAACCTCTAAGGTTATTGGTAAGATCTTGAGTGGAATTCAAATACATGTTTTTCAAAGCTTAGGAAGTCCTTAAAAGAGTTTGGGATTAAAAGATAAGAGCATTTGTAGATTTTGAAATGTAGCACAATGTCCAGATACATATTTGGTATATTATATATTTTAATGATGACCTTGTATGCACTCTTTTGTGCTTTCTAATTAGAAAGGTTGATTAGATTTCTTTCTATTCACATGTTGTATATACTTGCATTCCCAAAGCATGTGTATCACTTAGGATATTAAAAATTGAACCAAGCTAGACTACAATTCTTTATAATGCTACCAATTTTGTGAGACAGGTGTCATTATCCTTTACCTTTTAAATGAAATTTGAGTCGCCAATTTTTTTGAAATGAAAAATCCATTATTATCTTGGCTCATGAGATCCTATGTTTTATTGCATACTTCCCTCTCATCAATCATCTTGGATAGTGCAACATAAAAAACATTAGTGTTGATTTGCAATCAATTTGTACATACTTCAAAAGACCATCCTTAAATCCTTCATTGATTATAAGTATTCAAAAGGAGGCAAAACTATTGGCAATAGCCACAATCTAAAACCTCTCCTAATTACTAATGCCTTTCAACATGTGGACGTTTCCCTTGATCATCATAACAATTATCGAGGAAATATGTCCATTTCCCATGCAAGAAAACATTTGATTCAAGGGATTAAATAGGAAATTCAAGAAAAATCATTCCATATTAGGATATAAGAGGCATTGAGTTTCACATCACTCTATCTTCTTTTGCATATTAGTGTAGCACAATTCTTCTTCCAAATCATCAACTAAGAAGTTTGTTGGAGTTCATATTATATTTTCAGTGAGAAATTAATTTTCTTCAACAATCCATTTTTATTTATATGTAAGTGAACCACAATCCATAAAAGCTTGCATTCAAAAGGCGTGGATAGTTATGGGGTTTTCAAACAAAGTGCAACTTAGAAAAATGTGCAGTGTGAGGTTTGTAATTCCCAAGACCTTGAATTGTTTGAGATGAGCAATTGAATTTCATGGGCATACAATTGATGAAGCTTTTTCTTTCCAAGAGAAAACTCTTAAAAATTTAAATGATTAGAATCAATAAGTATTTAGAGAGAGAGAGAGAGAGAGAGAGAGAGAGAGAGAGAGAGAGAGAGAGAGAGAGAGAGAGAGAGAGAGAGAGAGAGAGAGAGAGAGAGAGAGAGAGAGAGAGAGAGAGAGAGAGAGAGAGAGAGAGAGAGACTGTTGGATTTTGAGGTCTGTAGAAGCACACAAAAAACACAAGGAAGAAGAAGAATCTTATTTGGGTATCACTTATGGGATCCTGAAACACGATCAGTGATCAGAAGTAGTGATGTCATTTTCAATGAGTCTAAGATGCATAAACAGACCATTAAGGAGGTTGAAGTGAGAAGAGTGGTGTTTGAGGATACTAGTCCTCTGGTTAGCATGCATAAAAATGCTGCACATAGGGATGTTCAAGAGAATGTCCATTCAGATCACTCTGCACATTCTTGTTCAGCAACCATTGAGACATTCTGCACGTGTCTCACATCCACCTGATAGATATGTTCCAGGTTTAGATTTTGTTATGCTAATAGATGCCGGTGAGCCTTCTTGCTACAAAGAGGCTATGCAGACAGAGGATCATGTCAAGTGGGAGCATGCCATGAAGAGTGAGTTGGATTCTATTCACAAGAATGGTACTTGGGATTTAGTACCTTTGCCAAATGGTAGGAAAACTTTACCATGTAAATGGGTATATAAGCTAAAATTCACATCAGATAGTGCTTCTCCAAAGTATAGAGCATGAATTGTTGCAAAGGGTTTTGATCAACAACATATTGTTGAATTCGAGGAAATCTTCTCTCTAGTGGTCAAGATGACTACCCTGTGCATGTTGCTTGGATTTGTTGCAATGGAGGACTTAGAGCTAGTCCAAATGGATGTGAAAACTGCTTTCTTGCATGGAGATCTTACAGATGAGATCTATATGGAACAACCAGAGGGTTATGTAGTTCTTGGCAAGGAAAGTCTAGTTTGTAAGCTTAAGAAGAGCTTGTATGGACTTAAACAGTCCCCTAGACAATGGTACCAAAAGTTTGATGCTTTTATGAAGTCTCAAGTCTATTCTTGAAGTAATGAGGATCATTGTCTCTACACAAAGAGATACTCAGATGGCAGCTTGATATGCTTGATACTTTATGTCGATAATATGTTGATTGCTCGGAAGTCCTCTTATGATTTGTCAATTCTCAAAAAGAAGTTGAGTTAGACATTTGATATGAAGGATTTGGGGGATGTCAAACATATTCTTGGCATGCGCATTCCTCGTGATATGAGTAAAAGATGCATATACTTGTCTCAAAGTGAGTACATATCCAAAATACTTCACAAGTTCAATATGCAGGGTGGAAAGGCATTGAGTACACCTTTACCCACATATGTGAAAATTGATCAAGGATGATTGCCCCAAATCAGATGAGGAAAAGGAATTCATGACCAAAATTCCCTATCAGTCTGCTATTGGTAGTCTCATGTATGCTATGGTAGCTATGAGACCAGACATTGCATTTGCAGTGGGAGTTGTGAGCATATATATGTCTAATCCTAGCAAGAAACATTGGGAAGTGGTCAAGATGATTTTAAGATATCTGAGTGGCACTAAGGACAAGTGCC
The DNA here is from genome assembly GCA_020310875.1 of Ceratopteris richardii. Taxonomy (NCBI): domain Eukaryota; kingdom Viridiplantae; phylum Streptophyta; class Polypodiopsida; order Polypodiales; family Pteridaceae; genus Ceratopteris; species Ceratopteris richardii. The sequence goes on along the minus strand of CM035408.1, from coordinate 81,891,196 downwards.
TATGCTTAGGTAGAGGGAAAGCATCCATTATTGGTTACACAGATTCTGACTATGCTGGTTGTGTAGACAATCATAAGTCTACATCAGGGTACATTTTTCATTTTGCTCGAGGTGCTATCTCTTGGAGATCTCGTCTTCAAGAATGTACAACTGTTTCCACCACAGAAGTAGAGTATGTTGCAACAAGTGGGGCATGTAAGGAAGCATTGTGGCTCTCTCGTCTTGCTTGCGATATGGGTTTACCTCAACATGTACATCGTTTGCTCAGTGATAGTCAAAGTGCCATTGCTTTGGCTAAGAATCCGGTCTATCATGCAAAGACCAAGCACATTGAGGTGAGGTATCAGGTCATTAGAGATTGCTTAGCCATTGAGCGCATTATTCTTGAGAAGGTTCACACTCGAGATAATGCTGCAGATGCTTTGACTAAAGCTCTACCACATGATAGCTTTTGACACTGTTGTCACTTGATGGGGGTTACTTGATTCCTGATCTTCCATAGTCACTTTTCTACTATGTAACATGCCCATCAGGTGTGAGGTATAGTTTGTATACTTACACTCAGGTATTCTTTATCATTCTTTATTTTTTCTTCCATAGTTACTTTGGCCATATTGGCCTTTAGTGGGAGATTGTTACCGTTAGTGTCCATGTGAAAGACCAAATGGCCACTGGACACTTCTTTGTATATGTTCTTTAATAGAAAAGAACAAGAAAAATTGTAGTAACCATTAAAGAGAATGAAGAACAATGTATGTACATAGGAGAGGACCTAAGTAAAGAAGAAGTAGAGCTTCTAGCTTTATTAAGGGAATATAGGGATGTGTTTGCATGGACCTGTAGAGACCTGAAAGGAGTAGATCGAGAAATATGCTCTCATACGATCCCCATGATGACTGATGCCAAGCCCACCAAATAGAAGCCCTACACATATAATGACACATGCAACTAAAATAAAAGAAGAAATCGACAGAGTGATTGAAGCTATATTTATCTATGAGATTGAGCATGCTGAATGGGTTTCCCCCATTGTGATGGTGCCCACCTTCAGAACCGCAAATAAGAATGTGAAATGAACAAAGATAAAATTATAAAATCACAAAAATATAAAATATTGGCAGGAAGTATGTACAAACAAGATACAGAGGGTGTACTAACTTGTTGTGTCAAGGAGGATGAACATAGCAGTTGTTTGCTCTAGGAAATCATTATTCTAAACAACGAACATTGAAAATCTAAAATGTTTAGGAGTGTATTGGCCTAGTATGGAAAAAGAAATACATGAGAGGATTAAGAATTGTCCAGTGTGCCAAAAGGGAACCCTAGAGAGTATTCTACCCTTTATCACATGTTTCTAATTTCAGAATGGAGTGCTCCATTGGTAGATTTTATGAGATCCGGAACACTACCGAGTGAGGATAGTCTAGCAAGAAAACAAACCATGGAGCAAGAGGCTCCAAAGATGCAAAGATGGTTACTTAAGACTGTGTTTACGAATAGGTTGACAATCTTAGAAACAACACATAGTGGTGTTGCACATGGACAATTTGGGCCTGACCGAGTAATTAAGACCATTCTATTCTTCGGACTTTGGTGGCCCACTCTTCATATGGATGCACATACCTATGTGAAGAGATGTGACACATGCCAATGTGCACAATATCTGATAAAAAAAGATGAGATGCCTTTGAGGCCAATGATGTGAGGATGCACATTCTTGAAGTGGGGTATAGACTTTGTAGGTCCTATTAACTCTCCAGCTAGAAACTCCCATCTAGAGTACATTATTGTAGCCACATATTACCTTAGAAAGTGGGTAGAAGTAAAAGCCACGACAAAGAATGATGCTCAAATGATGGATAAGTTCTTATTTGAGAACATGTTCACCAGATACGAGTTACCAATAGAGTTAGTAAGTGATAGAGGTACACACTTCTTGAACGAAGTCATTGAAAACCTCCCCCAAGAATTCTTGGTGATACATAAGAAGTTTGCCCCATATCATCCATAAGTTAACAGACTAGCAGAGAGCACAAATAAGATGCTATGTAATGTATTGACAAAACTGGTAAATAATAAATGATTTGATTGGGATAAATGACTTCATCATGCTATTTGGGCTTACCAAGTTTCCTACAAAATGGTACTCAATGTCACCCCATTTTATATGGTCTTCGGATATAATGTTGTGTCACCAGTATACTTCTTGATCCCAACTTTAAAACTAGCACAAGAGCATGAGTGGAATGGATATGAGTTTTCCTACAAGATATTTGATCTAGAACACTTAGGTGAGACTAGGCTACAAGCGGCAACAGACATCAAGTGGAATGGATATGAGTTTTCCTACAAGATATTTGATCTAGAACACTTAGGTGAGACTAGGCTACAAGCGGCAAAGAAAAGACAAAAGGAATACTTTGATGCACACATCAAGGATAAAAGAATTAAAGAGGGAGAACTAGTGTTGGTTTATACACTAAAGCAAAATAAGTTAAGACAACAAGGCTCAGATGTCAATCCCAATGCCCCAAGATATTACATGGCTATGTGCACCAAAAAGAGTACACATCCTAGCATCATAGATAGATGACCATTCATCAGGATTAAGCTAGGGCATGACATTGCAAATAAGATGATGAAAGCTCTGATCGATTTTGGAGCTACCACTAGTGCAATTTGGTACTCATGCTGTAAAGGATTGGGCATGGAAGTTAAGCCATTAGAAGCTTATTTAGTGGGCTTAGGAGGCATGGAAACCCCTTGTATTGACGAGATGAACATTCCTTTCTTGTTAAAGGATGTCCTTTTGATAGTAAAGTTGCTAGTTTGCCATGATGAGGACATCACATAACATATGATATTAGGGCAAGATTGGTTGTATGATCATGCATTGACTTAAACCTGTGGCAATGATCGCTTTAGTTCTGGGTTAACAAGCAATGCCTACTAGTTGAATTGGAAGGAAAGGGCCCTTTTGATTCTAGTACCCCACACTTTGCAAGCACTATTAAGTCCATTGTGCACCATTTATCACCTATTGATGGGCAAGTCATGCAAATGTTGGAACCCCCTGCTCTTCCAAAAGTATCAAAATCACAATTGGAACAATCAATTTTGTAGAGAAAAGGAGGACAACTACAACCAAATGGCAAGAATGAGGCCACCTCGGTGACAAAAGTTACTATAAAATCATGCTCCTTGTGCACGATGACAAACCTTGAACCAAATTTGAAGACTAAATGAATGTGGGTGATGAAAGGCAAGCAACCACTAGATTTGCCCCAACAATTCCCATCCAAGCAAGCCAACCATGCCAAAAGAAGAACCAAGCAACTCGGACAAGCTCAACCACATGGTATCTGGCAAATTTGGGTCTAAGGAATTAGTTGTAGCTCAACAAGGGTGATTACACATGTGGGTACCCAAGGAAATCTTTCATAGACGAAACCCTATGTTCTCCCTCACAAAAAAAGTCTCAACGAAGAAACCAAGGAGAGGCAATGGTTAGAACCAAGCAAAGAGATCACAAGAATATCAACTCACCTCTTCAGAAATAGTAAGAAGACAACCAACAATAGTATGGGTTCGGAAGCCAAAAGCACCACTAGCCCCCATAGAACCAAAGAGTGAACCACGAGGGATATAAAATTTAAGAAACCATCCAATGATAAAGAGGCCAAAAGTGATTTGTACTCAACCAAACACTGTTCTAAAATGGATCCTATAAGGAGGAATGATCAATTTTCATTCAACCATTGACTGATTGCATCATTTTGAGATCCAATGGATACTTCCAAATAGAGATTGCATCAACATCTTCAAGTAACATTGAAAGCCTCGACATGCAAAAAACATGTGCCCCTTGGCATAACACCATCTTTTGCACCATTCAAATCACGCGTTTCCACAATATGCATTAATATAGGCCACATTACAAGGCCGTGCATAGACACAATTGAGAATCTCAGGCACATGAGACACATTTGACACATATAAACTATTTTATTGATACTAACCTCTTTCTTCTTATTTTGTGACATTGTTCCAAAAAAAGGGGGAACAAAGAAAAAAGAGAAAAGGAGAGGAAAAAAAGGAAAAAAATAAGGGATATAAACATATGCTCAAAGAATCTCATCAGTGAACCATCAACAAGGACATCCATCAACAACAAAAGACAAGTCAATGGTCAATCACCATGATGGGAGTACAACACGAAGAGACATCGACTAACCTTTCACCATGGTAAGAATCCCCTACTTTGGCACCACTATAGCAATGATAGATTAGGAAACCTCTTCATCCACATACCCTTGAGCACTTAGCTCAAGTCCCAATTTTCCACACCATACTTCTTACAATGCATTCCCCAAGTAAGCGCGCATATGGCCACATTACAAGGCCATGCAAAATTCACATATTTTCTTCAAGCCATGCACTAACGCACTTACCCATCATTCATTATGGGTTACAAGTAATTGGCATGAAAATTGTGAAACCCATGTTTGAAAGATCTAGAGGACATCAAGGTTACAACATCAGTACATATGAAGCGACTCCTAGCTAACAACTGCTCAAAATCAACATTGATGGCCTCTTTTGAGAAACTAGCAATTTTTGGAAGCTCACAAATACACCATCATGCTAGAATCCTAGAAAGAATTACATACAAATGAACTAAAACTTGCAAAGATTAACAGTGAAAAAATGAACATGACAATGGACCCCACTGCATTTGGAAGACAAACTGCTCTTGTTGATACATGATGGACACTACCTCTCAAAGTACTACATGGAACACCCACTCCAACAAGGGTCTATCAGGGATGACAAACTCGAGAGGAGGGAGTGTTGGTCCTCAAGGTCAAGCACAAGGTGTGAGAATGCATCAAAGAAGTGGACATGCAAGAAGAGGGAGCATATAGGGAGCTCCAAGAAGTATATGTCAAATTTTTAGAAGAAACCCCTATAAATACAATGATTTTGATCACTAGAAACCATTGTAAATAGCATTTCACATTTTTGCATCGCCATTTGTTCAAGCCGAGGAGTCCTCAAGCTTGAGGAGTATTAGAAGTATCCATGTACCAATAATTTTCATGATTTTTAGACTCTGTTTGAGCCCTCAAATAATCCCTAGAACCTAATTTTTAAATAGGCCGGACATTAGGTCTCGATAGGGGCCAAAACTATTCAAAAAACATTACAAAGAGCTAGAGAGCTCATTTTTGGGGTTAGTTAGTTGAGAAGAGAATTTTTTGAGGTTGGCAAGTTAAAGAGAGGGATTGAGAAGTAAATGAGGTGGTGATCATGCTTGGGATAACAATTATGCATAAGTAAATTAAGCATCCAATAACTTGCTAATAGAGAATAACATCAAATGCATCTTGAGCATCATGAAGACTCAACTTTAAACCTAGTTCTATAGGATTGGCAATAGATTTACAATCTTCAAGGCCAAAATGCTACAATTATATGTCAATATATTTCATTTACACAAAGCTATTCTGCCATCAACTTGCATAAATTGAATGCCCAAATTATGATGCAAATGCCCCAAATATGATATCTCAAAAGAGGCATGAATATCATCCTTTAAATCAGCAATATGTCTCTCATTAGGACCAGAGAATAGCATGTCATCAACATACTAGACAAAAATGATCAAAAGTATATCATATACACCCTTAACATATAAGGTGTTCTCAGTTGGACTGTTCTGAAAACCATGTGCAATCAAGTAGGCATGTATCTTTTCATATCAAGCATGTGGTGCTTGCTTCAAACCATATAATGCCTTTTTTACCCTGCACAATTTGTTTTCATGCCCTTTTGCACAAAACAATGGGGTTGAAAACAACATACACTTTTCATGAGAAGACGGGTAATAGCTTCAAACATTAGAAAATGCCCATTCTTCATTTTGAACAAGATTAGTAGACTATGTTTTAGGTGTAGAGGCCTTAGCAACAACCATTCCAACCTCTTTTTGCTTTGCTTCTTTTGCAGCTAGTCGTGGACAACTCTTTATGACATGATCATTTCCTTTACAGTATTTGTAGAACTGTTTTTGCTTTTTATTTTTTTCTTCTCATCTTTACCTTCCTTATTTGATTGTGTAGAATTAGCAGATTTTTGCTTACTAGTAGATGAGCTCCATTTTGTTGGTGCAATTATTCCAAGCCTAATGCTTGGCCACTTATCCTAAAGTGCATATGTGCATTCATGTACTAGCACATGAATGATCTCTTGTAAAAAAGGATTGATTTTTACTCCTTGTAAAATGCATCACTTCAATTATGAGTTCCTAAGAAAATCTTTCGACAAATTATTTGGTGAGGACTTATAGAAAATAAAGTCCTAAAACTTTGGAACACTTTCAGGTAGATACTCAAATTCAAATTTGAATCTTGGCTCCAACAAAAAGGCTATAGAAGAGGACCATCTAGTCACGTGGAATGCAACCAGATATAGCAGAGCTTTCTGAGGGATTTGTATGGCCTATTGAGCTTACATTATAACTCTTCTATTTCCCTCACATTGTGCAATCATGCATTGCCAATTTCAATGTAGTTTATGTGCATTAATACATATAGTTTTCTCATATCTCATTTCTCCTACTCTATCATGTATCACTCACAACAATGAACTTCAGGGATCCATTTCTCAGTATGTACTTGACCATTTGCATTGATTTAAGTTGGTATAGTTTCATAAGACTATACACATTCTTGGTACAAAGTTTCACTTTGATTTCATCAGCCATTCTTGAGTTATGTGCAAAACATTGCACTCTGGTTTGCATACTATTAGTAGCCAAAAATGTCGGGATGCATCTATGACTTGCTAAGCTTCATTCTCAGTGCATTGTTGATCATTTCAAGTGAAATAACTTGTAAAAATTAGCTACCCAAGTTAATTAGATATGAACAAAATGATTTTGTTCAATTTTTAGCAGACAAAGAGGTCCATTTCTCTGAGCAAGTGTAGTGGCCAAAATAACAAGTTTTTGGTTCACATTGAAACTCCAACTTATTTGTTTTGATCCAATGACTTGAGGATCATCTTCCAAAACACTTGGGTGATTATTTGTGCTTCCTAAGAATTTCAAGAGGTCTACTTTGCAATCCTCAACTCAATTTTGGCTAGTGTGAAGTAGGGTTTTGCAGCACCATCTCATCTCTGGAAGGCGTCCACTATCTCCTCCAACAGTGGTATTAGAGCAACATCAAGGTAAAATGGGAGATGGATTTCCATCATTGATTGACAAATTGGAGAGGGTCAATTATCTAGCATGGTCCTTAAGGATGAAGGCTTACCTCCAAGGAAGAAGCTTGTATGGATACATATATGGAGATGAAGAAATGCCAATCTTTAGAAGCAAAAACCAACCTACAAGAGAGGAGCAAGAGATTCTAGCTAGATAGTGTGCAAAGGATGCTCTAGCCGGGTCTTACATACTCAATTCAATATCTGATTTTTTTTACCTCATATTAGGAATTGTAAGACTTCCCAAGAGACTTGGGAAGTACTATCTTCATACTTCTCACCAAATACAAGGGCCAAAAAGAACCAACTTTGGATGGAGTTTACAACCTTGAAGAAGCAACCAAAGCAAAGTGTAGGTGACTATGTGACCAAGATGAAGGATGTAGCTATACCACAACAATGGAATTATATATGGACATACAGATGCCTGACCTCAATACATTGATGGGACAACTCTTCACACATGAGACCAAGCTCAACAAGAATGGAGATACTTCTAGTGGTAATCAATCTTCTGCCCTTTACATAGATAAAAATAAGAATAAAGATAAAGGCAAAGGTAAGAAGAGTGAAGAAGAGGCAAGTACCTCTCAAGTGAATTTCATAGGTAAAGGAAGAGGTACTAGAGGAAGGAGTAGACGAGGAAAGCAAGGAAGGGGGAGACCATACAATTCTTCACCTTGCAACATTTGTGGCTTGACCAATCATACCATAGATGAATGCTTCAAGTACACAAAGAATCAGAGAGGAAGAGGCTTCCACAGAGGGGCTATGGACAATCAAGAGGCAGGTTCAATAATGGAGGAAACAACTACCATCACAATTACAACCAAGGCTACAACAACAACAACAACAACAACAACAACTATCAAGGAGGCTTCAAAGGAAGAAGAGACTACAAAAACTATACAGATGATCAAGAGGATTCCCTATTACTCATGAATATGACAACCAAGAAAGGTAAAGATGATGAGTACCTATTCTATATTGATTCTGGTTGCTCCAATCATGTAGCAAGCAATGTAGCATTATTGTCTGACCTTGAAGAAGCCAAAGGAAAGCATGACGTTCAGACAGGTGATGACTCTAGGCACTCAGTAAAGAAGATTTGAAATGTTAAAGCATCTGACGGTAACATGAATCTTCCAAGTAGGGTATTGTATGTGCCAACAAACAACCAAGAATCTAATCAATGTTGGAAAAATTTTTGAGAAGGGATTACATGTTAGATTCACAAGGCATGGAGCATATGTGGAGGACCCTCAGCAAGGCTTTAAGAGGATTGCAAAAGGTGAGAAATCTGGTAGACTTTTTACCTTTGAAGTTGAAGATACAAGAAATATTGCTCTCTTCAATTATAAGGACCAAACCCTATCTGAATTGGAGATAAAGCATAAGAGACTAGGTCATATAGGTGAAAGGACATTGAAACAAATATGCAAGGATCAGAGTGTGCTTGGCATCCCAAATGTGTCCAAGAAACATATGATTTATAAATGTGGAGCATGCCAATTTGGTAAGTCACATAGGCAACCATTCAACAAAAGAGGATACATGTATGAAGACTACTTGGAGCTTGTACACACAGATGTGTGGGGTCTTAGGAGAGAGCCATCAATTTCAGGGTCAAGGTATTATGTTTCATTCATAGATGAATATAGTAGATGGACTATACTTTATTTCATGAAACATAAAGATGAAGTCTCCTCTAGCTTCACGAAGTATTTGGCATTGGTTGAGAATCAAACAGTAGAAGTTTGAAAAGGCTCAGATCTGATGGAGGTGGTGAGTATTTCTCACATGAGTTTGACTCGTTCTTATAGGATAGAGGCCGAAAGAGAGATATTACAACAAGGTACACTCCTGAACAGAATGGAGTGACAGAGAGAAAAAATAGATTAATAGTAGAGGTTACAAGATCAATGTTGAATGAGAAAAAACTCCCTAATTATCTATGGGCAGAGGCTGTTTCCACACCCATTTACCTAATCAATAGGCTCGCATCCAAGTCTCTGGATGGGATGACACCTTATGAGGCATGGAATTGCAGAAAACCTTCCTTAGATCATTGTAAGATCTTTGGGTGCATTGCTTATGCACACATACCCTCACAAATTAGAGGAAAACTTGATCTAAAAGCTGGAAGATGCATATTCATTGGCTATGATCAAAATTAGAAAGGATATAGGTTATATAATGCCACTAACAAAGGATTTACAATTAGTAGGGATGTGGTATTTGATGAAAATAACTCTTGGTTTCAGGATGATTGCAGGAAAATAAAGTTACCCTATTGATACTCCGATGATCCTCCTATTTTTGGAGAGGGCCTGCACGAACTCCGAGGTGAAAATGATGATTGACTAAGTGAACTCGATGATGCATGGAGATGGAGTTATTGTTAACCACCCAGCCACGTGGTGGTTCATTAAATCTCTCTCTCCCATTACCCATAAAAGGTAATGCTCTAGATCTCTCACTTGGGTGTCACTTGGCACTCATGTGAGGTTCATACTTATCAAGTGTAAGAGGGAGTTCTCACCTCAAACACATCTATACTCTATGTAACATACCCTATGACTTGGAAAATGATTTTCCAAATCTGACCAAAGATGAACCACATACATCAGAGGATGTCAACTCAAAAGACGAAGAATAAATTGATTTCAAGGCTTGGAAGTCCAAGCGTAAAATAAAATTCAAACAATTGAAAGACATTCTAGAGTCATCCAATCAAGCACTTAGAAGATCTCAAAGGGAAAGCAAGAAACCTATAAGGTATGGCTACGACACATCACTAGTCACCAAGCATTCTATATACATGGCTAAAGATTCTATGTCAAAAGAACCTTCTTCATTTGAAGAAGCCAACAAGAAAGAAGAATGGAGAGAAGCTAGGCAGGAGGAAATTGAAGCACTTCAAGAGAATAATACTTGGGATTTGATTCCCAAAAAACCATCCATGAAGGTAATAAGATCCAAGTGGATTTACAAAGTGAAAAAGAATTTAGATGGCACAAGAAACATGTATAAAGCAAGGCTAGTATCAAAGGGGTTTGCTCAAACCCATGGAGTGAATTATGAGGAGACCTTCTCACTTGTGGCCAAGATGCCCACTATCAAAGTTTTAGTAAGTATTGCTACTTCAAAGAATTGGGACCTGTACCAATTAGATGCTAAAAATGCATTCCTTAATGGGTGGATCTCTGAAGAGGTCTACATGGATCAACCACCAGGATATGGGTAGATCTTTGAAGAGGTCTACATGGCTCAAACACCACGATATGAAGAGGTCTACATGGCTCAACCACCAGGATATGAAGAGGTCTACATGGCTCAACCACTAGGATATGATGTTAAAAATGCATTCCTTAATGGGTGGATCTCTGAAAATGTCTACATGGCTCAACCACTACGATATGAAGAATTGGAACTTGTACTAATTATATGTTAAAAATGCATTCCTTAATGGGTGGATCTCTAAAGAGGTCTACATGGCTCAACCACCAGGATATGAAGAGGTCTCTAAAGAGGTCTACATGGCTCAACCACTAGGATATGAAGAGGTCTCTAAAGAGGTCTACATGGCTCAACCACCAAGATTATGTATGTAAATTAAGGAAGGCACTATATGGTTTAAAGCAAGCTCCTAGAGCTTGGAACCATAGGCTGTAACATACTTGCATGACCAAGGTTTTATTGCAAGCAAGGCATATTCTTCATTGTTCATTAAGAAGACTAATCCAGAGGTTATTTATCTATGTGTTTATGTAGATGACATCATCATTATAGGAAATGATGCCAATGGCATCAAGAAGATTAAAACCCAGATGAAGGAGGAGTTCAAGGCCAATGATCTTGGATTACTTACATACTTTCTTGGATTAGAAATTGTCTATACAGATTCTGGTGTTTTCATTACTCTAAGAAAGTACATCCATGATATGTTAGTTAAGTTCAAAATGGAGAATGAAAAAATTGCAAGTACACCCATGGAATTGAATCACAAACTCAGTGCTCATGAAGGAGAACTGCTTGAAGACATTATGGGTTATCAAAGACTTGTTGAGAGCCTCAATTATGCAACCCTAACAGGAGTATATATATGCTATGGGGTGAGTACATTGAGTCAATTCATGCATACACCAAGAAAACCTCACATGGAAGCTGCCAAAAGAATCTTAAAGTACTTGAAGGGTACCATTAATGAAGGGCTATTTTATCCATTCACATCTGACTTGGATATCAAGCTATACTCTGATGCAGATTGGGCTGGCTCAAAAGATGATAGGAGGAGCACATCTGGCTACTTATCTTTTGCAAGATCTAAGTTCATCTCATGGTAATCAAAGAAACAAAGAACTGTGGCATTGTCATCAACTGAAGTTGAATATAGGGGTCTAGCAATTGCAACACAAGAGGCAATGTGGTTAAAGCTACTCTACTCAGACTTGGGGCTACGTTCATACACTCCAATGATCTTTGGAGATAATACTAGCTCACTACATTTGGCTCCTAATCTTGTATATCATGCAAGGACTAAGAACATTGAAGTGCATCATCATTATGTGAGAGAGAAGCTACTTAGCAAGGACATACAACTGTCCTATGTATCAACAAACTTGCAATGTGCAGATATGCTGATTAAATCCTTGGATGGAACTACATTGAACAGGTTCAAGATGATGATTGGATTGCAGGAGATCAAGAGAGTTGAAGCTCAAGCATGTTAGGATTGAGGGGGAGCTTTTGGTGCAATTATTCCAAGCCTAAATGCTTGGCCACTTATCCTAAAGTGCATATGTGCATTCATGTACTAGCACATGAATGATCTCTTGTAAAAAAGGATTGATTTTTACTCCTTGTAAAATGCATCACTTCAATTATGAGTTCCTAGGAGAATCTTTCCATGAACTATTTGGTGAGGACTTATAGAAAATCAAGTCCTAAAACTTTGGAAAACTTTTAGATAGATACTCAAATTCAAATTTGAATCTTGGCTCCGAAAAAAAGGCTCTTTTAAAAGAGGTGGACACACAAGAAGAGGGAGCATGTAGGGAGCTCCAAGAAGTATATGACAAATCTTTAGAAGAAACCCCTATAAAAATGGACAGGCCAAAACTAGTCAAAAAACTATAAAAAGAGCTAGAGACTCATTTTTGAGGTTAGCTAGTTGGAGAGAGAACTTATTCTTGAGTATTGTAAACTTTCTTTGAGCTGGCTAATAGAAGTTTCCATTGTTTTGATCTTTGTCATCTTGCCTTGTGTGCGTGTGTGTGTGTGCATGTATGTGCTTGTCACTCACATTTTCTCACCACAATTTCTCACAATCTTCATATCCTCCTCATGCCTCCATCGATTGACAAGTAAAGGAGGTGGTACTCATGCTTGAGCTACACCAGATTTTGGCACCATTGCTAAGGAGCGTTGCTCGAGGATGAGCATTATGATGGTAAGATCGTAGATTTGCGATGTTGGAAGGTAAAAAATAATCTTTTTCTATTAAGTTTGTGATTTTCCATCTTCATCATAATCATCATCATCTTCTTCTTCTCCCATCATCTTTGCTAAAAATTTTTGTTTTTGAGCACATAGGCACTATTCGCATCTCATTTTTTAGTTTTGGTTGTGCGAGAGGGAGAAAGAGAGTTAAAGTGTTTGTATTTGTGAGTTTCTATGATTTTCATGACCCTCTACATGACGCACAAGCCTTGATGCTAGATTTCTCAGTTCTTGCCAAAATTCTCAAAAAATTGCAAATTTTTGAAAAAAAATTGTGATTTTTTGGAAATTTCAAAAAAATTTGAATTTCATGATTCTTTGGTTCCCATCTAAAATCACTCAAAAAATCACGACTTTTTGCAAGCGAAATTTTGAGAAAATCACGATTCTTTGGCTATGTGTGGAAAAAATCGCGACTTTTTGGTAAGGAAATTTTTGAAGAAATCGTGACTTTTTGCATTCAAGTGCCTGATAAAATCACGAATTTTTTATTTTGTGATTGAGAGAAAATCATGATTCTTTGGTTTTCTAAGTGTGAAAAAATCGTGACTTTTTGGCCTTTGGGCTCTCAAGAAATCACGACTTTCTGGAATTAAGTTTTTGAAGAAAAGTTCTGTAACCAAAACCTTAGTGCTCTGATACCAAATGTTGGAAGTGAGGTAGGCCCTTAGGCTCATGTCATAGGTCCATGGTTCCATAGTTCCAATCATGTACAACATTAATTCCGGCAATCTTCCATATTGACAAAACATGAACATACCACAACTTAATCATACAAATGATGAGATAAAGATAGAGAAAGAATAGACGAGATGTGTAAGGTGTTACGTAAGCCATCGCTTACTCATAGTATCATATATACCAATGTTCAATGTACAATGTGGGAGCAAAACTCAACCACTCTATGTGATGAGAAATAGATGAATGAGTGAATGTACAATGTAACAAACATATTCAGCTGTATGGGCAGTAATCTGAATATATATGAGATGTGTGACCTTATAAGTTATAGAAGAGTGAATATGAGTGACTGAAAGAGGAAGGATCAGTGTGAAACTGATAGTCAACAAACCCTCATCTGAACTTAGGCTATGGAAGACCCTAAGTCAGATACGTGTGTGAAAAGATCACATACTTATAAAGTAGCATAGAATGCTAACAAGTTTGCTGCTAGAAATCCTCAAACTCATGTGAACACAACTTCTCAAACATCTCATCAAAATATGCATAAAGCATATACGTACTGTTTCTCTTGTACCTATGTTGAATAGGACTCCTCCTGATATGAACGCCACAACCTCCATAAAATTTAAGTAGTACCTGTGTGCATAAAGAGAATATGTACCTGAATACTTAACATAAGATGTAAATCTTATGTTAACCACCATCCAATGTCTTTGAAGTAGCCTGACATCTTCTTGTAGAAGACAATCTTCAACCTGATATCTTCCTGTAGAAGACAATCTTCAAATACACCATGTAGATGGTCGATCCTCACCATCAAGCTGCTAATGACCAAGTCTTCTTGCCATGAACAAGAGATAACCTCCTCTCCATGAGGTAGAGTGTGAGCGCACCCTTCATCTTCTCCAAGAAGAATCACCAAGAAGAACTCCATAGCTACTCCTCAACATGCTTCAAGTTAGCACCATGACTGCCCCATGTGCTAGAAGAAACACCACCTCTACTGAGGTCCAAGCTCCAAGCTTGTGTTGAAAACTAGGTGAAGGAGGAATAGAAGTGACCCAAATAGTCTCTTATATAGTGTTCGGTTGTTCTTTGAAAAGCTTATTCAAAAGCTAATAATAAAGCACGATCGCTTATCGTAAATGTTCTACGATCCATAAAAACAAAACGCATAGCCGTCGGGATCGTTCGCTGTTTGTCCATCTTTTGTTGATAATAATAAAAGAAAACATGTGATAAAAGAAACTACCGCGCGCGCTGTTGTAGCCAGGAATTGAAACTGCACCAATACTTTGGGAGGTTCAACGTCTATCCACGCTGCCAACATCGATTAGTTGTAGAAGCACCAAACTGAGTAGCTACGGATACTGTTTGCCGTCGTCATTTCTTGTAGGAAGGAGTTAGAAAAGACTACTACACATGCTATACATAGTGGACCATTGAACCAATAAGGCATTGTTTTTCCAACAACCTAGCTCAAAGATTTAACATTCATATCTCTCTACACACACATCCTTTTGACTTGAAACTTTTACAAAAAATTTCTTACCTCAAAGACGTTGTATATGAAGTTTCATGATCAAGAGTTTGACAATTATCTCTCTGTTCTCTCTCTACCATACTTCTCTCTCACACTTTTATGCAAATGAGAGCCATTTCTAGCCAATAGAACATAAAAGAACCTTGTTTTACCTAATGTTTTGCTATTTGCAACACTATTTGACTTTTTTTTTCCCAAATCACTCATCTCCTTCCGAAGCTTCACTAGTTCACTTTGAAAGCTTTTATGATCTAAAGGAACACCAAAAGTAAAGATTTTGATGAAGAAATTTGACAAGTTACCTTGTAACTTAATCTTTTTTCACAATCTTTGATCTCCAAGGACTTCCAAGCATTATTCCACCTTCCAAATAACTCAAATAGGCATTTCCTTCACCTACATAGGCAAAGATCTATTGGAGTTTGAGGTCTACAGAAGCACACAAACAACACAGGGAAGAAGAAGAAGCTTGTAGCACAACACACAATACTGAATGTATTACCAAGGGAGTGTACAAAGATAAGTCACCCGTTAGGGTTATAGGCATATATACAAGTCAGGGGAAAGAAACCTCCTAAAGAGGGAAAAAAAATGCCCCGACAGTCCTTGTGTGTTCACACTCATCACTACCTAAATATATCAACAAATCCCCCCTATGAGTGATGCAATGAACAAGGAGCTGGCACTCATGTATATGGAAGTGCAAAGCTATGTGGAATCAATCCACAAAATGAAGTAAGCACAAAGCTTTGCGAAAATCTTGAAACTTCTCCCTAGGCAGAGCATTTGTGAAAAGGTCTGCAATGTTCTCCCATATGGGCACATATGTCAAATTGATCTCTCCAGCAAATAACCTTTCCGTGACATAATGATAGTGCACCTCAATGTGCTTAGTGCTTAGTGCAAGCATGGAACAAAGGGTTCCTCACAACTTCCAATGCGCTCTGACTATTAGTGAACATGGTGGTGGTAGAAGACTGACCAACACCCAAATCAGCCATAAGGCATCTGAGCCACACACACTCAATAGTCACTATGAAAGTTGTCCTATACTCAGCCTCACAACAAAAAGTTTCCATAGTAGGCTACTTCTTGCTCAACAAAGATATGCATGACCTACCAAGCATGAAGCAAAAACCAGTGGTACACAAATGAGTGTCATAGAAACCAACCAAGTCACAATGAGAAAAAGCAAAAAGCAATCCAAGTACCCAAGTACCACTCAAGTGGTGAAAGATGCACTTAATCGCTTTTCAATG
This sequence comes from Ceratopteris richardii, assembly GCA_020310875.1. Lineage (NCBI taxonomy): Eukaryota > Viridiplantae > Streptophyta > Polypodiopsida > Polypodiales > Pteridaceae > Ceratopteris > Ceratopteris richardii. The sequence continues at coordinate 81,874,939 of CM035408.1, read as the reverse complement.
CTTGACACCTAGGCAATGCATAAACTTGCTCATTTGTGAGATAGCAAACTGAATATCCGGCCGAGTAATGCATAAGTAAATCAAGCATCCAATAGCCTGCTGATAGAGAACAACATCAAATCCATCTCCAGCATCATGAAGACTCAACCGTAAACCTATTTCTATAGGAGTGGCAATAGGCTTGCAGTCCTCAAGGCCAAAATGTTGCAATATTGTGTCAATATACTTTGTTTTACACACAACTATTATGAGAGCAACTTGCATAAATTGAATGCTCAAAAAATGAAAAAAATGTCCCAAATTTGACATCTCAAATGAGGCATGCAAATCAACCATAAAATCAGCCATATGCTTCTCCCTGAGGACTAGTGAGCAGCATGTCATCAACATAGACAATAGTGATCAACAACACATCATTTGCATGCTTAACATATAAGGTGTTCTCAGTTGGATTGTTCTCAAATCCATGTGCAATCAGGTAGGCATGTATCTTTTCATACCAAACACGTGGTGCTTGCTTCAAACCATATAATGCCTTTTTCAAGTTGCAAACTTTGTTTTCATTCCCTTTTTGCACAGAACCATAGGGCTGAAAAACACATACTTCTTCATCTACTTCACCATTGAAAAGTGCAATTTTAATGTCCAAATGATGTACGTTCTAATCATGATGAGCTCCAAGTGCACAGATGCTATTAATAGTAGTCATTTTGCATGATTCAATACACTTATGGGACAACTACTTACTCAAGAGGCCAAGCTCATGAAGAATGGAGAAGGTTCCAAAGGTAATCAATTTTCTTCTTTGTATACTGATAAAAGTAAAGCCAAAGATAACGAAGGAAGAGGAAAGAAAGTGGATGATGATGTAGGTACACACCAGGCTAACTATGCAAGTAGAGGAAGACATGGTAGAGGTAGAGGCAGAGGAGGAAGACAAGGTAGGGGGAGACCCCAAGACTCTAATCCTTGTTCTATATCTATTTGTGGATTAACTAATCACACAACTCAGAATTGCTTTAGGAATTCCAAGAATCAAAGAGGTAGATGCTACAACAGAGGAGGTTATGGCTATTCAAGGGGAAGGTTCAACAACTTCCATGGCAATCACAACAACTACAACAACTCAACCTACCAAGGAGGATACAAAGGGAGAGAGATTACAACAATTACATAGAAGACTCCAATCAAGAAGACTCTCTACTTCTCATGAATATGATAATGTCACAAGTTAAATCTGATGAGTATGTTTTCTACATAGATTCAGGTTGCTCAAATCATGTGGCAGGAAATGTGGCCCTCCTATCAGACTTAGAAGATCCAAGGAACAATCATGAAGTGCAAACAAGTGATGATACAAGGCATCTGGTGGAGAAGATAGGAAATGTAAAAGCACTTGATGGAAACATCAACCTACTTAGCAAGGTACTCTATGTCACTACCATCACAAAGAACTTGATAAGTGTAGGATAGATTGTGGAGAAAGGCCTAAGGTAGATTATTCACATTTGAATTGCAAGACACTAGCAACATTGCTCTCTTTAATTATGGTAGTCAGACACTCATAGAATTGGAAGTATGGCACAAAAGGTTAGCACATACTAGTGAAAGATCATTAAAGCAAATTTGAAGGGACCAAAGTGTATTTGGACTCCCTAATCTTTCAAAGCAACATATGATTTATAAGTGCAATGCATGTCAATTTGGAAAATCTCATAGGTTACCATTCATGAAGAAAGGATATATGCATGGTGATCTCTTGGATTTGGTTCATACACATGTATAGGGACCTAGCAAGGATGCTTCATCATCTTGATCAAGGTATTATGTCTCCTTCATTGATGATTGTTGGAGAAACAATCACTAATTGGACATATATTTGAAGGTCAAAGCTTTAGAAGAAATCCACATGCCTATGTGAAGGGACAAATTCAAAAATGTATTATATTTGTAAAGTTAGTTCACTTTAGTTCTAGAAGTTTTTTAAAAGTTACAAGATTGAGAAAAACTATATAAGTTAGTTTGTATCAACTGACGCAGAGTGGAAGAGAGATAGTTAGAGTGAGAAAAAGTTCATTTTGTATTACTGAGTATAGTCAGGTTTCTCTAAGTGAGAAAGCACCTGTAAGCTTCTGAGTTTTTCATAGCTATGAGAAGAATTGAGTAAAGTTCTATGTATGAGACTCTCTCCATCATCTCCATGCTTGCCTACTATGTGATGAATTCAAAAGTTCAAGTTTTCCAAGCAACTCGATGCCTGACATTGAGTTTGTGCTGATAAGTTATTGTTTTCATTCTCTGAGTTGTATTTGTTGTTGAATCTTCTTAAAACATGAGCTTTGTGGAGCAACTCGATGCCTGGCATCGAGTTTCAACATAAAATCAATGTCTGGCATTGACTTTCCACATAAAAGTGGTCTTGATCATATCTATGTTAAACGTGCCTATTTCAGGAACTAAAAAGTGGCTGAAAAAGCACAAAGTTGATGCCTAACATCGAATTTTGGTTGCAAGTCGATGCTAGGCATCGAATTTTCAATTTTAGACACTCAGATTTATTAAAAGAGGCAAAATTTCTAGTTTCGACAAGTCATACATGGTGATCTTGTGAAGGCCATAATTTGAGTTCTAGAGATTCGTTTCTTGCAACTAGTAGCTTGTTGGAAAGGTCTACTCTTCTAGTTTTGTCCACAAAGATCTTGGAGAAATAATATTTGTGCTAGGAGAAATAAGCAAAATAGTGAAGGTATGTCATTTTAGTGACTAGAAATTTTTGAAGAAGTAAAGTTCTTGGTTTTGGCTATCATTTCTTAAATTTTGGAGTGGCAATGAGTTAATGGTGACCATAGAGGTTTTCTAGTGTCACATTAATTCATTTCTTGTGATGTTTCACACATCAACAAGTGGTATCAGAGCAGAAAGGTCCCAAAGAGCAGAAGGCGGCAAAGCTACAAGAAGTTTTGAAAAATTTTCATTAAAGTTTGAAAGCTAAAGCATTCAAAGGCACAAGGAATCAAAAGGTTACTTCAAAGGTATATTCATACACAAAGAACTTCAAAAGGTATTATCCTTTATCCTTTAAGCTCACAGGTTGCAATAGAAGGAATGGAGTATGGCAGATCATATCTCCGTTGACAAACTGGACAAAGATAATTACCTTGCATCGGTAATGAGAATGGAAGCCTTACTTATGAGTAAGGATCTCATGGTAAATGTAACAGGTGAAGAAGAGAAGCCAGTATTTGAAGATGAAAGTCGACCAAAGAAGGAAAAACTAGATGCTTTAAAGCATTGGCAGAAGAAGGATGCAAGTGCAAAAGCTTACATCTACAATACAATCTCGGATCATTTGCTACCTCACATTAGAGGATTGGAATCATCTGAAGATATATGGAATGCATTGGAATATCATTTCCAAAGTACTACCAAAGCAAGGAAAGCAAGTCTATGGTCAGAGTTTACAACATTCAAGAAGAAACCAAGTCAAAGTATTAGTGATTATGTCACTAGATGAAAGATCTAGTAGATAGTCTTGGATCCATAGATGAGGATGTTGAAGATCACAAATTGATTGCTCAATTACTTGCAAGTTTGAGAGGAGATGAAAGGTGAAAACCTTTTGTCTTGTCAACAGAACTTTCTTTGAATCATTATGTTCAAGATTTGAATCAGTTGCTTGGTCTGATGCTCACATTTGAACAAGACTTGAAGGGAGATGGAGATAAAGGACAAAGTTCTGCAATGTACATGGAGAATAAGAAGAAAGGAGATAAAGGTAAAGCAAAGGATGAAGAAGAGTCAAATTCTCAAGTTTATTATGCAAGAGGTAGAGGCACAGGCACAGGAAGAGCAACAGGTTTTAGAAGAGGAAGAGGTAATCAAAATAACAATAAGAAGGCTTGTTGGATCTGTGGATTGAGTAATCATTTGGCTCATGACTGCTGGCATAATCAACAAGGATCAAACCAAAATCAAAACAACAATAGCAGAGGCCGAGGGGGACGATATCAAAATTACTCTCAGAGAAGTAGAAAAAAGACTCTTTGCAAGAAGGATGGTTAGACATTAGTTTATGAATACACTAAGCGCGCGCGGTAGTTTGTTTTATCACATGTTTTCTTTTATTATTATCAACAAAAGATGGACAAACAGGGAACGATCCCGACGGCTATGCGTTTTGTTTTTATGGATCGTAGAACGTTTACGATAAGCGATCGTGCTTTATTATTAGCTTTTGAATAAGCTTTTCAAAGAACAACCAAACACTATATAAGAGACTATTTGGGTCACTTCTATTCATCCTTCACCTAGTTTTCAACACAAGCTTGGAGCTTGGACCTCAGTAGAGGTGGTGTTTCTTCTAGCACATGGGGCAGCCATGGTGCTAACTTGAAGCATGTTGAGGAGCAGCTATGGAGTTCTTCTTGGTGATTCTTCTTGGAGAAGATGAAGGGTGTGCTCACACTCTACCTCATGGAGAGGAGGTTATCTCTTGTCCATGGCAAGAAGACTTGGTCATTAACAGCTTGATGGTGATGATCGACCATCTACATGGTGTATTTGAAGATTGTCTTCTAGAGGAAGATATCAGGTTGAAGATTGTCTTCTACAAGAAGATGTCGGGCTACTTCAAAGACATTGGATGGTGGTTAACATAAGATTTACATCTTATGTTAAGTATTCGGGTACATATTCTCTTTATGCACACAGGTACTACTTAAATTTTATGGAGGTTGTGGCGTTCATATCAGGAGGAGTCCTATTCAGCATAGGTACAAGAGAAACAGTACGTATATGCTTTATGCATATTTTGATGAGATGTTTGAGAAGCTGTGTTCACATGAGTTTGAGGATTTCTAGCAGCAAACTTGTTAGCATTCTATGCTACTTTATAAGTATGTGATCTTTTCACACAGGTATCTGACTTAGGGTCTTCCATAGCCTAAGTTCAGATGAGGGTTTGTTGACTATCAGTTTCACACTGATCCTTCCTCTTTCAGTCACTCATATTCACTCTTCTATAACCTATAAGGTCACACATCTCATATATATTCAGATTACTGCCCATACAACTGAATATGTTTGTTACATTGTACATTCACTCATTCATCTATTTCTCATCACATAGAGTGGTTGAGAGTTTTGCTCCCACATTGTACATTGAACATTGGTATATACGATACTATGAGTAAGCGATGGCTTACGTAACACCTTACACATCTCGTCTATTCTTTCTCTATCTTTATCTCATCATTTGTATGATTAAGTTGTGGTATGTTCATGTTTTGTCAATATGGAAGATTGCTGGAATTAACTGGAACTATGGAACCATGGACTTGTGACATGAGCGTAAGGGCATACCTCACTTCCAACATAGTTTGTTTTCAAAAACTAGGTTTTGTGAAATGTTTTTGCATGTTCTTGTTCTATACCCTTGAAAATCTAAGAAAGGACAAAAGAAACACAAAAAATGGACCAAAAAATTGCAAAAACCAGAGCCATTGTTGTTTTGATTCACATGCAATTGCGTAAATCACATAGGAGCCATTTCCTGATTGCCCGAGGACATCGTGATTGCTGGAAACCATCACTATTGTTAGGGCCATTACCATTGTCTTTTGGGACATCACAACTACTAGTGAGCATTGATCATCACCATAGTTTTTGAGACATCATGAGGGCTTTGAACCATTGGGTTAGCAACATCGGGCATTGTGATCAAGGAAATGTGATTGCTCAAGGACATTCATCTCGAGACATCGAGCATTGTGATAAGAGACATCACAATTTCCCATGTCCATCAAGAACTAGAAATTGTGAATAAGGACATCATCATTGTTTCACGGGACCTACCATCATGATTTCTCATCGCAATTAGGGCATTGTGATTGTCCACATCCATCACGATTGCTTTGAGATCACAATTTCTTAGGGAAATATTGTATATTGAGAAATCGTCTTTTTGCATGATTTTTTTTTGAAATCTTTACATATTCACGATCCTTTTTTGTTGTTCTAGAGGGACATGGAGTCAAAATTGGCATGCAATGCTTGGAAAAGGAGTAGATCATAAACCTAGGGTTTCTAGAGGAGGCTTTGTGCTACCACACACCTCTCAATAATTCAAATCACCAACAAATAATCGCACTATTTTCAATCATTGCATAACTAAGGGAACAAATGGCACTTAATTTGGACACTTAAATCACTACAAAAAATATTGGATGCTAAAAATGATAACAAGTGGGTAACTCACAAACGAAGCTCAAAATGGCACAATATTTGATGTATGCACTTAAGATTAGGTTGCATACTAGGGAAAAAAGCTAGATCCTCTAGTCGACTATCTTTCAAGGAGTGTGTAACTCAAGTGCCTACTAGAACACTCACCTTCAATGAGTCTAGTAAGTCAGATAGTAATATAGAGGTCATGGCATGCTTAAGCGACATACAAGGACTAACTTTGAGTGAATATTTCATGTCAATAATCCAAATTGAGTATTGTACTGCACTAGAAATCATTTTTTCACAAATGATCATGGAGTGTACGTCTACTTGGATGGACTAAATCACAATGCTATACAATTGCAATCTTAAAAACAATATACTCCTTGGAATAATCTGGCTGTGAAGTTCTTAGATTGTCACTATCTTAATAAAGAAGCCACCATGTATTTGTGTATGACAATCCAGATCACACAAATGATATGGGAGAGTTAGAGATGGAAAACTAGGTCCTCCAACAACTCTAAACTATTCATATTCTCCATATTATCTCTCTCTCTCACACACACACTCTCTTCATACCGCTTAGGCACATTGCACATAAGTTCTTGTATCTAGTTCCTATTTCTGACTAGATATAGATCTTGTTAGTTTGTATCATATTCACACATTGTAATTTGACACTAGAATATAGATAATGTAGGTGAGAATTCTAGCTTAACATACACTTTGAAGACTTGTCTATCTCTCTCTATCTCTCACTCATCTCCTTTTGAGTATTAAGGTGTGTATGCTAAGGTTCATGTGTTAGAAGATCCTGCAAACCTATGACTAATTGTTATTGAGGCCCACCCCACTTCCAACATTTTTTATCAGAGCATAGTTGACATACAAGCTTAACAAGATGAGTGACTATAGACTTGAGAATGAAGACAAGCTTGAGGGAATTTCTAACTATCCAATGTGGAGTTTTATGATGATGAATTTGTTAGTATCCAAAGACTTGTGGAATATTGTCAATGGCACTTATCCAAGGCCAAGACAAGTCAGAGAAGAAGCTACTTCATCTTCTAGAAGACCTGTTGTTCCCATTTTTTCTCAACACGAGGTTAGTGAAGAAGAAGAAGGAACCACTTCATCATTAGGATTCAGTGGTACTACTACTACTACTACATTACTTCCTACAGAAGAGCAATCAATATGGGATTCAAGGGATGCACCAAAACTTTCATATATTGCTATGATAGTCAAGAGGCATATTATACCCCAAATCAAGTCATGCAAAACCTCTCGACAGGCTTGTTTGGAGTTGGAGAATCTCTATTAGAGCAGAAACCCTGGTAGGAAAGCTCATCTAAGGAGATAGCTAGCCAACACAAGGATGAAAGTTGGTGAATCAGCCCTACCCCTAATGCTTCCTCTACACCCAAAGAAAATTCTTCAACTACATCTGATTCAATGAAAGGAGTATGCCATTATTGTAAGAATATAGGTCATTTTACAGCAGAATGCAAAGTAAGGATTTTTAATGAGAAGGAGAAAGCATCAGGTAATAGTGCAGAAGATGATCCAAAACCTAAATCTTCAAAGGTAGATTCATATGCATGTATTACTATTGAAGAGGCATCATTGAATGCAATCTGTGATAATCCTTGGATTTTTTATTCTAGAGCTACTAAGCATATGAAAGGTTGCAAAAAGAGATTTTCCTCTCTTATTAGCTCTTCAACTAGAAGATTGACCACTACAGATGGTCATGATTTGGATGTTGTTAGTGTTGGAGAAGTGAAACTTAAGTCTAAAGCAGGTGGAAATTTCACAATTTCCAGCATTCTGTATGTTCTAGACATGAAGAAGAATCCACTCTCTATTTGAGACATGAAGAAGAATCTACTCTCTATTTCTACTTTCTTGTCAGATGGTTATAAATTTGTTATTAAGAAAGATTCATGTAAGATCCTCTCACATGATGAGGAGAATTATCTACTTCAAGGTGACAATAGAAGTGGCATGTTTGTGTTATCCAAAATTAGTCATGCTAATGTTGCTAAGTCTACTGCACCTAAGGAGAACATGAGTTGTGGCATGCTAGATTTGTTCATATCAGTTACACAGCTCTCAAGTACATCAAAGATCAAGGTATGGTGGAGACTTTGCCTAATTTTGCTATACCAGATGATGTAGAGTCATGTGAAAGATGTCTTGAAGGAAATATTCACAAACTTCCTTTCAAGAAGCATGGATACATCACATCCACAAGGAAGTTGTAGATCTAGCATTTAGATGTGAATTGTTGGATGAGAATAGATTCTATTCAAGGTTACAGGTACTTTGTTATGTACATTGATGATTTCTCAAGATATTCATGGATTTACGGTCTTAAAGTGAAGTCAGAGGTTTTTCCTAGTTTTAAGAAATTCTTAGCTATTGTAGCTCAGTGATGACTATCACCTCCTTAATGTCAATCCGGGAAGACGTGAGGATGGTATGAAGACCTCGAACAAGTGATGGCACAAGTGTGTGAGTGAGAAGCACACAAACATGCACACACATACACACACACACACGAGCACACAAGGCATGAACAAAGGGAGAGACAATGGAGTTCTTTAGATTACTCAAAAAGTCTCATACAAGTTCAAATCTACAACAAGCTCCCCTAAAAAATGAGCTCTCTAGCTCTATTTATAGTTTTTGACTAGCTTTGGTCTTGTCCAGACCTAGTGTCCGGCCTAGTTAAAAATTAGGTTCTAGGGCTATTTTGGGGGCTCAAATGAGCTCTGAAAAATTATGAAAATTGGTACATAAATACTACTAGTACTCCTCAAGCTTGAGGACTCCTCGGCTTGCACAAAATGGAGTAGGAATAATAAAAAAGGGTATTTACAATGAAGTGAAGTGACTACAATCACTGTTTGGGAAATATTGTTACATGGAAAAATTATAGGCCTATTTTCCAGATGTGCGTTGACTGCTTTGCCTGCTTGTTCCTTGCTCTGACTCCCTTCTTTGGCTTCCTTGTCTTGTGGGTCCTTGGGTGCCTTGGCTGCTACTAACACCTACCCTCTCTCGTGTCTGTCGTCTCTGACAGACCCTTGTTTGGCTGAGCATTTGACATAATATTCAACCAACTTGAAGCTAGGTGATGTTCTTCTAGCCGTAGCCCCCGTGCTAAGTCTGTTAATAAGGCACCCCAATCTACTGGCCCTAGAACGTCCGGATGTGGCAATCACAATTGCTCAGAGTGTAAGGTCCTCTCCACAGTGAAAAGTTGGAGGAGATGTGAGGGTCTGGGTACTAATATTTCAGTGTATTCCTAGAACCCTGTGACGAACATCTCCTCGAAAGTTTGTTTGTAGCATGCTAGGAGGTACTTTATTCTTGCATGCCAGGCATATATTACATTAATTGAGGGGGTTGTGCTCATGTCATACACCAAGTCTAGGTTGCTTGCATAGAAGAGAACTCTTGAGAAATGTGGGTCTTTAATGTTTTTGAATGTTCTGAATGTGAACAATATTAATTCAAATATCTTCATACACATTTGTGCCGTCACATCAGGGGTGTTCCGTAGTGTAAGACTCCAGTGACGGATGGTGGAAATCATATATGCAACCGAGGCCTGTTCTTGTGGAGGTGCTAGATACACATAATTCAACCATTTTGCACAGCCTTTGATGTTCTTAACAGTGATGGCAAACTCAGACCATGTGCGTCTTCGGAGGACTGGAATGTAACATGGATTATACTTGATAAATAGTGGCATATTATTCCATGTACGAGCCATTTCTGGATATGTTTCGAGAAGACGAATCCTCCAGGTGGGTTGGAAGGTTGACCCTTGTTTAGCACGTTCAGGTAGATCGTTGGGACCAAATTGGGTGGCAAAAGTTGGGGCTTTGCCACATCTTCATTGGATCTCTGCATTGTAATCTGCTAAGAGCACACAGTAAGGCACGTATTGAGTATCATTTGTTCCTATCCAGCGATGATGTGACATGTGCCAGAAGTACTCCGAGTTTATAATAGTGTCCTCCAGTTTAGCCATTGATTGAATTTGTACTGCGATGCAATCTTCATGGGTTTTGGTGGTCTTTTCGAGTTTTTGAAGCCATTTTGGTGCTTCGACTTCCAGGGTGTCCATTCCTTCCGATGTTTGCTAGCCACCCAACATAGGCATAGGAACATAGGGTTCCTCATATGACTCATCCACTTCGATGGGCACCAATTCTCTATTTTTGGTTCGATAATTTGGGAGGGTTGTCTTTCATACTCAAGTAGCTTCCTTTGAATTCTTCAACCTGCTCTTTTGGCGCATGTACCTCCTCTGAAGTTGATGCCGACTCTGTGACCTTGGGTTGTTCTTCTTGCTCCCTTAGCTGTCGGTGCAGTGTATCTCATTCTTTTTCCACATCATCATGTGCTTCCAGAAGATCAGCATAGCTCTCAAGAATGGTCTTCATAGTCTATGAAGGAACAACTTTGAATCTTTCTGGGTCGATCTCCTGGGGGGAGCTTTCCATTGTTGCGTCTAGATTTTCTTCGTTCTACTTTTGCAATCACTTGTTCTCTTCGAGGGCAGTGGCCATGTGTTTTCTGAGTAAGGTCAAGTTACGATGGATTTTGACATTCTCTGATTGATAAAGTTCAAGTAGAGCTGTTAGTTTTTTTAACTTCAAAAGATTCGGATGACTGGGGAGCTTCCAATAGGGTCTAGTGGGCGTGCTCAAGCATAGTATAAGATTGATTTAGGTCAGCGTTTTCTTCTTCTAAGACTGTAAGCCGCTTCTATAATTGTTGGTGGTCCATAGTTATATGACAATGATGATCTTCTAGGGTCTGATATTCATTCTGCAGCTGATATACACATTGATGTAATGTAGAAAACATATTATTTACATTTAGGAATGTTGGGGAGGTGGATGATGCAGGGGGAATGGGGAAGGGGAAAGGGATAGTGAATGAAGTGGAAACAAGAGGTGATGTGGGGGCAGGGGGTATGGGAGATTACGGTAGTGTGGGGGGAGGGAGTGGTGCTGTGGCTGGTGATGTTTCCATGGTGTCAAAAGTGTGTGTGACCGTGTAAATGGGGATAGTGGGTGGGGTGGAAGTGATGTTCGTGAATAGTGTTGTGAAGGTGGGTATAATAATCCCTCCAAGTTGGGTACTTGAAGAAAGAGGAATTCCCATAACATATGTAGTGGTGGTGGAAGTTGGGGTGGTTGTGTCATGGGGAGAAGTGAATTGTGAAGTGAGAGGTGAAGAGTGTGGTGATGGTGGTGCCTCGTGGTGTTCTTCCGTTTGAGTAGTGTCTCTTGGTGCCGTGACATCTATGTGAATCTGCTTCCCAGAGCGAAGGGGACGAGTAGGCACTTTTTGCTCAAAGCGATGGATGTAAGCGAGAGCTGAATGAATGACTTCATCCAGGCCAAGTGCATCTGCATGAAGGTTCAGGGACTCAATAAACTGGTCGTCTACCCCTTCTTCGCTCAACATTTGACTTATCAACATCTTCCCTGTTTCTAGTGACAACTTGTGATGCTCCTGTACTCTTTTCATTGTCTCATACAATCTTTTTATCTGCGCAGTATAAGCTGGGGCATCCGCGAGTTCTAAAGTTGCTTCTTGCTCTTGGTAGTGTCCCTCGTCTGCCTCCTCTTCATCCGTCTCTTCTTCATCTTTGTCTACTTCCACTACTTCAGGTTGGGTCGAAGCTGAAGTCCCTGTGGTTGGTTGTGGTCCTCGGGTCGCTCTGCTTCCGTCTCAAGATTAGCCTCATTAATCATCTTGGCAATTTTTTCATCAGTTAAATCATCCAGAGTGTAGCCCTGTGGGAACTCCAAGTCAGAGGGAAAACAAGGTTGGGTCCTTTTGCACTCTGTCTGGGTAAGCGAATCATAAATGGTTGGACACATCGTGTTTGAGGTGGCATCATCTCTGGTATGAGGGTGGCACCCCTTGCTTGGGCACAGGGTATTTGGACTGCTCCTCTCATTTTCTTCGATGGTGGCCCTGTTGTTGATGGCCGTCTCTCGAATTCTTGGGCTCGAGACCATACCAGTGCTCTTTGAATAGGCACATCATAAGCTAAGCACCTGTAAATGATCCTTGTTAGTGCGCAACATCCATGAAGCATATTCTTATGTTTCTTATTCCAACGCTGATGTGCTAAGTGGATTTGATCAATGATCCAGTGGGGTAGATTGATTGTGAGATTTTCTATCTCTGCCAAGTACGAGCTGAACCACATTCTTTTTGGTGGCATAGTGAAGAATTCTTGAGCTGGAAAGGCAAAGTGTTGCATGAATGTGCATAGGTGGAGGGCGATGGTCGGTGTCATAGCTACCTTATCCTTTATTTTGTTGAGATCTTTGTGCTTCATTCTTTCAGGAAATCAATGTTTCTTTCTCTGTGGGAATATGCATACCTTTCATGTCCAGCGCCTCCCTTACTAAGTTGAGGGTAAGCTTGAATCTAGTTCATGACCTGGCGTTAATGAGGGAAGCACAAAGGTACTATCGCCTCCCTTGGCTCTGCTAGGGGTGATGGTGCTGATCCGGTAGGAGCAATGTAGGAAATCAGGCTTATGTAAGAGTGCCCTAAAGTAGCTATCCAAGCCTGCTTTGGTCCATATAGATCTCATTACTTCTGCATCTTGATACTTATCGAATTCATAGGTAAAGAAATGGTATCTTCCCCATTTGCCATTAAATTCAATTTTTGCTTCCCAAAAGTAGGTGCCCTCACCTAATGGGCCTGCGACATCACTGAACCAATGTGCATGTTTGCCTACTTGAGAAGTGTGTCCCTACAGAGGGTCCTGAATTGAAAGCTGCCCTGAGTTCCTCAGGCCTCTCGATGAGTTGTGGCTTGAGGAGGAGAGTTTTAATGTCCACTATTTGGGCGCTGGACCCTTCCTGGGAATTGGTACCTCTTGCTTCTGCCATGTTACTGCTTGTCGATTCTGTGAGGATATAAAAACACATGTTAACATTGTAGTGGACAGGAGATGACAGTTTGTCCCCGTTACAACATTAGCATGAGGCATCGTGACAGGTTAGTGGGTTAGTTGGTGCTCAATGATTGTGTGTGTGTAGTTAGTGATGAATAGTTCTATGAGCTAAGTGGAATGATGTGGTGTGAGGATGATGCAGTTATTACATGTGGGTGAATTTACAAATTTGGGGTAAGGGGGTTTATTACAAGTTTTTGGTTGCCAAATGAAATGCATGGTTTCACAATATGACCGTCAGTGGGCTATGGGAGACTTTACATGAGCATCTATTTGAAAATGAGGCTTTTTAGGGACTCATTTACAAGTGATTCTGCTCATGCTCAAGGATGAATATGTGTTTGTGCGTGTCAAATAAGAGTGGATATCAGCTGTTTGAGTGAGTGAATCATGATGTACATGGTGTGGTTTATGTGTGGCCATTTGAGCTCACAACCAAGCCTTAGGCACCCAAATTTGTCTTGATTGTGGGTCGGTCTTCCTCGACTTCTTGGGTACCCAAATGAGTGTTATTTTCATGGGAAAATCCATGAAAGATTCCTTATTAGTGTCCTGCCGTTGCTTATGAGCCTGACATTTAGTCGGAGGCTTTAACTTGGCTGCCACCGGATGCTCGCCTTTCCGTACCCACAATTGTTTTGGTGGATGAGACACCTTGCTTCGTATTTTCCTTTGGCCTCGATCATAGGTCGCCTGCTTCCTCTACGTTTGGTACTCCTTTGGTTGCCGTGTCTCTACCACCTTTGGAAAAGAAGGGAGTTCCATCGTATCCTTGACCTCTTTGTTGAGAACATCATCCCTCTGCATCACATAGTTTTGAACAAGAATAGCATCGTCATGTTCATGTGTACTCCTGGAAGGACCAGGAGTTGGTGCCTTTCCTAGTTCCTTGAGTGCTTCATTTTCTAATTTGATTATAATGCGATTCTGATTTACCCAAACCTGAAGAAGTCCACTTCTTAGGTTTAGGTTGACTGCATGTAGTAAGCCTATGGGCTATCAACATGAGTAGAGTCAAAACTATGATCACTTGGCTCATTCTCTGAAAGCATTGGTGTTACTGGCACTATGGCTCTATTCAAATTCTCTTCTGCAGCTGTGTACTTCACTGGAATCACATTAGCTGGAGCAGCGGGTTGTTGTGCTAAAACTGGTTGAGGTCTCTGCTCCCCTTGATAGAGTGGTGGATAGGGTTGCTGGGGCCTACCGTACTGCTGTGGTGGGTACTAGTTCTGATATCTTCCTTGTTGAGGGTAGGGCTGTGGATATGTTTGCCTAACTGCTTGCTTATTGTAGGGGCAATCTTGCGCGATGTGATTAGTGTATCTCCATTCTATGATGCAATACTGGCTACTAGGATTCACTTGGGGTTGAGCCATAATGGGACATATGCTTGCCATATGGTCACCTCCACAAGTGTAGCATCACCTTGCTGGGGTAAATCGGGGTATCTGTTTACTTGAGACACCTAATTTCTGAGCTACCTTCTCTGCTAGCTCCTCAATAGACGTGGATTTTCTGGAAGAGAGATTGGTAGATCTTTGAAAGCTCTAATTCGTCCCCTAGGTTATCCTCAATGTTGATGCACATGCGCACACACTCTTCTATGGTTCTAGGGTCCTTTAGGTACACATATGATCTCAATTTGGTACTTAGCAATCCATCTAGGAATAAAGCCACTTGTTTGGTTGGTGTGGGTAACTCAGGAACATGACATCTCTCTAGGTATTGCCTAAACCTTCTTCCTGCAAGTCTAACAGTCTCTTGAGGTGTCTGCTTGAAGCTGTGAATCAGTGAGGATGTATTATGCTGTATGCCACTCTTAGAGAATTCTGTAATGAAAGCCTCTAGAAGTTGGTCTATGTTCTTGAATTATCTCTCATTTAGTGGTTGAAACCATGTAAGGACTGTGTTCCTAAGGGTTAGACCGAAGGCATTGTACTGCGTGAATAGGTCCTCAACTTGTTCAACTCTCAAGACTTGCTTAAACTCAGCCACATGATCGTATGGGTCTCTAGTGCCATCGAAGTAATTCTTCATGGATTTTACCTAATTCTCGTGAGAATTGATTTGCCACGAGGGGTTCTAGGCTGTCCACTTATGTTCCCTTGCTCTAGGTCACCTATGTTCGCTTCTAGGATCACGTTACCAAATTCATCTGTCCTATCTGGGTAGGTGGTGACCACATACATGGTTCCTTCTTTGTCCAGGTATGCACCATTTTCAAACTTAAGTACTGGATGTTTGAGTCCAAGGGGTTGGTCAGGGTTTTTAATTTGGACCCGGCTCTTCTTAGACCATCCTCATAGATGCAAAGCACCTAATCGGTTGGTCCTAAGGTATTCCAGTTGAGTCTTGTAATGACCTTCAACCTTTTGCAAGTAAGTCACACCTGAACTTCTTGTGGGTCTCTCCATTCCTTGAGACATCTCTGATTCACTAGTTTCAGAGCTAGGTAGTGTGAATAATTGCTCAACTGCTGAGCCCAAGACCTAGCAGTGTGATTGACACTAGCCTCTGAAGACCTAAGGCTTTGTCTATCTCTCCCTAGGTGTCGTCCTGATCTAAGGTTCATATGCCTGATTGAACAATCCCAATGTTATCCCAAGTACAACCTCATTGCTGATTCTTTCTTACCAATCACTGGATTCATTTTGTGTCGTCAAGAATACTTGAGTGAATTTTCCCACTTTAAGTTGACTGTACCACGTTAAGTTCTTTCCTTTAAAGTTATCGATCACATGCACATGTTATCTCTTGACTTGAACTTGATTTCTTAGATAGTCTTCAACTTGTCTCGTGCCTATCGACGCCCTAAGTTACTTTCAATGCTATGCATTCTTAGCCTAAGCTAGGAATTGACTAAGTGAGTTGAGAGAATTTCCAACCTCAAGCTCCTTGCCTTTTGAGTGCTAGTTGAGCCCAGGACACACTCGCCCAAGCTCAATGATCATCTTGCTACAATTGCTTGAACTCCTTGCTTGCACACCTCAGACCTGTGAAATGTTACCAGTTAGCAATGGACTTGACCTCAATATATTGACAAACACTCTTCAACATGCACTGAAATGTATAGACCCCTGCTTCCCTTTTTGCCCTAAAAAATATTCTCACTCCCTAGTAGCGACTGATAGTCCACACAAATTTACCTATACTAGAACTCCACATATTACATTTAGAAAAAACTAGTTGATGTCCACGTAGGATTTTCAACAAGCTTTCCAATGAAACAAAAATTGTAGTAGTTGGAGTTCGTATGAAAACATTATGACCAATCAGGCACTTGGGAGTCAAAACAGGTGAGACAAGCACTCAATAATAGCTCATAGTGTTTTCTAAGGCCTCTTTATGCTCTAGATTTTCCCCAATTTTGGCCAAGGATAAGTTTATTTTTTTTACCCCTAAAAATATGTCAAATTTGCCCATCAATCGCGATCGAGTGGTCTGTTAATCTCGATTGATGTGTCAGTCGCGATCGACGTGTCGATTGCGATTGATAGGTCCGTCGTGGCTGTCAGTCGTGATTGATGGGTCAATTACGATTGACACGTGGCCCAAAATTTCAGTCAATCATGGTCAAACAATCGTTGACTTTGTCAGTCACAATTGACAAGTCCATCGGGGCTGTCAGTCGTGATTGATGGGTCAATCGCGATTGATGGGTCGATCGCGATTGACACGTGGCATACGTAGATTGTGTCGATCATGGTCAGTCGATCATTGACTCTGTCGGTCGCGATCGACGTGTCGATCGTGATTGATAGGTCCATCAACAGGTGTCCATCGTCGTTTGTCAGTCGCGATTGACATGTCAATCGCAATTGATAGAAAACTGAGTCATATCAAAATTTTAACCACGTATTTAAGATGCTCTAGGCCTACACATCACATTTATGCACTTAGTTTAGCAAGTTGATCATTTTTTTTGTCGGTCGTGATTGACAGGGGTCAACGCCTCGGGACCTGCACAGTCAAAAATTTGTACCTGCTGAAGCTGGTGCAGCTACTGGGGATGCTGATTCCTGTAGAAAATCTCAAAAAACACACAAAAGCACAAGCACGCAAACGCTCTCTCGCTCTCTCTCACAAGTGAAATGAGGGGAAATGGTATGGGAGGGGTGATATGACCAAAAACTAAAAATGTCGCGATGATGGAAATGGAGGTGGGAGATGGTGATGATGGTGATGGTGATGAAGATGGTGAAGAAAACAAAAGTAAATAAATAAAAGTGAAGAAAATACCTATGAATCCAACGTCTCAACTCTACGGCTTACCATCACACGCTCGTCCTCATAGCTCGATCCCCGACAACGGCGCCAAAATTTGGTGTAGCTCAGTGATGAGTAGCACCTCCTTAATGTCAACTCGGGAAGACGTGAGGATGGTATGAAGACCTCGAACAAGTGATGGCACAAGTGTGTGAGTGAGAAGCACACAAACATGCACACACATACACACACACGCGCACACAAAGCAAGAACAAAGGGAGAGACAATGGAGTTCTTTAGATTACTCAAAAAGTCTCATACAAGTTGAAATCTACAACAAGCTCCCCTAAAAAATGAGTTCTATAGCTCTATTTGTAGTTTTTGACTAGCTTTGGTCTTGTCCAGACCTAGTGTCCGGCCTAGTTAAAAATTAGGTTCTAGGGCTATTTTGGGGGCTCAAACGAGCTCTGAAAATTATGAAAATTGGTACATAAATACTACTAGTACTCCTCAAGCTCGAGGACTCCTCGGCTTGCACAAAATGGAGTAGGAATAATAAAAAAAAGGTATTTACAATGAAGTGAAGTGACTATAATCACTGTTTGGGAAATATTGTTACATGGAAAAATTATAGGCCTATTTGCCAGATCTGCATTGATTGCTTTGCCTGCTTGTTCCTTGCTCTTAGTCCCTTCTTTGAATTCCTTGTCTTGTGGGTCCTTGGGTGCCTTGGCTGCTACTAACAGCTATGGTTGAAAATGAAAGTCAATCAAAGATCCAAATTTTGAGAAGTGATAGAGGAGGAGAGTACATGTCAAAAAACTTTAAGCCTTTTCTTGAAGAAAATCTATCTCTCATCAACTCACTATTGCTTACACTTTAGAACATAATGGTGTTTCAGAAAGAAAGAATAGGATACTTGTTGAGATGATGCATAGTATGATGTCATCCAAAAAGCTTTCTCCCAAGTTTTGGTTTGATGTAGTACATACAACTTATCACATTTTGAATAGGTCTTCCACAAAAGCTTTAAAAGTTATCACACCTTATGAAGCTTGTTATGGGAAGAAAACTAATGTGAGTTATTTCAAAGTTTTTGGTTCTCTAGCTTATGTTCACATTGAGAAGAAGGATCATGGTAAGCTTGATGTAGAAGCCAATAAATCTGTCTTGATTAGTTATGCAATTCAAAGAAAAGGATAGAGATTTTATGTTCCAGATACATGTGATATCCTACATGTAATGCATATATTGCAGAAAGTCAGATTCATGATAAGAAGGAACAAATTCTAGATTTCATAAAAGCAGATGAATATGATTTTTTTTTGAAGGAATTTGGATTCTTATATTCAGCCATACAAGGGAGGTGATGAACTACTCAAAACCTAAGAGATACAGGTGAAGAGAGAGTTACATTACCTACATCAGTACCTAGTCCATCATTAGTACCTCTTGAAGTTTTGACTTATGAAGTTGGACAAGGTTCTAGAGTTGTAGAAGAAAGAGACATTGAAGAATTAGAAAGGATTCCATCACTTTTCAAGAATACGCCAAAGTGGTTATATCAAACCTTGGAGGACATTGCTATAAAGGAATACATTGGAAGAAGCAAACATCAGACAAGGAGACAACAAATAGACCAGGTAAATTATGAAGAACATTTTGAGATTCATAATTTTTTAGCTTTTATTTCAGTTGAGAATGAACCAACTAGTGTTCAAGATGCACTACAAAGTGTTATGATTATCACATGTCCCAAAGATTTAGATCTTCAGTTGTTTAAAGGACAAGTAACAAGCATACATTTGATGTAAATGACTTAGGTATTTTACATTATTACCTTGGGATTGAGTTCATCTAAAGAGATGAGTGTAACACATTAAAAAATACATTGATAAATTATTGGAAATGTTTGTGATGCCAGATCATGAGCCTATGTAGACAACTATGGATGTCAATGTCTCATTACAGTTGGAAGAAAATTCAAAACCATTTGATGCTACATTATACAGTCAAGGAGTTGGTTGCTTGATATATCTATGTAATGCACGTCCAAACATTCAATTTGCAGTTTCTCAAGTATCGAGGTTCATGCATAGTCCACTTAAGATTCACAGGAAATCAGTGTTGGAAGCAGCCAGAGGCATAGAAGACGCGGAAGCATGTAACGACGGAGCAGGAAGCTAGTGGAATCTTTTTTCAAAGAATCATGTTTTAGAAATACTTTTCAAAAACCTCCAACAGTGATTTTTATCACTAATGTAACATATGTAACATAGAAAAACCCTTTTCTTAATTTCTCACTCCATTTTGTGCAAGCCGAGGAGTCCTCGAGCTTGAGGAGCTTAGGTAGAACAAGCGTATCAATTTTGGTTATTTTTAGACACCGTTTACCCTTTCAAATAGCATCTAGGACCTATTTTTTAACTATGCCGGTCACTAGATGTGAAACCCGTCAAAACTAGTCTAGAAACTATAAAAAGAGCTAGAGAGCTCATTTTTGAGGTTAGCTTGTTTGAGGTTAGAGTTCTTTTGAGCTTGTAATAGTGTTCTTGAGTAATAGAGTTGATTTCTCACCTTCCATTGTGTCTTGCTTGTCTCTTCGTAGTGTGTGTGTATGTGTGTGTGCATTTCTATGCTTCTCACCTTCACTCTCACTTCATCTCACATTCACGATCTTCATATCACTCCTATCTCTTCCGCGGATTGACATTAAGGAGGTGGAGCTTCTTAACGTGGTTCTCACCATTGTGCTAGAGCAACACCAAATTTGGTGCCGTTGCCGGGGATCGAGTCTAGGACGAATGTGTGATGGTAAGAGTATAGCAAGAAGTAGCGTTGGAAGGTAAAAATTTCAGTTTTTGTTGTTGTTTTTACTTAGTTTTTAGTGTTTTTCACCTCCCCCGCACTCCATCTTCATCACCGCATCATCATCTTCATCTCCAAAAAAATCAGAAAATTCACCATATCCACCCATTCTCCTCATTTCCCCTCATTTGTGCATGCGAGAGAGTGAGAGAGAGCTTTTGTGCTTGTGTGTACTTTTGTTTTCTTGAGTTTTCTTGCAGGTACAGAGCTCCAGTGCATCAGGAAAGCTTGGAAAAGGTAAAATTCTCAGTTTCTGTCAGAAATTTCCGACTGTGTCAGACCATCGCGATGGTCTGCAAAGTTCGGAATTTGAAGAAGGCGACAACACCAGCGTGTAGAGCACACTTGCGCCTGTAGGAATCCATACTTGCATTCCAAAAAATCATACTTTGGTGGACCATTGCGACGGTCTCAGACCATCGCGATTGTGTCACACCATCGCGATTGGCTCACGCCATCGCGACGGCTCGGACGGACCATCGCGACGGTCTCACGCCATCGCGACGGTTCATTTGGACCATCGCGACCGTTTGCGGACCATCGCGACTGTTCGGTTGACCCCACACCATCGCGATTGGCTCATGCCATCGCGCCGACGGTGCCACGTGGCAAGCTAGACCATCGCGACGGTTCACACTTCACGCCATCGCGACGACACCCTTACACCATGGCGACAACCCGAATTTTTGACCATCGTGATTGGCTCACGCCATCGCGCCCTGACCATCGCGATTGGCTCACGCCATCGCATATGTGACCATCGCGACGGTTCACTTTGGACCATCGCGATTGTTCACGTTGACCGTTGACTGACGCCATCGCGATTGTCCGCCTGATCGAGCCATCGCGACGGTTCACATTTACGCCATCGTGATTGTCCGCCTGTTCGAGCCATCGCGATTGCTCACTTTTGGACCATCGCGACGGTTCGCGCATCACGCCATCGCAATTGTTCACCTTCACGCCATCACGACGGTCCCATACCATCGCGATTGTCTCACGCCATCGCGATTATGCACCCCCATCACAAATTTTAGGGTTTCATTTTTTGGCCTATTTTGGGGCTATTTTTGGGAAATTTTTGGGTGATTATATTCATAGGAGACCCCTTAGCCCATATTTGGAGAAAAACCTATTTGTCAGTTTTTACCCCCCAGGGCCTGAACGGTCATAACTTTTTCATCCGAAGTCCGTTTTTTGAGCTATTTTTAGATAAGCTATTTTGAGGTTGACCTAGTTTGGGACTAGAAAGCCAAGGGGCAAGCATTAAAAAGTTTGGCAAAAGGGAAGGGACTTAAAAGGTGTATATACTCAAGTGCTTGATCATCCAACTGTGAATTGGTCTAATATTGGATTTTTCCAGGTCTAGCGAGGGCAATCAAAGGCAACCAAAGCAAGGCAAAAGGGGCATAAAGCTTGGGAAGCGCGGCTTCTTGGGCATCAGAGCAACCAAAAAAGCTGACTCGAGGTTGGAAGATTACTCAACCCCCTCAATCAATTCTTAGCTTAGGATAAACGTTAGCATCGTGGATTAAAGACGATAGGAACGTCTCAAGTTCAAGAGAATTAAATTTATCAAGTCCAAGACTAAAGATAAAGGTGTGTGACACGAAAACCTAAAGGAAAGAACATAAGTCTGACGGAACGAGAACTCAAAGTACCACGAAAAGTCGAATTCTTGACGCATGCATTAAGACAAGAATCTAAAGAAATCTAAAAAGAATCAAGAAAATAATAACAAAGAATCATTGACGATCTGAGCATGTACTGAGTGTGCAAGGAAGAAAATTAATGAACCTTAGATCGGGCAAATATATAGGTAAGTCAGACCGACGAAGCCTTAGATCATCAGAGACAAGTGTAAGAACTACTGCACGATCTTGGGCTCAACAATTGAATAGTAATTACCCCTACGAGAGCTCAGACACTAGTGATTTAGAAATGGCATTTAGCATAGAAAGACCAGAAGGAGGGTCAAATGTAGCCTATTTAGAAAAACCAGAAGGACCCTATAGGACTCAACTAGAGTTTCTCCGAACCAACCGATTAGGTGCTCGCATCTATGAGGATGGTTTGCGAAGGCAAGTGGTGCAAATGCACAACCCCGATCAACCCATTGGATTGGAACGTCCAGTGGTGAAATTCGAGAGAGACGCGTACATAGACAAAGAAGGAACGATGTACATCTTAAGTACGCAGCCAAACAATACGAACGAGTTTGGCGTAATTCAATTAGAGACGGAAACTAAATCTCAAGGAAAAGAACCATTAGAAGAACCTAGAACACCTAGAGGGAAATCTGTACTGACACGAGTACTAACCCCAGAATGGATCCCTCAGGACAACAGAAGCATAGAGTTGTTTGTAATTAAAGAAACTGATGAAGCCTTTTGGAGATACAAGACAGAACTACTTAGTGAGGTAGGTATCATCACGATATACGAGTTCAAGGACCCGGATACACCTGGAAAGGTTGTATACCTGGATGAGACTTCAGAAAGAGTCTTTGTGGTGCCTGACCACGCTAAAAAAACATACACATGGAGAGGTGAATTGGTATTCCCTCCATCTAGAACGAACATGAATACAAGTCAACAAGGGGCAGGAACATCATCAGCCCATGGAAATCAAAGAGAGAGAAATAAAGAGAGACCGGAAGTAAGCTTTAATCACCCCATGGGGAGAGATAGAACAACCACGGACACTAATAGAGCAGATAGACAAAGAGATCATGGAATACCAGGTGGTAGAGATGATTTTCCTCTACCTAGACCACGTGAACACGCAAGAATGTTGAGACCCACTCAATTAGTGAAATCCATGAAAAATTATTTTGATGGGATAGGAGATCCCTATGACCATGTCGCAGAATTCAAGCAAGTACTAAGAGCAGAACAAGTCGAAGACATGTTCACGCAATACAACGCATTTGGACTAACGTTAAAAAATACCGCTTTAACTTGGTTCCAACCATTGCAACAAAGGCAATTTAGAGACATCCATCACTTTTTAGAGTCATTCATCACTGAATTCTCTAAAAGTGGGATTAGACATGACACGTCTTCGTTGATTCATAGCTTTAAACAGACCCCTCAAGAAACAGTTAGACTCGCAGGACGTAGGTTTAGACAATATGTTGAACGATGTCTAATGCAAGAGCTACCCTCACAGGCCAAGCAAGTGTCATTGTTTCTAGATGGCTTGTTGAGCTCTAAACTACGCTCCTACGTGTACCTAAAAGAACCCAGAACGCTAGAGCAATGTGTAAGAATTTGTATAGACATTGAGGACAACTTAGGAGACGAGTTGGAACTCTCAAAGGTCTATAAGGACTCAGACTGTTCATCTCTAGCATCCACAAAATTGTCTAGCTCAATAGAAGACCTAGCAGAAAAAGTGGCTCAGAAACTAGGAGTTTCTAGTAAACCTAGGGTGCTAATGAACAAGCGTTGTTACACCTGTGGTGGTGACCATATGGCAAATGTGTGCCCCAATGCACCACAACCTCAAGCCAACCCTAGTGGCCAATACTGTACAATTGAGAGAAGATACATGAATCATACGGCTTAGGACTGCCCATACAACAAACAGACCGTGAGACAGAACTACCCGCAAGCATACGCACAGCTAGGTAGGTATCAAGGCCAATACAATGCTTAGCCTTATTACTATAGGCCTCCTCAGAACTACCCATACCAGGCTCAACAAAGACCTCAACCTGTCTTAGCTCAGCAGCCACCCCCACCAGCGAATGTCATCTCGGTCAAATACGCTGCTGCAGAAGAGAACCTAAGTAGGGCTTTAGTGCCTTCTTCACCTTTGATCACAGAGAGTGACCCACACTCAAACAGTTTTGACTCTATGCATGTAGATAGTCCACCCGCATATTACACGGAGTCACCAGAACACATAGAAACATATCATTATGATAGTCCACCAGTGGAACCTAGTTGGGAGCCAGACTATGCTAATGTGATGTACAAAAACCCAAATCCACGACCCCAATTAAGATAACAGTGACCACAGGGCCCTAGAGGACCATGCTTTAGGTGCCAAGGAGATCACTTCATAAAGGATTGTCCACATCCTCCGATAATAGGACAATCACAGTACTATAACATCCAAGGCTTTTGTGCCGATTGTGGCAAAGAGCACATAATCAACGATTGTCCTAAGAACCCTGTTAATGCTTCGAATGTGACACCGATCAACGTGATAGGTATTGTAAATAACGCAGATGGATCCAACCCTACATACGTGCCTATTCAAGCTATCACAAGAGCCCAGGCGCTCTTACAGAACCAACAGCTTAATCAAGGGAAAGTAGCCGGAAGTAGTGAAGTTGCAGAATCTAGCAGTAAAAAGACAAAATCTTGGAAAGATTCTAGAGAAAGAATAAAGAGAAAATGGAGTAAAAAGATAACTGAGTTGGAAGGAAGTTTAAAAGAGTCTAGAGCCAAAATCCTAGAATTGACTTCTCAAGAATTGAATCAAGAGAATCCAGCTCAAAAATCAAGATCAGTTTTAGCGGAACCCATACCAAGAAATCTAGACATGATGTTTCGTGCATATCAGGCTAGATTAAAAGAGGGACCTGAGGTAGCTGAAATGAGTAAAAACTACCCTCGAGCTGATCTAGAAATTGAGAGAACTAAACTTTGCATGAAGATGGTAGAATTAGCGCAAGCTTTGTTCGAAGCCTCTAGATATCTTAATTGGAATAACATGGCAAAACCGGAATTACATTTTCAAGGACTAATGGAGAGGCTAGAATATTAGATTGAAAGCAAAGAGAAAAAGGATCAGCATAGGAACCCTATTGTCTCAGAGACACAAGAAAGGAATGCACCATCCCTGTCTCAAGTACCCAATATAGAAAGTCAAGACAATTTGTCTTCCATACATAAATATTCACATGAATTTTTGAGAGAAATCCAAGAAGAGAAATGGAGAAAGGAACAAGGAACCCATCCTCCTATTCAAGAAATAGATGACTTGCAGGAACAATTTCCCCAAGACATCCCCTCTATTTACGATGAGGTAGAGGAGGAACAACTGAGTGAACACACAACTTTTGAATCTAATTCTTTACAAGAGTTACCTCAGTTCACAGGACCTTGGGAAGCAAAGTCTATTAATATGAGAGCACCCATGATAATAGTGAGGAATGAAGAATCAGTAATCCCTAGAAACACGGAAGTGATCAAGAATACCAAAGTACAATGTAATCTCACTCTAGAGGAGTTGTTAAAGGTAAAACCAGAATTGTGGAAACATGTAGCAAATCAATTCCCCGAGCTTGCTACTACTCCCTCACAAATAGGATCACAAAATAAGGTACCAGAGATACCCATAGAAAAGATTGGAGATGCAAGCGAAGGAGAGGAAGGTAACACTTATCTTCCGATAACCCATCAGGGCTACACCACGAAAGCCATCTTAGATTCAGGAGCCGGAGTAGCCATCGCTACCACCGCTTTATGGAAACGTTGGGGTAAGCCAGCATTAAGACCCACCAGGATGAAGCTACAAATGGCTCATGGACACATAGAAAAACCATTAGGCTTACTAGAAGGAATATCTCTCACCACTTGTGGTGTAGAATTTGAGCATACTTTCGCCATTTGTGACTTTGCAAAAAATCATGCTTATGAGATGATATTGGGACGACCATTCATGCGTCAGTTGCAAATTGTACAAGATTGGGGAACCAATTCTTTGTACTTGCAACATTTAGGAGTGACTACCAAAGTCAATCTTAAAGACTATTCACATCAAGATGTACCCCCAATACAATGGAATACCATCCATAAGACACTAGTAGAGACGGAATCCGTGCACTCATTAGAATCAGATCCTTCTTGGTTGCATGAGGATACTCATCTATGGATGTGTAAAGTTGCAAAACAAGAGGAAGAAAGATTAGAAGCAAGGACCTTAGGTGCATAACAACATCCACGAACTCTTCAAGACCCAGCTTACGCGCCTGTAGTATTCCCTGACGAAGAGTTTGAACCCCATGGTTGGGCAGAAATCCTAGCAACCATGGATGTAGCCATCAATGAAGAACAATGGACACCCCACTGTGACGAGGATGGCTATGATATCTCAGTTTTCACGATAGAGCCAATCATGTGCGATGCAATTTTAGAAGAGTGTGAACCTAACACTGATGCATTTGAGGATGCAAGCGATTTTGATTTAGAATCAATTATCATGGACTCTCCATTTGCATCAGAGGAAGAATATTTCTACGAAGTAGAGACTCACCCTCAGAGACACGAGGAAATTACGAATGAGGTGAGATTAGCCACAGAAGTGACTACTAAGAGTGAAGGCAAGAAAAGAAAGAAGAAAGAAACCACGACAGAAAAAGAAGAATCTTTATTTGAAGTACCCGAGAATTTCAAGAAATATGAAATCGAAGATAGAAGAATCATGGTACGAATGCCTAATAGAAAGGCGAATGACGGACAAGTATATGATAACCGAGAGAAAACCAAGAAAATAATCGTAGCCATAGAAGGAGAAGAAGAAAAATGTACATACATAGGGCATGATTTGACGAAGGAAGAAGAAGAAGAATTAGTTGCCCTATTGCGCGAATATAGAGATGTGTTCGCTTGGAGTTACAAAGATTTGAAAGGAGTAGATCCAGATATATGTTCTCATAGAATCCCTATGACTCCAGATGCAAAACCGACAAAACAGAAACCGTATACGTACAATGATAACTACGCTGCGAAGATTAAAGAGGAGATAGATCGCTTGATAGAAGCAGGATTCATTTACGAAATTGAGCATACCGAATGGGTATCCCCCATTGTGGTTGTGCCCAAGAAGAATGGAAAATTGCGTGTGTGTATTAACCTTAAAAAAGTTAATGCCGCCACGATTAGAGACAGTTATCCTCTTCCTATCACAGAACATCTATTGGAAAGAGTTGCGGGCAAGGAAGTTTACAGCTTTCTTGATGGATTCTCAGGCTATAATCAAGTAGCCATTGCTCCAGAGGACCAACACAAGACGGCATTTGCCACTGAATGGGGCATATTTGCATTTCGGGTAATGCCATTTGGCTTAACAAATGCACCCGCCACTTTCAAGCGACTCATGTGTCATGTTTTTAAGGAATTCCTACGCAAGAGTTTGGAAGTATATGTCGATGACATATGTGCTCATTCTAATATCAGGCAGACGCATATTCCCGAGTTAAGACAAATATTTGACAAATGTCGAGAATATCAGGTTTGTTTGAACCCAAAAAAATGCGTTTTCATGGTCAGACAAGGCAAAATTCTAGGACACATTGTATCAAAAGTGGAATCTCTACGGATGAGGAAAAAGTAAAAGTAATTGCAGATCTACCTAGGCCGACGAACATCAAAGAGGTACAGGCATTTATGGGCCATTGTGGTTATTATAGGAGATTCATACACATGTATGCAATCATAGCCAAGCCTTTGTACTCTCTTTTAACCAACTTTGAATGGACAAATGAATGTGAAAATTCATTCAATGAACTCAAATGACGCTTGTGCTCAGCAACTATATTGACTACACCAGATTGGAGTAAGCCATTCCATGTACATGTGGATGCATCCAATTACGCCATAGGATGTGTGTTAGCACAACCCACGAGTGAAGGTAACATAGATCTCCCCATAGCTTACGCTAGCAGACAATTGAACGCAGCAGAAAGAAATTACACCACGACGGAACGAGAGGGATTAGGGATGATCTACGCGGTAAAGAAGTTTAGACACTACTTGTTGGCCAACAAATTCAAGTTCTTTACAGATCATCAAGCCCTATTGTACCTAGTCAACAAACACTGTAACACAGGACGACTAATACGTTGGTTTCTATTACTCATGGAGTACGATTTTGAAGTAGTAGTCAGGAAAGGAAAGATGCATCTCAGAGCTGACCACCTTTCAAGATTAACCTCAGGAGAAGCTCCTCAAGGAATAGTGGATGAATTACCAGATGCATATTTGTTTAACCTTGAGATAGCACCAGAATGGGCTAAACCAATAGTCCCTATTCTGACATACGGACCCAAGAATCCTAGGATAAATATCAAAGAAGGAGAGATTACCAAATCTCAGAGATATCAAATCATAGCAGGAAGCATATATAAACAGGATAATCAAAAGATTCTTGCTTGTTGTGTAGATGAATCAGAACATGCGAATTGGTTGCAATTAGCACATGTAGGTGCATTAAAGCAACATCACTCAAAACATCGAACACTACAGACTCTGCATAGATTAGGAGTATATTGGCCTTCGATGGAAGCAGATGTCTACAAGTTGTGTAAGGAATGCAATGTTTGTTGTGAAAGACCACCAGTAGAGCATGCTACATTATATCACGTGTCTCTCACACCAGACTGGAGTGAACAATTAGTGACATACTTGAGGACGAAGACATTCCCTCAAAGAATGACCTTAGCTCGACAACGCAGTCTGGAGCAGGAAGCTCAAGACTATTCACTTATTGGCGATAATCTATACAAAAGAGGAAGAGACGGATATCTAAGACAATGTGTTCATGAAAGCGATTATCTGAGCATACTAGAGACTGCACACCAAGGTGTTGCAGGAGGTCATTTTGGACCTGATAGGATAATCAAAGCCATCCTCTTTGCAGGATTATGGTGGCCCACTCTTCACATGGATGCTCATACCTATGTAAAGAGATGTGATGTGTGCCAAAGAACTCAGTTTCCTACTCGCAGAGATGAAATGCCATTGAAACCCATGATGGGTGGACGTGCATTTTCTAAGTGGGGTATAGACTTTGTAGGACCCATTAACCCCCCTGCAAAAGGTACACATGCTGAATACATTATTGTTGCCACAGATTATCTTACGAAATGGGTAGAGGCAAAAGCCACGAAAAAGAATGATGCACACACAACTGCAAAATTCTTATTTGAGAATGTCTTTACAAGATATGGACTGCCTATAGAGTTAGTGAGCGATCGAGGCACTCACTTTCTAAACCAAGTCATTGAATATTTGTTACAGGATTTTATGGTGATTCACAAGAAATCCGCACCATATCATCCTCAGGCCAATGGTCAGGCTGAAAGCACTAATAAGATCCTACGTAACGTACTGACGAAACTCGTGAACAACAAACGTTCAGATTGGGACAAACAGTTACACCACGCTGTTTGGGCATATCGAGTGGCCTACAAGACCGTACTCAATGCAACTCCCTTTCAGATGGTTTTTGGTCAGAATGCTGTGCTTCCTTTGGACTTCTTGATACCGACCCTTAAGGTTGCACAAGAACATCAGTGGACCGGCCATGAATTATCAGCGAGAATAATGGACTTGGAACGATTAGGAGAAACCAAGCTAAAGGCAGCAGCAGGAATATATGCAGCGAAGAAGCGACAGAAAGCATATTTTGATGCACATGTGAAAGATAAAGGCCTAAAAGAAGGAGATTTAGTTCTAGTATATACGCTAAAGCAACACGCACATAAGTTAGAAAAGCGAGGTTATGGACCTATGATCATTAACAGACTCTCAACAAGTGGAGCAGTACAGTTAGCCACCTTAGAAGGAGACGTAATGCCTAATTATATTAGTGGCTGTAGAGTCAAGCTATATCAGGAACCTCTTACTGAGGATATGCTTAGACGACTCACGTTGGCAAAGAAGCGTAAGGAGGAAGAAAATAGAATACGAGCGGAAGCTCAGGCAGAAGCAATAGAACGCATTAAACGCATGAAGTTAAGAAGACAAGGACTAGGGAGAGAACATTATAACCATCTGGAAACTACACCCAGATATCCCATGGCCATGTGTCAAGTAAAGTCAACCACTCATCCTAGTATAGTGGACAGGAGACCATTCATTACAGTCAGGCTAGAGCACGACAACCCTTGCCAAGAGCTCAGGGCTTTAATTGACTCAAGTGCTGCGACTAGTGCGATTAGATGGTCCCACTATAAGGATTCAGGAATAGAAATGCGGCCAATTGAGGCATACCTCATAGGGCTAGGAGGCATGGAAACCCCTTGCATGGGTGAGGTGGACCTTCCTATCCTCATTAAGGAAGTGACCATGACAGCGAAGCTACTAGTGTGCCATGATGACGACCTGATAGAACCCCTAATCCTTGGCCAAGATTGGCTATACGATCACTCAGTGGACCTAAATCTTAGACAAGGCTCCTTACAGATTGGAACCTTAGAACAGAAGCGAGTGATACCGCTTGACTTCCCTAACGGCATTCCAACTGAGGTTTGTAACCCTAGACCCTATGAAATGCATGCGATGGAAGATCGGGAGATCTTGGGTCAGATCAATCACGTTACGTCTACACCAACCCACTCGGGCTTGGCTATGGATAGTTGTCAATCAGAAGGACGACAGGAGATCTTCCCTGGGGCTTCCTGCAAACTAGAAGGGGCAGCTACCCAACCGCTAGGGCAGATGGACACAATCAGCGGTCAGGTGGGTTGCATCAGCGGCCAAATGAGCACAACACCCTGCGGTGCTCATCCTTCCAAACTTGCTGCGAACTGGCTTAGATTAAAGATAAATAACGAATCACTTCCTAATGGGCAGGTCACGCAAGTGTTGGATCTCCCTTCTTTTCCAAAGCAGAGCGTCCAATGGACCTCTCAAACCCAACCACGAAGGAGTCAACCATAATAGAGGAACCCAGACCGACGACACCACCAGACAAGGCAAAGAAAGCAGAAGTATCAACATCACGGAACAAGTGGCACGAGACAAATATGGCTGCCAAAAGGGCAGCAACCACAGGCTATTGGCAACACTGCAGACGAGAACAGGACAAAGTTTCAAAAGAAGCAGAGTCAGTATCCAAAGTCCCCTCGATCTTCTTCTACAAGTACAAATACTCGACAGATTTGGATCGCCAAGAAATACCTTATCCATAGACCCACACCCACGCAAATTTGGGTACCCAAACCATGTATCATAGCTCAACCCTCAAGCCATGTAATATATACCCCTCAAAAATCTTTCCATCCTTCAATACCACCAAACCCGATACCACTTTTCGTCCCTTAGCAGAAACACACCACCCACTCAAAGACTCTTAGGAAATGGATACCGAAACGTATCCAGAGGTCTTCTTGTACCCCTTATCTAACAATTCTCCCACCCCGTTTAAACTCCACCCTTGTAATAATTCACCCTCAACCAAACCTTGTATAAATTCATACACCAAAACCCCACATCATGCATAATAAAAGCTCATCAAGAAATGTATGCATAATCTGACAATGTAGGCGTCTAGAGACCTGCATTAGTTTTGCAAATAATCATTGCATCAATCACTTCATGACACTTGGCTACACGGGTTACACATCGGTTATGGAAAGGGATTGCGGTCTCACCTTAATGGGATCATAATTAATTTCCATACTAATGTGATAATCTTTTGTAGCAGATCTTTTCCATTAGCTCGTCAGTCATCATGCAAACCGAATAAGGACCATCAGAAGCTGGCCCTAGCAGACCAATGGCCAATATTGGAGAATTACTCGCGGAATCTTATCCGACGATGCAACCACTCGAGTTTCAAGGTTTTCCAGGACCCATGCCAATCGGCGATCCTCCTAGAGGATATACTGAGAAGATTCATCGTAATTCTCACTGGTTTCAAGGCCTAGCAGGACCATTAGCAGACGCTGATTTCATATTTGAGGCCAATTTGGCATTTGATCTTCGCACATGGACCAAGTACCAGTTCTTTTCACGAGAATTTGAAGGACTACAGAATACACAAGATTTAACGCACATTTGGGCACGAGCGGGATTTACAGAATATTTTAGTGACCCTCTGCCTAAACCCGATTTTTACAGATGCTTCTACCTAGTAACCACCTTGACAGCTTCAGAGAACAAGGATCTACCCGAAACATTCATGTTACCATCCTTGGTAAATGCCCCTCCATTCAGAAGATTTTATTTGTCCAAAGATTTAATTCGTGCAGCTCTCAAAATACATGGAACGCATACTCCGACGGAGAGAGAACGACTAGTCCCAGAGTAGATGAAACGTGGTGATGTTACTAAGTGGGAGGATATTTCAGCTATAACCCCTGAGCTCTCCAAGCCATTGCGGATATGCATGCAGCATTTTGCTTTCCCAGCTCAGGATCGTTTTACCATGCCCCACAAAAGAATCTGGTTTGGATTATACTTAGCATGTACTGGACCTCAAACGGTTGATCTAGCTAGCTGGATAATTGATCATCTCTATTTGGCACAACATAGATGGGAAAGAAAGAAAGTCATCAATGGATGTTGTGCACTTACAAGGATTATATATATGTGTTTGGCATATGAGTTACCCATAGAGCGCGCCATGACCAGTGAGGAGCTGAAGGCATTTAAAGGAACCACAAGGAAAGCTAGAAAGTCTAGCAAAGGCAGAGCCGAAAAGCGGATGAGAGGCACTATCCCGTGCTTACAAGTCCCGGAATCACCCTCACCACAACCATCTCCAGAGCAGTCACCGACAGCAGCCACTCCCACTGTACAACCTATTCGTATCAGATTATCAAGACCAGTGGTAACGGAGGGCACCACCAGTACTGTTGCACCCCAAGCAGCCACAACCACAGAACCTATCACCACAGCAGCTGAACTTCCCACCACTATTGGTGCGGAAGCATTCTCTTTTCCAATACCCCATTTAGAAGCAGAACAAGCAGCACCACTGGATCCAACTTTCGATTTTGAAATGCCCGATGCATTCTCCAATGAGTTCCAGTTTTCAGAAGCCCAAATGTTTTCTCAAGAATATGAAAGGCCCAGCTATCCCACCACACCCCGGGATCAGCCACAAGGACAGATTGTGTCTAGCTCTGATGACGAAAGAACAGCAACCGATGACGACGAAGGCGATGATGAAGCAAGCCAGGGCACTATCGAATCCCGAGAGCATGAACAGACAGATGGCCAAGGCCAACAAACAGACACACATGGTGATACAAGTACCCATGAAGATGAAACTTACGAAGCAGCAGCTTACACACTAGCTATCAAGAAGCTGTATAGAACTATGGAAAAAGTTTGGGCACGCAAAAAGCTGACAGAGGAAGAGAGTCAAGCAATAATAGAACAAGAACTTGTCACAGGCGGATTCGAAGACGCATACATCAAAGGATTCAGAGAGTTAGTCAAATCAGTAGGCTCCAATGAAGCCCTCAGGTACTTGCAACGAAAGCCACTACCATAGTTTGACCCCCGCAGAGTACGACTACTTTCAAAGCCCGGCGAATACATTCGTGTACCAACAGGAGCACAGTCTTCAGAACAAGCCAGGGAGGCACGCCTCGTCACTGAAAGCTCGTTGGCAGCAGAAACCATCCTTGTAGATTCCCCACCCCGCGCTACAACTGTACATACCTCAGTAGTCACTGAAGTACCGACCACCCCAACCGCTCCTCCATCACCGCCCATCCCTCCAGCCTCCCCTATTCACCCTCCTTCTCCCAGACCAACATCTTCATTCGCCGGTGGCGTAGCAGGAATCGTCTTTACGACCACTCACCCCACAATTCCTGCACCCATTAGACCCAGTCTACCCCCTCACACATCCACCTTTCCATTCAACCCATTCCTCCATCCATCTTTCCCGTCCTTCCCCACACCTCCACGACCCCTTTTCCCATTCCCACCGCCATTAACCTTCTCCCCAGTCTCACCTCCCCGACCCACTGTAACCCCTTTTTCCCCTTTTCACCAAGCTGCTCCAGCCAACCCCCCTGTAAATTACTCCTCAACCTTTGTAAATCCCGTATTTACACAAGCACAAGCACCCACAATCACACCCATATTCACAGTCACCGCACTGGACACGTCCAATGACATGGACATCTCACCACCCACTGCACCATCACTCACTTCACTCACAGCACAAACATATTTAGGCACCTCACAATTTTCCACGATCACCACAACATCCACCTTCCCACCCCCATTCCCCGTTCCCTTTGCATCTACACCCACTGCATCTTAATTTAGCACCCCATTAATACTATCACCCACGGTAGATAATGCATTTCGACAGATGTTCATGTGTATGATGCAAGTCAGAGATGAGTTCACATCTCTTGGCGATAATTACCAGCAGCTGCACAGGACAACCAATGACTTACAGTCGCAGCTTAATTTATTGTCTATTGAGAATGCCTCTCTGAACACCCGATACCAGGAATTACGCGAGGCATATCACAAATTGGAACTAGAAAGCGAAGAAAAGACCAAAGAAGCCACTGCTGACCTGGATAACTTATTAAGAGCCCAGACAATGCGCAACGCAACGCTAACGAGAAATATGGGCTTACTCAAAAGACATCTAGCAGCAGCAAAGGAGGAAAACCAGCGCTTACAGGACCAGAATCAAGAAAACTTAGAAGCGGCCCTAGACCATCTAGACCAACCACTCAGTCCTAGTCGGTTCAAAGCCATTCCCTCAGACTCGATGAGGATGCTGCTAGAAGATCATGTAAGACTGCTAGATGAATACGATCGCATGAACGAGGAGTTACAGAAACTCAAAGAATATCATAAATTACTCCAGTTACGAGCATCGGCCCACCCAGACATACCAGCACCTGTGGACCCCTCTCCTGACATCTTAGAGGAACTCAACGCATTACGGGTCCAGGTATCAAACCTTGAATCAAGGATTGCAGTATATGAAGCACCACCAAGGCCAGATTCCCCACCTGAGCTACCAGCTGAGGAAGAAACTGTCACCATCCCGGTGGAGGAAACGTTTGAAGAGGCATACGAGCCACAACCCATCCCAGGCGGACGCGTCACGGCCGAAGGCCAGATGACTTACGAACTCCCGACCCCTGCGTGGATGAAGACAATTGAGGAACTTGGAACAACGCACTCAGCTAGAGTAGAGGCACAATTACATGCCATGGCGATGATAGAAGAAAGAATTTTACAGTCTCCATTCTTTGCTCATTTGGTCCCGCAACGATACATATCTGGGCATGAGCTACAGTATAAACCGTATTTTATGTTAATGGCTGAATACCAGTTAGCCATTGAGAAAGAGACAGGTAAGAAACCATCGCATGCAACTCAATTCGAGGAGGCCGATCTACCAATCGATGCGCAACAAGGAGAGATCTATCAACCAGAGTGGCGAAAAGATTTACTACAGAAATATCCAGAAATGATGAGTACATGGGTAAAGGCACTTTTGCATTTAAAGTACAACCCATGTTGGGGACCAGTACCATGACGCCGCTCCTGGACTGCCTTTGCTATTAAGGTACAAAACAATAAGCAGTGCCAGGACTGGTTGAATTACCCCTATTTTAAGCCACCCATCAAGTTACCAACTGTAGGCTACATGATGGCTACAATTCGCCACTAGCTCCCTAGATTAAAGCATATGGACGATATAGCGGCGCATATGACTGTCAAAATCTTTGACATGATGCAAATGGTTTTTAAAGTCTTCCGACGCGTCAAGGCACCTCATGTAAACACCCCGGGCTTTGAGCATGGCAACTTCGATCTGGTATATGATATGAGTACAACGCCATCGCTACGGGTGTGTTATGCCTGGCATTGTAGAATAAAATATCTACCGGCGTGCTACAAGCAGACATTCAAAGAGATGTTCACAACCGGCTTCTGGGAATACCATTCAGAGGTATTCATAAGCAGGCCTACACATTTATTACACTTATTTGCCTGTGAACGAATGGTCTATTCCACACATTATTAGCTCCCGCCACCGGAAGAACCGCAACCAATCGACTGGGAGAAATTCGAAGCAGATCTGGCCCGAGGCATTCGTATCTCCGAGCACACCCTCGCTCAAGACCTCCTACAGAACTATATCCGACAGACCTCACAACAAGGTTCTGTCAGGGACGACAGAAGCGAGAGGGAGGGGGGTGTTGGAAGTAGCCAGAGGCATAGAAGACGCGGAAGCATGTAACGACGGAGCAGGAAGCTAGTGGAATCTTTTTTCAAAGAATCATGTTTTAGAAATACTTTTCAAAAACCTCCAACAGTGATTTTTATCACTAATGTAACATATGTAACATAGAAAAACCCTTTTCTTAATTTCTCGCTCCATTTTGTGCAAGCGGAGGAGTCCTCGAGCTTGAGGAGCTTAGGTAGAACAAGCGTATCAATTTTGGTTATTTTTAGACACCGTTTACCCTTTCAAATAGCATCTAGGACCTATTTTTTAACTATGCCGGTCACTAGATGTGAAACCGGTCAAAACTAGTCTAGAAACTATAAAAAGAGCTAGAGAGCTCATTTTTGAGGTTAGCTTGTTTGAGGTTAGAGTTCTTTTGAGTTTGTAATAGTGTTCTTGAGTAATAGAGTTGATTTCTCACCTTCCATTGTGTCTTGCTTGTCTCTTCGTAGTGTGTGTGTATGTATGTGTGCATTTCTATGCTTCTCACCTTCACTCTCACTTCATCTCACATTCACGATCTTCATATCACTCCTATCTCTTCCGCGGATTGACATTAAGGAGGTGGAGCTTCTTAACGTGGTTCTCACCATTGTGCTAGAGCAACAATCAGTTAAAAGATATTTGCAAATATCAAAACTTTTGCAGGTTATAAGACCTTGTACCATTATGACATTGAAGGGGGGATTGTTGGAAACAATCTCCAAATAGTTCATAGGTCAAACACTAAAGTGATATTAGATCTAGTTCTCATAACTTTATACAAGAAAATGGCATGGCATGTTGGTTAGGCAACCTCACTCTCATACTAACGATGCGGGTTCAAATCCCATCACCGACAACCATTGCAATGTGATAAGTTTTCTCTCAATAAGCTTTTTTTAGGAAATCACTTATGATGGCAGTTCGTGTTGCTTTTCAATTTTCTTGATAGATTTTTTTTGGATTGTTTTGTGATGCCAATTTTGATAGTGGTTATGATTTTTTGAAGACACTGGTTGTTCCACGATTGCATATGCTTTAAGATTTTCAGTTATGTTTTTTGAGGGATCTCAAATACTATATAAGAAGAGGTTGGCCGCACTTCATGGTAATCACTCAAGGAGCAAGAGGAGACCTTGGAGGCGTCTTCTTGGAGGAGGAGTGTCTACACTCTTGGAGGTTATCAAGGAGGTGCTCAAGCTTCAAGGAGACTCTACACTTGAAGGACAAGGACATCCTCTACTTGAAGGAAGTCTTCTAACACTCTTGGAGGAGGTGTGCTCTACATCTCGAGCATCTGGAGGAGTTCGTGCCAGCTAACCATCAATAATCTTGTTGATATACTATGAGTAGCAAGGCTATTTTTGTTCTCACTTGCTAGGTCACTCGTTTCTGATTTAGGTTAATCAAAATTAGGGTT
The DNA here is from genome assembly GCA_020310875.1 of Ceratopteris richardii. Classification (NCBI taxonomy): domain Eukaryota; kingdom Viridiplantae; phylum Streptophyta; class Polypodiopsida; order Polypodiales; family Pteridaceae; genus Ceratopteris; species Ceratopteris richardii. The sequence goes on along the minus strand of CM035408.1, from coordinate 81,837,257 downwards.
TGTCATAAAATACTTCTAAACTATTCATATTCTCCATATTCTCTCTCTCACACACACTCTTCATAGCTCTTAGGCCCTTTGCACACAAGTTCTTGTATCTAGTTCCTATTTCTACCTAGATTCAGATCTTGTTAGTTTGTATCATATTCACACATTGTAATTTGACATTAGAACATAGATAGTGTAGGTGAGCATTCTAGCTTACTATACACTTTGAAGACTTGTCTATCTCTCTCTATCTCTCACTCATCTCCTTTTGAGTATTAAGGTTTATATGATAAGGTTCATGTGTTAGAAGATCCTATAGACATGTGATTAATTGTTATTGAGTCCGACCCACTTCCAAGAGTTAGTCACCAATCCTCATGAAAAGACCATCTTGAATAGGATACTCTATGTAGATAGAGTTTTGACTGACTTTAAACCTGAGGAAGTGTACCAACTTGTAAGAATAGAGCTTGCCGTATGGATGTATGGATCTCTTAGTGAAGCAAGAACTAGTTAATTATTATACAAGAGATGAAAAATCTTGAAAATGAGCTTTCAATGACCTACATAGATTGGAAACAAAAAGAGTATTGGAAAGCATCTAAGGAGGAGAAAGAAAAACATATATATTTAGGACAACCAATCTTCTCTCCAAAAAATTAAGAAAAAAAGAGTCAAGAGAAGCTTGAGACCAATGGAGACTTTGAAGAGAAAAGCAATTGGACAAGGAGCAATGCCACATTCCCAATATTGCCAAAAGTGAAAAAAGGAGTTGGTTTAGGAGAAGGAAATGCTAATCCTCAATCTAGATCTCCAAATGGGTGGATACCTCATAATCCACAAGCCATGCAACATAATTTCTTTCCATTTCCACACGTAAGACCAAAAGAAGAAGGTAGAAGGCTTCCCACCTTCTGGAGTTGCCAAATGCGTGAAGAACCATTATGATGACACTACCAATCCTTATTATAATATGGCATAATTCAAATAGGTGGTTTGAGTGGAGAAAATGAATGATTTTCTCATGCAATACAAAGATTTTGGGCTCACATTAGTAGGAACTACACTGACTTAGTCCAACCATTGGATAGAAAAACATTTAGAGATGTTAGGCATCTTCTAGATGAGTTTTTTGTGAGATTTCAAAGAAAGGAGTTATATATTATACCTATTCTTTGATTCATATATTCAAACAACATAGTCAAGAGATTGTGAGGTTTTCCTCCCATAGATTTAAGTAGTATATGGATAGATGTCTAGTTAGGGAGTTTCCTTCTCAAGAAAAGTGGATTTTCTTCTAGTCAAATGGATTGCTTAGTAGTGAGATATGGGCATTTGTCTATGCAAAGCGTTTGTAAACACTAGGTGCATGTTTGAAGGAATGCATAAACTTGGAAGAAAATCTAGCCAAAGATATAAAGTTTCCACACTAAGTCACATTCATCTAATGAGTAGTGGATCACATATATCCTTTGTTGATGAAATTGTTGAAATGGTAGAGAAGAATCTGAGATCTCAAGAACCATCAGACAATCGAGTATAACAAAGTGCAATTCAATGTGTGCAACCACTCAAAAAGATTTTATTGATGTGGAGGAGACCATCCAATGCAAATTTGTACTTTTGGGAAAGCACAACCACACATGGACAAAAAAGAGCTATAATATTATCAATATTGCTAGAATTTGTAAATCATACCACATTTGACTATCATAACAATCGACATACATGAGAAAATCTCTTGCATATCGACCAAGGTCATATCCATATCTGCCTCATGATTTGCCAAAAGGCTACAACCGTTGGGAATATTATAATACATGTAGGCCACAGATGGATCATCAAGATCCAAATCTTCTACAACTTGTCCTAGGACAACAACCCCCCACACAATAGAATGTTGTTTCTCGCTCAGAAGAGAACAATAAGGGAACCATTGTGCCCATTCACTTGCATCACCTCTAGATGTGCAAGAACTTGCCTATGAGTATCCTGGAGGAGAACCATACTATGATGAGGAGCCACAACTGAACTACTTTTCTTTGTTGATATATTTAGGTAGTGATGTGTGTGAACACTCTAGGACCGCCGGGGCACTTTTTTCCCTCTTTAGGAGGTTTTTTTCCCTCGGCTTGTACATACGCCTATTGCCCTAATGGGCTACTTATCTTTGTACATTCTCTAGTAATACATTTAGTATTGTGTGTTTGTGCTCCAAGCTTCTTCTTCTTCCTTGTGCTGTTCGCGTGCTTCCGCAGACGTCCATCTCCAACAATTGGTATCAGAGCAGGTCGTCGCTTCTTCTAGGGTGCCATCGACACTCCTCCGTTTGCAGTCTCAGATTCGCACGAAATTTGGTGAGCATACTCAGGGTGTTTTCGAGATCAAAACAGCTTTGCTGTGTGGTGCCGAAATCGCGATCTGAGCTCGTTTCGGCCTCCGAACGCACTATCGCAACACTTGTGCAGGCTATTTCGTCCTTTTGTGCCAAAGGTATATACCAGTTTCTGTTCGCCAGTTTAAGCGTCTCGAAGTCTGCTACAGGTCTAGCAGAACTCGTCTGGGCAGTTCTGTTCAACTTTTTTTAGTCACCGGCCATGGCTGAAAGCAGTGATGTATTCCGTATGTTGGCTGTTGAGGATAAGTTGGATGGTACCAACTACCCATTATGGGCTTATATGATGCGACATGTACTGGTTGCAAAAGGATTGTGGAACATTGTGCAGGGTGTTGAAAGACGTCCTGTTACACTTGTAACGACAGGTACTGCAAATACAGGTGTTGGAGCTGATGAAGATGGTGTCGAAGATGATATTCCGCAGATTCCTGTTCGTGCTACTGTTTCTGTTGCACCTACTGCAGAGCAGATTCGTTGGGATGGCAGAGATGCCCAGGCACATGCATTGATAGCTTTGTCTATCAAACGTGCCATTATTCCTCACATTCGCTCTTGCAGAACAACAAAGGATGCTTGGGATACACTTACCACTTTGTACCAGGCTAGGAATGAGGCTCGTGTTGCTTACCTCCGAAAACAGTTGGAGAGTGAGCACATGAATGAAGGTGATTCTATGGATAGTTTTCTTACAAAGATCAAAGACCTGAAGGAACAATTGATTTCTGCTGATGAGGTTATACCAGATAGCTCACTTGTGCAGACCGTTCTGAATGGTCTTCCTGATTCATATCAGAGTTTTGCCTCTACTCTTCGGTTGATGATGAAAGGCAATCCGAATGCCTTGTCATTTGAGGAATTAGTCTCTATTCTGTTGCAGGAAGATCAGTCCAGGCAGAACAGGTCCATTATGTGTGTTGCAGATCAAGCTTTCCTGACTAGTCAGAAGGGCAAAGGAAAATGGAGCTCTTCTACTAGTAAGCAGAAATCTGCAAATGCTGCACAATCAAAGAACCAGGATAAAGATGAGAAGAAATCAGAAAAGCAGAAATTGTTCTGCAAGTACTGTAAAGGAAATGATCATACTATAAAGAACTGTCCAAAACTGGCTGCTAAAGAGGCAAAGAAGAAAGAGGCTGGAATGGTTGTTGCAGAGGCCTCTACACCAAAAACAGAGTCTGCAAATCTTGTGCAGGAAGAAGAATGGGCGTTTACTACTGTCTGCAGTTTTGACCCATCTTCTCATGATCAGTGCATGTCTGCAGTAGACTCAGATGTTTGGTACTTTGATAGTGGGGCAACCAAACATATTACCTCGCAGCGCAGTTTCTTCTCTTCACTCGAGCCTACCCCTACAGGGAATACTGTCACATGCGCCAATAACTCCTCTTATCCTGTTATGGGAGTTGGTAAGATCATTTTGACTACTGCTGATGGTAGTTCTTTCACTTTGTCAGATGCTTTATTTGTGCTAGGGATCAAAAAGAACCTGTTATCAGTTTCTACATTAGCCAAGATTGGCTTGGTTGTGAAATCCGTTGATGACAAGTGTACAGTCCATGATCTCTCAAATGGCGATGTGATTATTGCTTCTGGCATTTTATGTCGTGGGCTGTATAAGCTCATAGACTATGAAAGATCTGTGAATGATTCGGCATGTGCAGTTCATGATTCTCAGGCTATGTCAGATGCAAAGCTGTGGCATGCACGCTTTGGTCATCTGAATTTTGCTAGTTTGTTACGCCTGCAGAAATCTGAAATGGTGTCCTCTTTGCCCAAACTTGAGGCACCTGGAAAACATGTTTGTGAAGGCTGTATTTTGGACAAAATGCAGCGCTCTTCCTTTCCAAAAGATGGTTCAGTTCGGGCTACGCAGAAATTGCAGCTTGTACATAGTGATGTCTGTGGTCCTATGCAGACACCCTCTTTTGGAAATTACCTTTACTTCGTGACTTTCATTGATGATTTTTCCAGGCATGCATGGGTATATCCACTCAAAGCAAAGTCCGAAGTGTTCATGTGCTTCAAACAGTTTTTGGTTTTGGCTGAAAATCTGTCAGCATGTAAAATGGGCACCCTCCGTTCTGATCAAGGGGGGGAATATATGCCTTCAGATTTTAATGCATTTCTGGCTGAACGTGGGATAAAACACCAGTGTACAGTGCCGTATACACCTCAACAGAATGGAGTTGCTGAACGAAAGAACATGTCACTCATGGAGATGGCGAGGTGCATGGTCAAAAGTCAGGCTTTACCACATAGTTTCTGGCTTGAGGCTGTCATGTGTGCAGCATATGTACTGAACAGGTATCCCACTAAAGCGTTGCAGTCTATCACTCCATATGAGGCTTGGCATGACCTCAAGCCATCTGTTGCTCATCTCCGTGTTTTTGGTTGTTTGGCATATGCATTAGTGCCTGAACAACATCGCAAAAAATTGGATGATAAGGCAGTAAAATGTATTTTTGTTGGGTACAGTTCTGAAAGTAAAGGCTATCGTCTGTATCATCCACAGACTAAACGCATTCTGGTTAGCCGTGATGTTGTCTTTGTGGAAGATGCTATTCAGCCATTGCTTTCATGTACTAAGGAGACATCTGTTAGCTCCAAAGACATGTATGATACTTTGATGCCTCTTTTTACAGGTGGACAGGCTAGTGCTGGTCCTAATGAGGCAACTTCTCAACCTTTGCAGGTTTCATATGATGATGTAGATCATTCCATTTCTGATGCAGATTTACATGAATCAGATGCACTTGTTGATGAGAGAGCTGATATTGAGCAGGCAAAAACTATGCCAAAATGGCTGGTGCAGACTTTGCGTGACAGCAAATTAGATGCACATTTGTTATATCGTACTCGTTCAGGCTCTCATAGTGCCTCCTTTGCATCAGATTGCTATGCTATGGCTGCATCTAGTCTCTGTGATGAGAATGAGCCTTGATGAAGCACAAAATTCAGAAAATTGGATGGCTGCTATGCAATGGTACATGGTCTTTATGTGACTTGCCTCCTGGCAAGAAGGCCATTGGCACTAAGTGGGTATACAAGTTGAAGCGTAAACCTGATGGTACAGTTGACAGGTATAAGGCTAGGCTTGTTGCAAGGGGTTATGCACAGGAAAGAGGCATTGATTTTGATGAGACCTTTGCACATACATGCCGTATGACTACTGTTCGGAGCATTTGTGCACTTGCAGCCCATCATGGTTGGAATGTACATCAGTTGGACATTAAAACAACATTTCTGAATGGTGACTTGCATGAAGAAGTGTATGTTTTTCAGCCCCGTGGCTTTGTGCAGAAAGGGCATGAAAACCAGGTTTGCAGGTTAAAGAAGGCATTATATGGTTTAAAGCAAGCACCACGTGCTTGGTATGAGAAGATACATGCCTATCTGATTGCACATGGTTTTGAGAAAAGTCAAACTGAAAGCACCTTATATGTTAAACGTGCTAATGATGTGCTTCTGATCATTGTTGTCTATGTTGATGACATGCTGCTCACTGGTCCTATTGAGACACATATTGCTGATTTTAAGGCTGATTTGCATGCCTCATTTGAGATGTCTGATTTGGGGCATTTGCATCACTATTTGGGCATTCAGTTTATGCACGTTGATGGTGGAATGGCTTTGTGTCAAACGAAATATATTGACACATTATTGCAGCGTTTTGGCCTTGAAGACTGTAAGCCTATTGCCACTCCTATGGAGACATGTTTACGATTGAGTCTTCATGATGCTGGAGATGCATTTGATGATGTTCTCTATCAGCAGGCTGTTGGATGCTTGATTTACTTATGCATTACTCGGCCAGATATTTAGTTTGCTGTCTCACAGATGAGCAGGTTTATGCATTGCCCAAGAGTCACACATTGGAAAGCGGTTAAGCGCATCTTTCGCTACTTGAGTGGTACTCGGCTACTTGGGTTGTTTTATCCCAAGGGGGGATCACTACCGCTAGATTTGCATGCTTTTTCTGACTCATATTGGGCTGGTTGTGTTGGTGCAATTCAAGCCTTCACAATTTGGCTTGGATTACTTCATGAAGACACCACTTGAAGGAAGGACCACAGGAACTTATGCTTATAAGTTCTCACCATTTTACTCCTTGTAAAAGTCTAAAAGACTTGGCAGTTCTTATGTACACACCTACTTGATTAGAGTCGTGGAAAAAGTTGTTGGCTGATTGAGAGAATATCTCATTACCTTTTAGGTGATTCACAAACTCATCTGTTTTGATCAAGTCCTTACTCAAACCTTTTCCAAAGTACATATAGCATTTCTTGGTATCATTTGGAAGCTAAGGGTGTCTACTAATCATATCTGGAGTCACTGAGGGCTGGTGCAAAGCAGGATTAGCAGCACCTACTCAATCTTCTGAAGGATCCACCCATCTTTCCCAACAGTGGTATCAGAGCAAACAAGGTAACATGGGAGATGATTTTCCTTCATTCATTGATAAATTGGACAGGAACAATTATCAAGCTTGGTCTCTAAGGATGAAGACCTATCTACAAGGAAGAAGTCTATTTGGATCCATCTAAGGAGATGAGGAATTGCCCTCATTCAAAGCAAGGGGTCTACCCACCAAGGAAGAACAAGAAAGGCTTAATACATGGTGTGCAAAAGATGCATTGGCAAGGTCTTATCTTCTTAACTCTATATCTGATTTCCTTTTACCTCACATCTGGAATTGTAAGACTTCCCAAGAAACTTGGGAAACCTTGTCATCATACTTTTCATCTAATACAAGGGCCAGGAAGAATCAATTGTGGATTGAATTCACAACCCTTAGGAAGCAACCAAAACAATCAGTCTCAGAATTTGTGACCAAGATCAAGGATGTGGCAAACCAATTAGCAAGTATAGGAGAGGAGATTGAAGAGGAACAAATAGTAAGGCAAGTAACCAATGGACTAAAGGCAGATGATAAGTGGGAAAGCTTCATCACTGCAATGGATCTCTACATGGACATACATACCCCAGATCTCACAACTCTGATGGGCCACCTATTCACACATGAAGCAAAGTTCACAAAGGTTTGAGATACATCTAAAGGTAACACTCCTTCTGCCCTATATACTGATAAAAAGATTAAAGACAAAGGTAAAGGTAAAAAGCAAGAAGATGAAGGTTCTATCTCCCAAGCCAACTATGCAGGGAGAGGTAGATCTTCAAGAGGCAGGGGCAGAGGAGGTAAGCAAGGTAGGGGAAGACTCTACAACTCATCACCATGCAACATTTGTGGACTGTCTAACCACACCACAGATGAGTGCTACAGAAACTACAAAAATAAAAAAGGAAGAGGCTATCAAAGAGGTGGATACTCTCAAGGCAGAGGAAGGTTCAACCAACACCAAGGCTACAATGGCTACAACAATAACTACAACAACAATCACAACAACAACCATAATGGTAACTACCAAGGAGGATTCAGAAATAGGAAAGACTACAACAACTACACAGAGGAGCAAGATGACTCCCTATTGATCATGAATATGCCTTCCAAGTCAGGTATCAATGATGATCATCTATTTTATATTGATTCAGGGTGTTCTAATCATGTAGCTGGCAATGTGGCACTACTCTCTGATCTTGAGGAACCAAAGGGCAAACATCAAGTACAGACAGGTGATGATACTAAGCATTCTATAGTAAAGATTGGAAATTTAAAAACTTGTGATGGTAACCAGAACCTATTGAGCAGGGTACTTTATGTACCAACCATTACCAAAAACTTAATGAGTGTTGGTCAGATTGTGGAGAAAGGTTTGCAGGTCAGGTTCAATCAACATGGAGCATATGTAGAGGACCCAAGAAATGGATTCAAAAGGATAGCGAAGGGAGAAAAATCAGGTAGATTATTTACTTTTGAGCTAGAAGACACCAAAAACATTGCTTTATACAATTACAAGGATCAAACACTTTCAGAATTAGAAATATGGCACAAGAGATTAGGTCACATAGGTGAAAGGACCTTAAAGCAAATGTGCAGGGACCAATGTGTGCTTGGGATACCTAACGTATCCAAGCAACACATGATTTACAAATGTGGTGCTTGTCAGTTTGGTAAGTCTCACAGATTGCCCTACTCAAGGAAAGGTTTTATGCATGAAGACTACCTAGACTTGGTACACACAGATGTTTGGGGACCTAGCAAGGATCCCTCCATTTCAGGATCAAGGTACTATGTGTCTTTCATTGATGATTATAGTAGATGGACTGTGTTATACTTTATGAAACACAAGGATGAAGTGTTTAATTGTTTCAAAAGATATCTTGCACTAGTTGAAAATCAAACAAGAAGGAACTTGAAGAAACTAAGGTCAGATGGAGGAGGTGAATACTTCTCAAATGAGTTTGAGGACTTCTTGCAGGAAAGAGGCATCAAAAGGGAGATAACCACAAGGTACTCACCTAAACAAAATGGGGTAGCTGAAAGAAGGAATAGGCTTATTGTTGAAACAGCTAGGTCCATGCTTAATGAAAAGAAGTTACCAAATTATCTTTGGGCAGAGAGTGTAGCCACTTGTTTGGCTGGACTGGGTAACTCTAGCACTGGGCATCTCTCTAGGTATTGTTTGAACCTTCTTCGTGAAAGTCTAACCATTTCTTGAGGTTTGAAGCTATGATAGTGAGGAAGTATTGTGTCTGATGCCACTCTTAGAAAACTCTGTGAGGAAGGCTTCTAGTAGTTGGTCTATGTTTTAGAATTGCCTCTTGTGTAGTGGTTGAAACCACATAAGAGCAGTGTTCTTGAGTGTTAGACCAAAAGCATTGTATTGTATGAATAGGTCATCAACTTGCTCAACTCTCAAGACTTTCCTAAAATCTACCACATGGTCATAAGGGTCTCCTATACCATTGAAATAATTCTTCATGGACTTGATCAGTTGTGTAGACCTTAAGGTCCTAGTGTGTTCTCTAGGCCTTGGCAATGGGAATTCATCTACATGTCTTTGATTCCATGGGTCTCTATGTCTCTCGTTTCCCATTCTATCTATCTCTGTTCTTGTTCCTTCTCTTCCCAATGGGTTAGCAAAGCTCACCTCGGGTTTGTCTCTACTCCTCTCCCTTTGAGTTCCATGAGCCTAGGATTTTCCAGCTCATTGGTGACCATAAGAGACATTGGGGGGGAAAACAAATTCACCCTTCCAAGTGTAGGCATGCCTATCATGCTTTGAGACCACAAATACCCTCTCTGAAGTATTGTGTAAGTAGGTCACTTTTCCTAAGGTATCTAGATCTTTGAATTGATATATGGTAAGCATTCCCACTTCATTAGGATGGTTAGGTTTATACCTCCAGAAAGCCTCATCTGTCTCTCGGTTTAAGAGCAAATCTATGCTCTTATTGTCTTGGGGAACCCACTCTACAATGATTATTCTAGTTAGGATTGATTTGCCTCAGGGGGCTCTTGGCTCTCTTCCTAAATTCCCTTGCTCTATGTCACATATTTCAGCCTTTGAGATTATGTTGCCAAATTCATCTATTCTTTCTCGTTGGTTAGTGACTACATACATGGTCCCTTCTTTATCAGTATAATATGATCCATTTTCAAATTTGAATATTGGATGTTCTAGTCCAATAGGTTGATCGGGGTTTTGATTTGGACAACAGCTCATCTCAGACCGTCCTCATAGATGCGGGTACCTAATCGATTGGTCTTGATGTATTCGAGTTGAGTCTTGTAAGGACCCTCTAGTTTTTCTAGGTATGCCACTCCTGAGCCCACGGGTCTTTCCATGATATAAGACATCTCAGAGTCACTTGTTTCTGAACTTAGAATGTATGGGTAATTGCTCAAGTACTAGGCCCATGACCTAGTGGTATGGTTGACACTAGCCTTGGATGATGTGAGGAATGGATTGAGGGGGTTCAAAGATCTTCCAACCTCAAGTTGCTTCCCCTTGCTGCACTTGTATGCTCAGGACACATTCCCAAGCCTGCATACACTGGCACATTTCTTTGGTTTCTCCAAGAGCTCTCAATGATCCTGCAAAAGTTCAAAGTTTAGCTCAAGCTTTTAACTTCATTTGACATACAATTTGATTTAGATGCTTTTGAAGACCTTTTTTCCCGCTTTCTATTGCACATAAATTTTTCTAGAGCCCCCTATGTTAAAACAGCCAAACAGGACCTCTCAGGTATTTGGTGTATTTTTCTAAAGCCTTTGGAATTGTGAAAATAGACGAGCTTGAAAAAAACCAATTTTTAGCCCTAAATTTTCTTAAAAATACCACCTTAAATTTTGTCAAAAATAGGTGTCTATCGCGATAGATAGGTGTCTATCGCGATAGACTGTCTATCACGTGTGGTTGTCTATCGCGATATATGGGTGTCTATCATGATAGATGGTGTTTATCATGGGCTCTGTCTATTGCGATAGACAATGTCTATCTTCTATCATGGGATCCTGTTTGTCGTCTATTGTGAGGTCTATCTATCACGATAGATGGGTGTCTATCGCGATAGACGGGTGTCTATCATGGGGTTTGTCTATCTCGATAGATGAGTGTCTATCATGGGGGGTGTCTGTCGTGATAGAGGGGTGTTTGTTGTGATAGGCAGGTGTCTGTTGTAGGGTCTATCTGTCGCGATAGATGGGTATCTATCATCTCTCGTGAATTTTGGTCTATCACGATAGATGCTGTCTATCGTGATAAATGTTGTCTATCGTGAAAGATGCTATCTATCACAATAGACACTATCTGTCATCTATCATGGTTTTGGTCTGTCATGATAGACAAAAAAAAACACAAATTTTGTGGATCTTTATGATGATTTGGAGTTCTTTAATGGTGTGGTTTATCGTGCCATGCATGCAAACACAAAATACCAACTTTCTTTGTCTATCACGACAGACAGGGGTCGTCATCCTTGGACCTGTGCAGATGTTTATCATACTTGCACAAGCTACTGGAGATGATGATACAACTATTAATCAAGTCCATGGCAAGTCCAAGTGATGGCTTGAGTCATCAAAAGGCTTAGAAATTTAAAGGAAATGCCAACTCCTTGTAGAGTTCACTTGTGAACTCCCTCTTGTAATCTTTGAGTATTTACTTGATGTAAAAAGTGAAAGCATCTAAGTGCTTGAGTCAACTTGGAGAAAAAAGAAAGGAGAAGCCACAAATTCGTGATTGAAGGTAGTTGGAGAATCAAATCAAGCACTAAAAAGTTTGGAGAGTGATTAGAGGAAGATTCAAATTCAAAATTAGGCTCCAACCATCACTAGAAATACATGGCAGTTTAGTCGCATTTTTTAGACCTCCATGAGCTGAGCTTTATGCCATATCAGAGTGTGGATTCAAGGCGCACATATGTATCCGTAATTCAATTGTATTTCACAATCAATACACTTTCATTTTCATGATCATTTGAGTTCATATTTTCATGCTTTTGTGAAGTGTACTGTTCACTCCCATATCTCTCAGTTTTCTTAGTCAGATGGCAGAGATGATTTCTCTGAGTTTATTACATCATTTTCAATGCTTTAAGTTGCTAAAGGTTTCTCCTTAATTCTAATAAATTCTCATAAAATTTTAGTGAAATTCGATTTTTCAATCTTAAGATATGTTCAGTTGAAGTTGACTATATCGCTTCATTCTCTACTTCTCTATCAGCACTCCATCATATTAGTGCTTTTCTCAGAGCTGGTTCTCAATGTGTACATCATTTTCCATGATTCAAATCTTGATAGAATCAAAATACTATCTAGTATATGACTACAAAATTTCGTAAGCATTGCGTTTTTGAATCTTGAGATATTAATATTTTTCTGCTCATGGGTCTAAGTACTACTATAGCCCATGAAAATCGGGATGGTCCTATAACTTTCTAGACTTTTTTCTCTTTATGTGGTCCATAATTTTTTATTAAATAAATCTTTATTGTTAGCTTACTAACTTAGTAAGAGTTCCCCAAAAGGAAATAAGTTAATTAATGTTGTGGCTAGAGAATTGTTCAAAACACTGAGCAGGTGTATGAACATAAATAACAAGTTTTTTGCTCTTGAGTCTACTCCAACTTATCTATCTTGATTCAAATTTTTGAGAGTGATCTTCCAAGGTACATAAAGTATCTAATACATCCTTTGGCAAGCTAAAAGGGTCCACTACATATCCCTAGAGTTCATTTGGTTGGCATAGTGCAAAGTTTTTGCAGCACCACTTTATCTTCTCTAAGTTCAAATCCATCTCTTCACAGTGATATGAGAGCAAGGTTGGACAACATGGCAGATGGATTTCCTCATCAATTGACAAATTGGATAGAGGTAACTACTCAACCTAGTCATTAAGGATGGAAGCTTATCTTCAAGGTAGGAATTTATATGGTTATATAGTTGGAGATGAAGTTATGCCAAGTTTCAGGAACAAAGGTCAACCAACACAAGAAGAGCAAGAAAGATTGAGCACATGGTGCTCCAAGGATGCACTCACAAGGTCTTATCTCCTCAATTCTATCTCATATTTTTTGTTGCCTCACATTAGAAGTTGTAAAACATCTCAGGAAGTGTGGAATGCACTTGAACCCTTCTTCTCTTCAACTATGGATCTATACATGGATATGCATGTATTGGATTTCAACACACTCATAGGAAAACTACTTACTCAAGAGGCCAAGCTTATCACGAATGGAGAAAGCTCCAAAGGTAATCAATCTTCTACCTTGTATACTGATAAAGGAAAGTCTAAAGAAAACAAAGGAAGAGGAAAGAAAGTGGATGATGAAGCACGTACACATCAAGCTAACTATGCAGGTAGAGGAAGACATGGTAGAGGTAGAGGTAGAGGAAGAAGACAAAGTAGGGGGAGATCCCAAGACTCTAATTCATGCTCTATTTGTGGATTAACTAATCATACAACTGAAAATTGCTTTAGGAATTCTAGGAATCAAAGAGGTAGAGACTACAATAGAGGAAGTTATGGCTACTCAAGTGAAAGGTTGAACAATTACCATGGCAACCACAACAATTACAACCATTCAAACTATCAAGGAGGCAATAGAGGAAGAAGGGACTTCAATAACTACATAGAAGAGTCAAATCAAGAGGACTCATTGCTAATCATGAATATGGCCATTCCACAAGGTAAATCTGATGAGCATGTTTTCTACATAGATTTAGGTTGTTCCAATCATGTGGCAAGAAATGTGCCCCTCCTATCAGATTTAGAAGATCCAAGGAACAAGCATGAGGTACAAACACGAGATGATACAAGACACCTTGTGGAGAAAATAGGAAATGTCAAAGCACTTGATGGAAACATCAACTTACTCAGTAAGGTACTCTATGTCCCTACCATTACAAAGAATTTGATAAGTGTTGGGCAGATAGTAGAGAAAGGGTTGCAAGTCAAGTTCACAAGAGGAGGAGCATTTGTTGAACATGCAAGTCAAGGATTCAAGAGAATTGCAAAGGGTGAAAAGATAGATAGATTTCTCACATTTGAATTACAAGACACTAGAAACATTGTTGTCTTTAACTGTGGTAGCCAGACACTCACATAATTGGAAGTATGGCACAAAAGATTAGCACATATTTGTGAAAGATCATTAAAGCAAATTTGCAGGGACCAAAGTGTACTTGGACTCCCTAACTTTTCAAAACAACATATGATTTATAAGTGTAGTGCATGTCAATTTGGAAAGTGTCACAGGTTACCATTCATGAAGAAAGGATATATGCATGGAGATCTCTTGGATTTGGTTCATACAGATGTATGGGGACCTAACAAGGATGCTTCAATATCTGGATCAAGGTATTATGTCTCCTTCATTGATGATTGCAGTAGATGAACTATATTATACTTTATGAAACACAAAGATGAAGCCTTTTCATGCTTCAAAAGATATTTGGCTCTTGTGGAGAATCAAATAGGTAAAACATTAAAAATGTTAAGGTTAGATGGAGGGGGAGAGTACTTCTCCAATGAATTTGACTCCTTCCTTCAAGAAAGAGGAATCAAAAGAGAGATCACTAAAAGGTACACACCTAAGCAAAATGGAGTGGCAGAAAGAAGGAATAGGACAATTGTTGAAGTTGCAAGGCCTATGCTAAATGAGAAGCACTTACCTAATTACTTATGGGTTGAGGCCGTATCCACAACCACTTATTTGATTAACAGGTTACCTTCAAAATCACTTGATGGCATGAAACCATATGAGGCTTGGAATGGAAGAAGACCAAGCTTGGATCATTGTAAGATTTTTGGATGTGTTGCTTTTGCTCATGTTCCTTCATAGGTTACAGGCAAGATGGATCCCAAAGCAGAAAGGTGTGTATTCATTGGATATGTCAACAATCAAATGGGCTACAAATTATACAACCCAACAACCAAAGGATTTTTGGTGAGTAGAGATGTAGTGATGGAGAATGTTAATCTCCAAAAGAACAACCTACTCTTGAATTTAGAACACCTCTATATCAAGAGTAAGTCAAAACCTTCACCAAATTAGAGGTCCAATCTCCAAATTATCAAAAGTTGAAAAATTCTGTGAAGAAGATAAAACACAGAAAGTCTGCTGCACAATTTCTTCTCATTGACCTATCAAACATGTAAAGTTTTCTATGAAATTTTGTATGGAGTGTCGCCTAGAAGTTGCGCACCTCCTCCAAGTTAAAGTTCTTCAAAAGGTTTAGTATAACTTGAGAAATCAACTTCACAAGTTACCTATGTTCAAATCTGCACTTCTGAGAACTCGATTTGACACCCCTAACTTCTTAACTTTGGTTCTCACAATGTCGAAGCCGTTTTACCAAATCCTTTTGGCTGTAGATAGCTTATCTTTCAACTTAGATTTTGAGCTATCATATATGTAAAACTTTACACTGTTCACTGAGCACTACTCATTTCATTAGACTCGAAATCTGCGCCTGTTTCAGAAGACTGTGAACACTCAACACATATGAATGTTCCTACTAACAATTCTCCTAGCCTACAATTAGATTCTGAAACTCAAGCCATAGACTCATTAACTATGAACTTAGATATCCTCAAAAGGATTTCACAAATGATCTACCACAGACGGAGCAGACACGAAAACTTCGGGCGCAAAAATTCTGTCATTTCTGAAGAAGACTACAACTAAAATGAGAGATCACTTCTCATATGTCTAATGACATTTTCAATCACTTATTTCTCTATTCCTATGCTCATACATAGTCTCTCCTTGTCTTCTCTACTTGTCCCGACATTTTCAAAAGTATTTATAGGCAATTATGTACAAACTTTTATCAAAGCATAAGTATATGTAACCTATGTCATAACTAATGTACATATGTGTACATGTCTTTCACTCTTGTAAATGTATCCACCTTCTTTACTTCAAATCTTCAATTGGTGATTGGTCTGCACCAACAGCTCCCCCTCAATCATCAATTGAGGTTTCTCTTATCTTCTTTATGCCTGCCATGTCTTTAAATTTCTGTAGCTTTGGTCCATCCAAGCTCTTTGTAAGCATATCAGCTATCTGATCTTTAGTTGAAGTATGTATGACTTCAATCTCCTTATCCATCACCTTCTCTCTAAGAAAGTGATACTGTATCTCAATGTGTTTGGTCCTGGCATGAAAAACAGGATTAGCAGCTAAATACAATGAACTCATGTTATCTCCATATATAATTGGTATCCCATGCACAATGTCAAAACTCTTCATCAATATCTTGAGCCAAATCACTTCCTTTGCAGCTTCAACCATGCCTTTGTATTCTGCTTCTGTAGAAGACAAAGCAACTGTATGTTGCTTCTTGGAACACCATGAGATAAGTTTATCTCCCACATAACACATGTATCCAAAAGTTGACCTTCTATCATCTGGATTACCTACCCAATCTGCATCACTATAGATCTTGATATTTGTGTCTGATGTAAACCCATAATACAAACCTTCTTTGAGTGTACCCTTAATGTACCTCAACACTCTTTGACCTGCAATCCAATGCTCTTTCCTAGGACAATGCATAAATTGAGACAAAACTCCAACTGCATATGATAAATCAGGTCTAGTTAAAGTAGCATATATAACACTACCAACCAAACTCTGATATTGTCTCATGTCCTTGAATTCTTCACCTCCAAATTTACTCAATTTGTGATTCACCTCCATTGGTGTAGGTGCTACCCTGCAATCATCCATTTTAAACTTGATTAACAAGTTCTTCAAATACCTTTCTTGGGTCACAAATACTCCATGTTGAGTATATGTAATCTCCATGCCCAAGAAGTATGACAAGTCTCCCAAGTCACTTATTTTGAACTCCTTTTCCATTTGCTTCTTGAGTCTTTGTATTCCTTCTTCATCTGTACCTGTAAGGATTATATCATCAACATATATGCACATGTATATGAAACCATTATCACTTGCTTTGACAAGCAAGCTACTATCTGCTTTAGACACCTGAAATCCAAGTTCTTTCAAGAACTTTACAAGTCTATAGTTCCATGCCCTTGGGGCCTGCTTCAAGCCATACAAAGCTCTCTTGAGCTTACACACATGATCTGGATACCTTGTATCTCTGAACCCTTGAGGTTGCTCCATGAACACATCATCTGAAATATAACCATTCAAAAAAGCATTTTTCACATCAAGTTGACATAACTTCCAACCTTTACATGCAGCAATAGCAATAAGTGTCTTGATGGTTGTCATCTTTGCCACAGGACTATAAGTCTCATCATAGTCAACACCATAAGTCTGAGCAAACCCTTTGACAACAAGTCTAGCTTTGTACCTAGACACACTTCCATTTGCAAACCTTTTAGTTTTGTAAACCCACTTGCAACCAATAATCTTCTGACTATTTGGTTTAGGAACCAAATCCCAAGTTTGATTTTCCAATAGTGCATCATATTCTTCCTGCATAGCTTTCTCCCATTTTTCCTTACCTTTTGCCTCTTCATATGTAGAAGGGTCTTCATCTGTATTCACCATATAAGCATAATCTTTTGTGGCCAAAAAAGAAGTATCATAGCTATACCTTGTAGGTTGCCATTTATTCCTTGTAGACCTCCTAAGCTCTCCACTTCTTGAGGTTTCTGGTTCTTCATATTCAGGATCAAATCTTGGTGTTTCTTCCACTTCAACCTGCACTTCATTATTCTCTTGTTCATCAAATATCTGAACCTTTGATTTACCTTTCCTTTGGCTCACTTCTTCTTCATCACCTGTATTGATATTAATTGTACCTGCATACCAAGTACTTTGCTCATCAAATGTAACATCTTTAGAAACCATGAATTGTTTTGTAGATGGACTCCACAATCTATAACGCATCTGCTTTTCATCATAACCAATGAAAACATACTTTTCAGCTTTAGGCTCCAACTTATGCCTTAATTGTGATGGCACATATGCATATGCCACACATCCAAAAACTCTGCAATGATCCAAGGTAGGTCTCTTACCCCACCAAGCCTCATATGGTGTCATACCTTGCAAGGCTTTACATGGTAACCTATTGACCAAATAAGTAGCTGTATTTACAGCCTCAGCCCACAAATAATTAGGGCAATTTTTCTCTTTCATCATGGATCTTGCAAACTCAACAAGTGTTCTATTTCTCCTTTCTGCTACACCATTTTGTTGAGGAGAGTACCTGCAAGTAACTTCCCTTTTTATACCTGCATTCCACAAGTAATCACTGAACTCATTAGAGAAATACTCTCCCCCTCCATCTGACCTTAGTCTCTTTAACTTATGTCCTGTAATTCTTTCTGCATATGCATGATAGTGTTTAAATGTATTAAACACTTCTGACTTATCTTTGATCACATAAGTAGTGATCCATCTAGTAGCATCATCAACATAAATCACATAATACCTTGACCCATTTATACTGAAATCCTTTGATGGCCCCCACACATCTGTGTGTACCAACTCAAGCTTCTCTGAGTACATAAAACCATGCTTGGAATAGGAATGCTTATGAGCCTTACCTAATTGACATGCCTCACATCTGTATGTCATATTTTGACCTGCAACATTAGGCAAACCAAGCATTGAACCATTGTTAATCATGTATTTAATACCTCTTTCATTGAAATGTCCAAGCCTCTTATGCCAAAGATCTAACTCAGAGATCTTATGTTCTCCATATGTGAACATAGCATGACCAATATTGCCTTGAATCTTCAATGTAAATAATCTTCCTTCTTTCTTCCCTGAAACAATCTGTTTATACCCTTGGTTAGGGTCTTCCACATATACTCCATCATTAGTGAACCTTACTTCATATCCCTTTTCAACAATTTGTCCTCCACTTATCAAATTCTTAGGAATTGTAGGAACATACAAAACCTTACTCAACAAGGTACTACCATCCTTGGCCTTCACTGAACCAATTGACTTCACATTATGCATTGTGTTGTCACCTGTTTGAACAACATGATTAAAAACCTTATTCTCCAAATCAGTCATCAAAGCTATATTACCACTTAGGTGATTGCTACACCCTGAGTCAATGTAGAAGACTCTTTGATCTTCACTCTGCCTTTCACAAGTTGCATTCATTATCAATGTTGAATCTTCCTTTTGATCTGAAGCATAATTATAGTAGGTGTTGTTATATTGTTGACTTTGGAATCCTCTACCTGCATTTCTTCCAAAGTAACCCCTACTACCTCTGCCTCTGAAATTACCTCTTTGATTTCTGCCTCCTCTTCCTCTTGAATTATAGTTCTGATTATATCCATTATTACTCTGAGTATTGTGCCAACAATCATTAGCTAAGTGATTTGTCTTACCACAAATCCAGCAAGCTTTGCCTCCATCTTTGTTGTTCCTGCCTCTTCCTCTACCTTTGCCACCTCCTCTTCCTCTTAGGAAGTTGGCTTGACTAGTTGTTCCTTCATCTTCATTTGCTTGTTGCTTTCCTTTGCTATTCTTCTTCTTGTCCTTTGAGTACATTGCATGACCTGCACTCTTGTCACCATCTCCTTTAACATCCTGCTCAAATGTTAGCATATGACCTAACAACTGATTTAAGTCAGGAGTGAAATGATCAAGTGATAATTCTGTAGATAAAATGAATGGCTTCCATTTGTCATCACCTCTTAAACCTGTAAGTATTTGCCTTACCAATTTATCCTCCTCAATGTCTTCATCAACAGCTCCTAATGCATCTGCAATGTCTTTCATCCTTGTTACATAGTCTGAAATAGATTGAGAGGCCTTCTTCTTGAAGGTTGTAAATTCTGCCCATAAGGATGCCTTCCTTGACTTAGTAGTATTCTGGAAATGCTCCTCCAAAGCATTCCAAATATCAGTTGCACTTTCAAGACCTCGAATATGAGGTAACAAGTAATCATTGACAGCCATATATATAATGCTCCTAGCTTGAGCATCTTTCTTCATCCAATTTTTCAAATCTGCTAACTCTTCCCTAGTTGGAACACTAGGATCTCTGAACTGTGGCTTCTCTTCTTCTCCTGTGATGTAAGCTATTAAATCTTTGCTCATAAGATGAGCTTCCATCCTCATTGACCATGCAGGATAGTTTTCTCTATCCAATTTCTCTATCTGTAGAGAATCTCCCATCTTGTGTCCACCTGTGTATTGAAATCTTCAACCTTTATGAACAATATATGTACCTTTACTTCGAATTAGACTCCTTTTGTCCTTCTTGATGTCGTATGGTCTCCTCCTCAAGCTTTGCCTTCAAGCTTTCACCTTTTAGTTCTTCAATTGTTGAATTTCTTGAATCTGCAGCAGTCGGGATCCTCCTTTCCTTGATTTTGATGTCTCCTGCTCTGATACCACTGATGGAGAATGTTAATCTCCAAAATAACAACCTACTCTTGAATTTAGAACACCTCTATATCAAGAGTAAGTCAAAACCTTCACCAAATTAGAGGTCCAATCTCCAAATTATCAAAAGTTGAAAAATTCTGTGAAGAAGATAAAACACAGAAAGTCTGCTGCACAATTTCTTCTCATTGACCTATCAAACATGTAAAGTTTTCTATGAAACTTTGTATGGAGTGTCGCCTAGAAGTTGCGCACCTCCTCCAAGTTAAATTTCTTCAAAAGGTTTAGTATAACTTGAGAAATCAACTTCACAAGTTACCTATGTTCAAATCTGCACTTCTGAGAAGTCGATTTGACACCCCTAACTTCTTAACTTTGGTTCTCACAATGTCGAACCCGTTTTACCAAATCCTTTTGGCTGTAGATAGCTTATCTTTCAGCTTAGATTTTGAGCTATCATATATGTAAAACTTTACACTGTGCACTGAGCACTACTCATTTCATTAGACTCAAAATATGCGCCTGTTTCAGAAGACTGTGAACACTCAACACATATGAATGTTCCTACTAACAATTCTCCTAGCCTGTTTACAATTAGACTCTGAAACTCAAGCCATAGACTCATTAACTATGAACTTAGATATCCTCAAAAGGATTTCACAAATGATCTACCACAGATGGAGCAGACACGAAAACTTCGGGCGCAGAAATTCTGTCATTTCTGAAGAAGACTACAACTAAAATGAGAGATCACTTCTCATATGTCTAATGACATTTTCAATCACTTATTTCTCTATTCCTATGCTCATACATAGTCTCTCCTTGTCTTCTCTACTTGTCCCGACATTTTCAAAAGTATTTATAGGCAATTATGTACAAACTTTTATCAAAGCATATGTATATGTAACCTATGTCATAACTAATGTACATATGTGTACATGTCTTTCACTCTTGTAAATGTATCCACCTTCTTTACTTCAAATCTTCAATTGGTGATTGGTCTGCACCAACATGTAGTATTTGATGAGAATAGTTCTTGGTATGAAGATTCATGTAGAAAGGTCAACATACCTTATGATCTTGAAGAAGATTTTTCAAAACTTGTTAAGGATGATTCTTCTAAAGTTGAAGAGCAGGATACCTCAGAAGATGATGAAGCAACTCAATATGAGAAACTCAAAATATGGAAGTCTAAAGGTAAAGCAAAAATGCAGGAAATTGGACAAGAGGCAGATTCATCACATCATAGCCTAAGAAGGTCCATGAGGGAGAAAATGTTAGACTCAAGATATGACTGGCAGGAGATGGTTGAACCACACCCTAAGAGGGAGGATTAGGAAGTAATCCTGAACCATGGCTTTTGGGGCAAGTGGTTAGCCCATCATACTCCTAGCTGGTAGGTCATGAGTTCAAACCCCACAATTGGTATCAGAGCTAAGGAAGTGGTCTTGGGCATTGCGGATGGAGGCGCGCGCGTCGATTTCAAAGGTAAGTTCATCATAGATTAGAGCCTATCTCCCAATCCGTAGGTCGGATTTAGACATGTAATATAATGTTGGAAAGCTCTCGAAATGAGCATTCCAATGGAAACACTAGATTGGGGATCCAATATACCTAGCATGGGTGAGAACCAGGTTCAAGAGACCAAGGTTGAGAGCAAGGCAAGTCCGTAGGCTAGTTGCCAAGAAGCGGAAAGGCAAGGTTCAAGATGCCAAGGTTGAGAGCAAGGAAAGTCTGTAGGCAAGTGGCCAAGAAGCGGAAAGGCAAGGCTCAAGACACCAAGGTTGAGAGCAAGGCAAGTCTGTAGGCAAAGTGGCCAAGAAGCGGAAAGGCAAGGCTCAAGAGACCAAGGTTGAGAACAAGATGGTTCAAGCGACTCTGCAAGGGTGAGGACATCAATCCAAGGGGAGACCAAGGATTGATCATTGAGGACAATGATCTCTAGAAGGGGAAGAGAGTGTTAGACTCAAGATATGACTGGCAGGAGATGGTTGAACCACACCCTAAGAGGGAGGATTAGGAAGTAATCCTCAACCATGGCTTTTGGGGCAAGTGGTTAGCCCATCATACTCCTAGCTGGTAGGTCATGAGTTCAAATCCCACAGAAAAGAAAATCAGAAAGGTATGGGTTTGATACTTCTCTAGTCACTAAACATACAATCTATCTAGCACAGGACATAAATCAAGAGGAACCCTCAACATTTGAGGAAGCAAAGAAGAAATCAGAGTGGAGGCATGCAATGGAAGAAGAAATTGAGGCTCTTGAGGAGAATAACACTTGGGAGTTGGTTCCCAAGTCTCCATCAATTAAAGTGATAGGCTCAAGATGGATCTACAAATTGAAGAAGAACTGAGATGGCTCCATTAACAGGTATAAGGCAAGGCTTCTGGCAAAAGGCTTTGCACAAACTCAAGGAATTGATTTTGAGGAGACCTTCTCTCCTGTGGCAAAGATGCCTACTATTAGGGTTTTGCTTAGTATTGCCTCTTCCAAGAATTGGAAGATACTTCAATTGGATGTAAAAAATGCATTTCTTAATGGATGGATAAGAGAAGAGTTATATATGTCACAACCACTTGGTTTTGAGAATCAAATATATCCTGATTATGTGTGTAAACTTAATAAAGCTTTATATGGACTAGCCCCAAGGGCTTGGAATCATAGGCTTGTCTCATTCTTGTAGGACAAAGGATTTCAACCTAGCACGGCAGATCCATCACTATTCATAAAAAGGAGTAATTCTGAAGTCATCTATTTGTGTGTGTATGTAGATGATATTATAATTACAAGAAATGATACAGATGACATGAAGAGAATCAAAGAACAAATGAGAGAAGAATTCAAGATAAGTGATTTGGGTTCACTTACCTACTTCCTAGGATTGGAAGTTGTCTACAAAGTTCATGCTTTGTATCTCACTCAAAGAAAGTACATTAAAGACATGTTGGCAAAATTCAAGAGTAGTAGACGTTTTTGCTATAGGGCTAAACGTTTCCTCATAATCAATGCCATATGTCTATGCATATCCTTTTCCTACTAATCATGCTTCATACCTATTTATGCCACCACGGAAAATGTGCTTTCCTTGTAAACCCACTTGCAGCCTATGGGTTTCTTTCCTTGCGGCAATGGAACTAGATTTTGTGTTTCATCTCCATAAAGTGCAATTGCTCATGTAGGCACAATGATGAGCCATGTAATTTTCATACATCAATTGTTGCACTGAATTCCTCATCCTCTTAGATCTTCTTGGTCTTGGGTCACTTCTCCTTGTATCATCTGCATGTGCCTTTCTTACTCTTGGAGTCTCTAGAGAGGGAAATCCAAGTTCCTCATCAAGGCTCTTCTTTGAACCTCTTGAATCTCAATCAATGTCTTCAAAACTTGTAGATGTTTTACTACCAACAGAAAACTTTTCTTTATCTTCTTTGATGTAATTGATGAACTTGCTAGACTAAAATTTTCATGCAATATTCCACTCCATGGATTTGAGTTGGAATAGCATTTCCTTTGTCATTTGAGTCAAGATTAAGTCCTTCTTTGACATCTTCATAGAAGCTTGACATTTCATCAAACACATCGTGTGTGAGTGCATTATAACATTTATATTCCTTTTTTTCAAGGGAGTACCCAATGAAGATACATTTTTCTGCTTTTGGATCAAGCTTTGTCCTCAATTCATCTAGAACATGCACTCTAGAACATGAAAATGGCAACTAAAATGACTGTAAACATTAGATCAAGCTTGGCCTTTACAAAGTTGGAGCTGGAATACATCATAAGCATCTTAACTAGGTAGAAACTTACATGGGAAATTACAAAAATAGACATAATTGGCGTGAGTTGCCTCTTGCGATTCCAAAATCTTTAAGTAGATGCTTTATTTTTTATTGGCATAATCGAAGAGAATTTCCATGTGTTTCATAGCCCAATGTTGAAAAATTTGGTGGGCCTCTTCATACCTTGATGGCATCCTAGAGTTGGTCTACTAAAAGGTTGAATGTTTGGTTTCTTGTTCTCAAATCAACCCATGATCAGTGGTCAAATCCAATCATGATCAATGAGCAAATCCAACCATGATTGGTGGTCGAGATGAAGGTTGATAAAAAATGAAGATCCAGGGCAATGGGTGATCAAGGTTCTTGGCCATTCATCATCATATCCAAGTTAAAAGTCATGCTCACATAGGTGATGAGGTGAAGACAAGAAATCACTAAAATGGTGATATCTCCCTTGTTTTCAATGAAATTATGTGCATAATAGCTCAAAATGAAGCTAATACGAAGAGCTACAAGGAGTATGAAAAAACTTCAAAACAATCACTTATGATATTATGAGAAGCCGAAAAATTTCATATTGAACATAATCACAAGAATTTTTTGATACCACTGTGAGGAGATGGATAGGTAGGTTCTAGAGATGAGCTTGTGTTGCACAAAACCTACTCTACTACCAAGTTAAATCCAAGGATCCTTAATATAATTCTTTAGCTTCATAATAATGCATTTGTAACCATTAAGTTTCTAAGAGCATCATTCCCAAAAGTGTGCACCAAATCAGATAACTTGCATGTACTAGAAATGTGAAGGAATCTTCTATTTTGGGAATAGAAATGCTGAGTAATTTCATCAAAGAGCTTTTGCACACATCTAACTAGAGTGTGTAGCTAACTAAATCAAGTTATTTCATCAATTTAGCCACACCATCCATTGAGGAATCATTCTAACAAGTCAAGGGGGTCATCCTGACATTTCAAGATCTAGAGGGTGTGCAAATATAGTCACCTTCTATGATTCGTATCTCGAGATTCTCTAAACCAAATGTGATGAAACTTGATATGCGAATAGTAGAAAATGTACTCTAACTAACCCAAGTTAAAGTACAGCAAATGATGGAGTATACATAGAGAATCAATTCCACAAAATCACTATAATGATGAAGATGTTACAGAGAACAGTAGATAGAGATGAACTTGAAGTAATGTATCACAATGTATATGCTATTGAAAATATGATATAAGGGAAGTGTAGTGGACTACACACAGGTTCTGTGAGGTCAATGCATGCTCACTTAAGTAGCTCAATGCCTCTCAAAATGGCTCTTATATCCCACAAGTAAAAAGTGTGTGTATTTACACACATGTGAAGAGCTTGAATTTGAATTTTCCCTCACCTAAAAGTGTTCCTACACTTTAGGGATGATTTGAATTGATTCTTCCTACCCCATTAGTTGTGGTTTTAGCTCCCTAACTTCACGAGATTCCTTATTCTCTTAGATTTTACAATTATCCAAAGTAACTATGCCCAAAATGACTAGCATAGGTTCATACAAAGTTCCTTCTTGTGAAGAAATAAAATGATGTGTAGTCTTGAATAATTAACCAAGTAGTTAGGCTTGCTATTTGCACCAATAATCACCAACCTGGGTCCAATGCAAGGCTTTTCTATGATGGAAGAAGGTAGAACACCTATCCTCAATCTTTTTTAGATCTTGGTGGGCCTAGGAAAACTAAAAGCAAGTCCACCCGAATTCTAGAAGATGCCCCATGAATCGCTAAAGGGAGGCACTAATCCTGTGTAGGTAGCACTCGGTCTCTCGGATATGATCCAACCACTAACTAATCTCCTCATGTAGAAACAAACTAACTTACTACAAAGGAATCACAAGGAATTGAGCTCAACATCCTGTGGCTGAAGGAAGTTGGGACTAAATCATCTCAATCTAATTAGTTAGACTCCGATCAAGCTGAACCTGCTGAGGAATGTGTAGCACCATGGGCCCTCTGGTGTCTTTCTCCTCAAAGGAGACAACCATAGGGGCATGATGAAAAAAGTAAAAGTCCACCACAATACATGTCCTATCACCACAATCATTCAACACATCATTGACATATATGCAATCAATCCTGGACAAATTCATCCCTCGAATCTATATGTCAGAATGAGAGAAATGAAGGCTGCTTTTCTCATGGATAAAACCCTTAATGTTCCATACATCACGCAACCTCAAGGTCATACATAGCCACCCCCAAGATGCAAGCTCAGAACCATGCACAATAGTCTGATTACCCCCTGGAAATCCTCAAGAGCCTCAACTATGTTGAGCTCTCTTGCAACACACTAGGCATCAACAGAAGGAGTAGCATTAGTGACTTGGGACCAGAAAGTGGCACGAGCACTTTCATGGTTTGGGGCATATAGATTCATGAATCCATATGTCAAGCCCCCATGCTCAAAGATCAGCCAAATGGCCCTTCTTGGGATGATCTCCCCTCTATCCAAGATCATAGATTGCGAGGACTCCCCCATAGAAATGCAAGGCATACACCACCTTGGGAGCCATTAGGCCCGTGTCCAACAAACCCAAAGACCTCCCCATGCCTTTGCAAAAGCTACCCACACTATTGCATATGGCCCAATGATAGATGGTGCTATTGGAGCATAAGAACATTAATGTACCTACAAACCAAGCATTGACTGAGATCCTATCAAAGGCGAGCTCTATAGCACAAAAAGTAATGCTAGCCAGTCCCTAATTATTCCATCAAAGATTCTCTAATAACAATGACATGGGCCATCTTCAAGATTGGTTTGGAAGAGGATTAATCTAAGTTCAACCGTTGTGAATAGGTAGCCAACTACTCGAGTAAAACCTGATGGGGATGATTCTAACACCCCAATGCAAAAATGGAAGATGGTTGCCCTCCACTAGGTCCACAAGTAGTGATATATGCTCACTATTCTAAATTTTTCTTTGCACCACTATAGAGACTTAAAATGCAATTTTGGATACTTAGAGTAGACTATAAGAGCTACCCCACAAGAGTTAAATCATCCAAAATGGATATTCTAGCTGGGATAACCACCCTCTGCAAAAGAGGCTACCTGTTTGCAACACTCTCAGCCTATGTGCAGAGATATACATTCACAAACTTGGCAATTTCTCACAACTCACTCAGCCAAATAACTTGAAACTTTGGAATACTTTAGGGAACTATATGAGAGATCAAAATAACTTTGAAATAAATGAAAATGAGTAAATGAGAGAGCAAACAATGCTCTACAATCTGGTACACTTATATTTGGAAAAGCCTAACTACACCTCTAGACAGAGAGGAGCAAAATCATGAGAAAATGAGTTGAGCAAGCAAGGGGGCTGCTTGCTGGAGTTTATGACTTCACTAAACTAAGTTTGAAACTTGTGGAATGCATACAACTCAAGAAACAAAGGTGGGATGATGCTTATATAGAGTTTTACTTTTCCTATAATATAGCTAGCCACCCACCAATCAATTTAGATGCACTTTTTGGTGGCTGATTTGATGAGATTTGAATTTGATTGAGTTTGGTGGAGCTTCCAACTTTATTCCACGACTTTGGGTCCTCCTTTTTGATTGGTTCACTTGCAAAACTCGTGTTTGAGGCTTTTTGCATGATTGAGACTTTATTTTCAACACTCCCCCTCAAGACTGAATGCCTAGGTCCTTCATTCCAATGCATGCCTTGAAGTGTTGTGGCTTTACTCCATCCAATGCTTTGGTAAACATATCTACATATTGGTCCTTTGTATTGACATGCTCCACCTTGACATCCTTTGACATGATCTTCTCTCTAATAAAGTGGTAATGCACATTGCACTTCTATATGCTTCGACCTTGCATGGAACATCGGATTTTGAGCCGAGCATATGGTACTTATGTTGTCACAAAAAATAGGTACTTGCTTAACCTGCAAATCAAGATCAACAAACAACTTCTTCAGCCACATAAGCTCACATGAGACTTGAGCTAAGCCTCTATACTCAGCTTTGGTCGATGAGAGAGCTACTGTTGGTTGTTTCTTTGACATCCATGAGATGGTCTTCTTCC
This sequence comes from Ceratopteris richardii, assembly GCA_020310875.1. Lineage (NCBI taxonomy): Eukaryota > Viridiplantae > Streptophyta > Polypodiopsida > Polypodiales > Pteridaceae > Ceratopteris > Ceratopteris richardii. The sequence goes on along the minus strand of CM035408.1, from coordinate 81,809,255 downwards.
CTAGCATGATAACATATCGACTAGTGCCCCTCCTGTCATCTTTGGAACCTACCCAATCAGCATCACAATAAGCTTGTACATTTAATACATCATCAAATGAATAATATATACCTTCATTCAGTGATCCTTTGAGGTACCTAGGTACCCTTTTGGATGCAACAAGATGAGGTACTCTTGGTGCTTGCAAAAATTGAGATAACACTCCAACTACATGTGCAATATTTGGTCTTGTCATAGTAGCATACAAGAGGGAGCCAATTATTGACCTATACATGGTGACATCCTTCACTTATTCACCTTCATGAGCTCTTAGTTTAACATTTATTTCTAATGGATTTGAAATGGGCTTGCAATCACACAAGCCAAACTTCTTCAAAAGATCTAGAATGTATTTCCTTTGCATCAAGTATATACCTTCCTGTTTATATAGTACTTCAATCCCAAGGAAGTACCTTAAAATCCCTAAATATGAGATTTTAAACTCACATCCAAGCTTCCTCTCTATGTCCTTGATTTTGGCTTCATCATCCCTTGTAATGATCAAATCATCAACATATATACAAATGAAAACAATTTTGCTACCTTCCTTCTTCACAGAGAGTGATGGAAATCTTGAGTTCTTATAGTGAGACCACCTAATCACACTAGTCATAGCACCTGAATCAATTAAATCCCTAAGCTCGTGTGGGTGCCACCTTGTCTTAGCAACAATAATGAATGGTCTCTTGTCAACTATGCTAGGATGAGCAGTTGACTTTGTTTGACACATGGCCATAGGATATCTCAGTGTTTCTTTGTCAGTGTTGGTATCTATTCTTGAGCCGTTGAGATGGTTATAATGTTCTCTCCCTAGTCCTTGCCTTCTTTATTTCATGTATTCAATGCGTTCTAGAGCTTCTGCTTGAGCTTCCTCTCGTATTCTCTTTTCTTCCTCCTTGGTGCTTCTTTGCCAGTGTGAGTTGTCAAAGCATATCCTCTATAAGAGGTTCTTGATAACGCTTGATTCTATAGCCACTAATGTAATTAGGCATTATCTCTCCTTCTAAAGTGGCTAATTGTACGGTTCCACTTGTCCAAATTCTCTTAATAATCATACATCCATAACTATGTTTCTCTAGCTTCCATATGTGTTGTTTTAGTGTACACACTAGGACTAAGTCACCTTCTTTTAAGCCTTTATCTTTCACATGTGCATCGAAATAGGCTTTTTGTCGCTTCTTGGCTGCATGTATGCATGCTGCTGCTTTCAGCTTGCTTTCTCCTAATCATTCCAAGTCCATTATTCTTCATGATAATTTGTGGTTGGTTCACTAATGCTCTTGTGCAACCTTAATGGTGGATATCAAAAAATCCAAAGGGAGCATTGCATTTTGACCAAAAACCATATGAAAGGGAGTTGCATTGAGTACAATCTTGTAGGCCACTCGATATGCTCAAACAGTGTGATGTAACTATTTGTCCCAATCTGAATGTTTGTTGTTTATGAGTTCCATCAATACATTACAAAGGATCTTGTTAGTACTTTCTGCTTGATTGTTGGTCTGAGGATGATATGGTGAGGATTTCTTATGAATCACCATAAAATCCTGTAACAAATATTCAATGACTTGGTTTAGAAAATGGGTTCCTTGACCACTGACTAGTTTTATAGGACGTAAAAGATATTTTCAAATTATAATTTTGCAGTCGTATGTGCATCATCATTCCTTTTTGTGGCTTTAGCTTCTACCCATTTGGTAACACAATATGTTGCTACTATGATGTATTCAGCATGAGTACCTTTTGTAGGGGGGTTAATGGGTCCTACAAAGTCTATACCCCACTTAGAGAATGCACATCCTCCCATCATGGGTTTCAATGGCATTTCATCTCTACGAGTAGGAAATTGGGTTCTTTGGCACACATCACATCTCTTAACATAGGTATGTGCATCCATGTGAAGATTGGGCCACCATAATCCTGTAAATAGTATGGCTTTGATTATTCTATTGGGGCCAAAATGACCTCCTACACCACCTTGGTGTGCAGTCTCTAATATGCTCAAATAATCACTCTCATGAACACATTGTCTCAAGTATCCATCTCTCCCACTTTTGTACATGTTTTTGCCAATGAGTGTGTAGTCTTGAGCTTCCTTCTCTAGACTTCGTTGTCTTGCTAAAGTCATTTCTTGAGGGAATGTTTTCGTCCTCAAGTATGTTACCATTGCTTCACTCCATTATCGTGTAAGAGACACCTGGTGTTGGAGAGAAAAGAGGCACAAAAAGAGTAGCCCCAAAATTTTCAAATTAATGGGCACAATTTTCTTCCAAAATCCTAGGAAATTCCCTCAAAGCTATGTAAATGCACTAGAGGAGTCCTCTAGATGCATAAGCCCAACTCATTGTAATATATTTCTTGTAAAATAGTAGGAAATTAGAGATTAGCCAATAAAGTGCCAGTCACTTGTGTGAAAGGACCATTTTTAGGGCACATGTATATAAGTCACTTTGTGACTCTTTTGTAGAGACTTTTTGCCATTGTGAAGAAGAAGAGACAAAATTTCGAATTTGCTTCTTTCCTATTGATTTTCATCTTCTCCATGATCTTTTATGTGTGTGTGAAGTTTGGAATGTTTGTGTAGGACTATTGTCTACCCCTCCCCATCACTTTTGAACTATTGTAGTGTGTGTGTGAGCAAGTACGAGTTGTGGAGCGAGTGTAGGTGTTTCTCATCATTCACTGTTTTGGCCATAACTCAAAGAGTGGTTGTCAGATTTGAGTGGAAATACCATCAATAGATGTGTCTCATCGAGAGCTTTGAAATAAACCTTTTATTGGCCATATTGGGAGTTTGGAGCTGGGAGAAACATTTGAATTTGTATTTTCTACAATAAATGATATCGCGATAGACAGTTTCAGAGATTTAGTGAGTTGGAGAGGTAGATTAGTCTTTTCTCATGCATTTTTGCTAAACCACTTCACCTCCCATCACGTGTGCACACGTCCTCATACACTTGGTTCATGTGGTTCTTCGGATTGATAATTAAGCATGTGTCAATCCACCACTATATGCACTTGTGTGGAAAATGAGATTTAGTCTCTTTGACACAAGTCCCTAAGACTTCATGACTTAGGTACACACGTTTTTGGCACCGTTGCCAGGGAAGAAACTCAACCAAGGTGCCTTCTAGAACTTCCAAGACCAAAAAATGCAAAAGAAGTGCAAGCATTTATGGATCACTGTGGATATAATCGACAATTCACCCACATGTACGCCATAATTGTCGATTGTTGACTCAATTCACATGGACGGATGAATGAGAGAAGGCATTCAATGAGCTAAAGAAGATACTTAGTACGGCTCCAATTTTGAAAACACCCAATTGTAACAAGCCTTTTCATATTCATGTGGACGCTTCTAATTACGCAATAGGATGCATCTTTGCTCAACCAGCAGATGAAGGAAAATTGGACCATCCAATTGCCTACGCAAGCAGACAACTGAATCAAGCCGAGAGAAACTATACAACTACGGAGAGAGAAGGATTAGGGATGGTGTATGCAGTGAAGAAATTCAGACACTACTTGTTAGCCAATAAGTTCAAGTTCTTCATAGATCATCAAGCTTTATTGTACTTAGACAATAAGCCTTGCAACATGGGAAGACTAGTGAGATGGTTTGTGTTATTAATGGAATTTTATTTTGAAGTGATTGTAAAGAAGGGTAACACCCATTTAAGGGTAGATCATCTCTCTAGGCTAACACATGGAGAACCACCGAGCAGAGTAGCAGACGAATTGCCAGACACTTATCTGTTCAATTTGGAAGTATGTCCTAAGTGGGCAGAAAAGCTAATCCCAATACTCACTCATGGACCACAACACTCAATCAATAAGGAGAGCAAAAAGGAAATCCTACAATCACGTAACTTACACATTATAGCAGGAAGTGTGTATCACAAAGAATCCAATGGTGTATTGTCTAGATGTGTAGAAGAAGATGAGCAGAAGAACTTAATTGAACAAGCTCACATAAACAAATGGAGAATGCATAAAGAAACCCATGGAACACTAAGAGAATTGAAACAGTTAGGAGTATATTGGCCTAATATGCCTAAAGATGTCCATGATTAGGTCAGTAGTTGCATCGAATGTCAGGAAACTACTCTCGATGATAATACATCTTTACCTTTTTCCACAATAGCACCCAATTGGAGTAAAACATTAGTGAAATTCCTAAAGACACAAGAACATGAGGAAGGAATCAGTTTAGCATGGAAACAATCCCTGGAAGAAATGAGTAAGGACTATGTCATCATGGGTTATTCAAGAGAGGGAAAGATAATCAACTACGGCTATGTGTACATGAAGGAGAATACTTACCCATATTAGAAATGGCACACACAGGTGCCACAAGAGGACATTTCTCAACTGAAAGAACTGTAAAAATGATCCTCTTTGTGGGCTTGTGGTGGCCAACTCTACATATGGATGAAGACACCTATGTACAAAATTGCGAGACATGCCAAAGAGCCAAATATCCAATTAGATGAGATGACATGCCATTAAGACCCATGGTCTCCGCTAGAGCATTTTGCAAATGGGGTATTGATTTCATAGGACCCATTAATCCACCAGCCAAAGGATCACATGCTGAATACATAATAGTAGCAATGGATTACTTGACTAAATGGGTAGAGGCGAAGGCAATTAAAAAAAATGATGCTCAGACCACTGCTAAATTTCTTTTTGAGCATGTCTTCACTCGCTTTGGATTACCTATAGAGATAGTAAGTGATCGAGGAACGCATTTCATTAATGAAGTAATAGAGTCCTTAATGAATGAGTTCTTAGTGATTCATAAAAAATTAGCCCCTTATCATCCTCAAGCCAATGGGCAAGCTGAAAGTTCCAATAAGGTGTTGTGTACTGTATTGACAAAGATAGTCAATAGTGGAAGGTTGGATTGGGACAAACAATTGCATCATGCAATTTGGGCATTCTGTGTGGCTTACAAGATTTCCATTGGAGCTACACCATTTAATCTAGTGTATGGACAAAATGCAACTTGGCCAATCGATTTTTTAGTACCTACTTTGAGAGTAGCACAACAATATGAACGGACGGGGCATGAATTGTCCAAGCATCTAGATCAAATTGAGAAGCTACATGAAACAAGAATACAAGTTGTTGCAGGAATTTATGCGGCCAAGCGAAGACAGAAGGCATATTACAATGCACACATCAAAGATAAAGGATTAAAAGAAGGAGATTTAGTTTTGGTATATACTTTGAAACAACATACCAAGAAGCTACAAAAGCACGGATATGGACCTCTAATAATCAATAGGATTTCAAATAGTGGAGCAATTAACTTAGCTATGCTGGATGGAGATGTACTTCCTAATTACATAAGTGGTTGTCGAGTAAAACGTTACATGGAGCCATTGACAGACCAAATGTTAGCACGACTTGTAGACACCTTGCAGCCGGCACTGCATGATCCATTGGTACTGGAAGATAGAGTCCTAGATGGAACAAGAGAGTGTGTCATTATACAATTCACACACGACCTAATTAACGAAGCCTTTGGATGGGAAAAGGACGGGAATACAAACTTGAAAGAGGAAAGTCGAGGAGCGAAGACAAGAACATTCATCAATATCAATCGCATTGATATAGAAGAGGAGGTCAGACTCATCCATCAACACTTTTTGTTTTCCCAACATGCACAGGTATATTGCACCGCAAAAGATCATAGTGCAAATGTTGTCACATGCAATCAAACAAATCGGAAATCAAGTCAATATGACTCCATACATTCAAGAACGGGTCTTCGAGGCTAAGAAATAGTGGAATCATAAGAAGTTCCTGAATGGAAGTATTGCATTAACCATATTGATATATCATGTTTTGGGCATTAGAGAACATCTAAAGGAGATGTCTTCATCAGAAGCAATGGCAAAGTATGCAAAGATTGCTACTGTTCCCGGAAAGAAGAAAGGAGTAAAGATCGCAGAAGATACGAAAACAAGCTCCCGACCAAGAATGAGAGGTACCAAAAGGCTACAGGAAATGATGCAGGTAGAAGCAGAAGCTCCAGCTACAAAGAAAGTGCATGTACTTCCAAGGACCAGACTTGAAGACAATCGACCTATTATGGAAGAAGAATTAACAAGAGCAATGGAAGCTACCCACCAGTATATCAAAGGACAGGTAAACCTCTCACTATAAGGGCACCACTACCAACACGCCCATCAAGGCTCGGACAAAGAAAGAGGTTGATCAAGGTCCACAAATACAGAGAATTGGGATTGATGAACTCAAGCTCATCATCAGATGCACAAGAAGAACCAGAAAGCTCAATGTTGAATGTGGATATTAGAAGTGACTCCAAGGATGATGGACAATGGGAGGAATTAAATCAAGTACATGAGGACTTGGACATGGAAGGCATGAAGATAGATCAGACAACAGTCGACTCTATCAAGGACACGACAAGGAAGGCAACATCTCAAGGAGACGTACATATTATTAAATTGAATGAAGCATCTAATATCCAAATCAAAGAGACTCTGCTAGCGGGAGAGGTTCTGTTCAAGAATCCCAAGGAAGAAAAGGTCAAAAACACAGTAGAAGAATCGGAACCCTTCACACCAATAAGGGTTGTAGCAAAACCATCTCGGATGGATGTAACATTTCAAGGGAGTGTCACAAAATCTATCAATAAGGAAGAGGAGAAAAGAGACCACGAAGTACAGCTCCAAATAAGGCAACCGCATAACGAGACCATACATGTGGAGCTAGGAAAAGATGTATGAACAGGGGAAGCTCCAAGCATTCCAAAAACATGGTTGAACATAGAGGTCGCTCAGCTCAAGCTAGTAGTAAAACAGATGATACAAACTGCCATGAACACTCAACAACTAATGCTTGAGGCTGATGCTGATTATGACAAGGCAATGAGGGAAAAGAATCAATTTCAAGAGATAGGTGAGAATTTATTTGCCTAGTTAATTCATGCACAAAAGATGATAGTAGAGAAAGAGGCAGAAATCCAAAAGGCCAAGCATCAATGCCACACACTCGAAACGAAAAATTAGAAGCTTAAAGAACAATTGAAAGAACTAGAAAGCAAATATGAGGCAAGCAAAGCAGACAAAACACAAATGAATGCTAGAAGCAAGATTCTTGAATCACAAATCAAGGTATACATGGATGAAGCTGATAATCTCCGAAACAGGAACAAGGAGCTGATGACAGTGCTTTTATGCAATCAACGATAGAAGCTCGTGAAGTGACAGAGAAAGACACACGAGCATTGGAAGAAAAGATAGCAAAGTATGAAGACCAGCTAAAAACAGAGCAAACTATCATAACAGAATGGGAGACAAGATACATGAAGGACACAACTGAGCTTGAAAAGAAATGGAAGATAGCAGAAAATCAGTACTTTGAACAATGCAAAGAAGACGCAAATCAACTCACTTCCATAGGAGTGGAGCTCCTAAAAAACAAGACAATGATTATGAAAGCCACAGAAGAAATTAAAGAAAAGGATGAATTAATAATGCAATTGCAGGCTCAATTAGCACAGTAGGTTAAAGAGGGGACACCAGTAGTTCCACACTCCACAGTGGCTACTAAGGAGACTGAGGTACGTCCTCTTTCTCCCCCCCTACATCATACACCGGTAAGGGAGGAAATCGAGACCAACATTGAACGACATACTCCAGTTGTTGCAGAACTAAGCCGAAAGAGTGGTCACTACTGGTGTCCCAACTTACTGAAGATTTTGAAGATCAAGTAATTAAAGTCATGAGGGAAGCAAAGATTGAAAGCAAAAATCTGGAACAGGTAATGAAACCCTTCAATGTGCCATATGGATTACTAAAAGAACAAACATGCCAATACATAAAGACCACTACAAATAAAGAGCCAGATAGCAACCTACAGTTTAGCATGCACACATTTACCTATACACAAGAGGAATTTGACAAAGCGGATCCTATCTAGAGGAGGAAATTTTTGGAGAAGAATCCTACTCTACGGGTACAATGGGAATCATCACCATATATACTTCAGGTCAAACCATCTTTTTGCCCCGTACCCAGAAGATGCTCTTGGATGCAATATTGGGGAGCACAGCGCCAGGGAAGTGTAAATAATCAGTGGCTTAACTATCCATTACTGCCAAGTCCACCTCGTAATTATCTACTAACCGAAGAGTATATGGTTAAAACCATAGAATTTTGGATTGCTCGATATGCAGCTGTACCAGACTTAGCAATCAAAATGACCAACAAAATTTTGAGCATGTTACTGACAATAATCAAGGTGTTTTGGCATGCAGAGTACACCTTTCCGAATTTCATCGGCTTTAATCAGGGATCAGATGCCCTCATTTTTTATTTATCAACCATACCTAACCACTTAGCATTAATGGCCATATACTCAAGACTTATGTTTTTGCCAAGTACTTACATGCAGACATTTGAAGAGGCATTTTTTACAGGCTTTTTTGAAATAGATTCAGAAATTTTTGCAAAAATGTCTTCGAATCTTAATGCAAGACTAGTGGCCTACAAATTAAGTTTCTTTGCAGATCATAGAAAGGCACCAGAGGATGGGGTGAAGTCGACCCAATGGAAGGAATTAATGCTATTTCAAGCCAATTTGTTGTATCAGCGAGAACAAAAGGTCATTCAAACATACTCATGTTGCCACAAAAAGCCTGTCGGATGTGTGGAAGGGGAATCGAGCAAAAAGAGAAGACGAAGAAGATCAAAGAATAAAACTACTCAGTAAAGAACAAATTTATAAAGAAAAAGAACAACTCTCTGCCCAACGCCCCGTAGGGCACACATCAGGCAAAAACACCAAAGAGCCAGGTCCTGAGGATTGGAAATAAAGAAAGATAACAACCAGGACATTTCATGGGAGGTTGCACATAGCTTCCTCATCCACCAGGGAACAAAAAGCCTATCAGGGACCACAGAGTTCAGGACGAGGAACATGTGGAAGGGGAATCGATCAAAAAGAGAAGACGAAGAAGATCAAAGAATAAAACTGCTCAGTAAAGAACAAAGTTTATAAAGAAAAAGAACAAATCTCTACCCAAAGCCCTGTAGGGGCACCAAGATATTTCATGGGAGGTTGCACACAGCTTCCTCATCCACCAGGAGCAGGCGGTGAAGCGAAATAAGCAAGGAAGAGAGACAACACACGAAGAATTTTTCATCGGATAAGATAACCAATTGTTTGAAGGTCCTAGCTACCTCCTCATCCACTGGATGCGTGCGGTGGAAAGAAATGAGTCAGGTCCTAGAGGATGACAAAGAAGATTCAAGAATAGAACCTTTAAAACGTAATGCTAACTTAAAAGAGAGTAAAGTTCAGCAAAGTAAGGTATGCGACAGGAAAGAAGTAGAGAGGCTCCAAGCAATACAACAGGGTCAGATGTGTGAAGACAAAGATATATAAGAGGACCAAAAGTTAGAAAGGGGAGAGGTTGAAAAGTTGAAGAGGATGACTAAGAACATCCCATTCTTAGCCACTGATGGCGTGCACGGCAGCCCGATTTAATGCAGCAGCCCAGATTTATGAATGTATGGAATACCAAGGGGATTATAGAAGCAAAGGACCCATCTCGGATAAAGTAACAAATTGCCTTACCAACCTTATTGCTTCTTCAACCACTGGGTGCGTGCATTCAGGAGCCATAGACAAGCTACAAACGAGAAGCAAAGCCTGTCAAGGGATGATAGAGACAAAGAGGGGGAGAGTGGTGCAGAGAAAAGAGGCCTCAAAAAGAGGAGCCCCTAAATTTTGAAATTAATGGGCACAATTTTCTTCTTCAAAATCCTAGGAAATTTTCTCAAAGCTATGTAAATGCACTAGAGGAGTCCTCTAGATGCATAAACCCAACTCGTTGTAATATATTTCTTTTAAAATAGTAAGAAATTAGAGATTAGCCAATAAAGTGCTGGTCACTTGTGTGAAGGGACCATTTTTAGGGCACATGTATATAAGTCACTTTGTGACTCTTTTGTAGAGACTTTTTGCCATTGTGAAGAAGGAGAGCCAAAATTTTGAATTTGCTTCTTTCCTGCTGATTTTCATCTTCTCCATGATCTTTTGTGTGTGTGTGTGTGAAGCTTGGAATGTGTGTGTATGATTGTTGTCTACCCCTCCCCATCACTTTTGAACTACTGTAGTGTGTGTGTGAGCAAGTACGAGTTGTGGAGCGAGTATAGGTGTTTCCCGCCATTCACTATTTCGGCCAGAGTGGTTGTCAGATTCGAGTGAGCGTCATAGATGCGTCTCATCGAGAGCTTCAAAATGAACCTGCTATTGGCCATATTTGGAGTTCGGAGCTGGGAGAAACATTCGAATTTGTATTTGCTGTTGTAAGTGGTATCGTGGTAGACACTTTCAGAGATTTAGTGAGTTGGAGAGGTAGATTAGTCTTTACTCATGCATTTTTGTTGAACCACTTCACTTCCCATCACATGTGCACACGTCTTCATACACTTGGTTCATGTGGTTCTTTGGATTGATAATTAAGCGTGTGTCAATCCACCACTATATGCACTTGTGTGGCAAATGAGATTTAGTCTCTTTGACACAAGTTCCTAAGACTTTGTGACTTAAGTACACACCTGGTATAGCGTGATATGCTCCACTGGAGGTTTTCCACAACAAACTGGGCATTCTTTATGTAGCCTATAGACATTTGCTTCCATAGACAACCAATATACTCCTAGTCTGTGTAGAGTCTACAATGTACAATGTTTTGAATGATGTTTCTTTAATGCACCTACATGTGCGAATTGCAACCAATTCTTATATTTTTATTCATCTACACAACAAGAAAGAATTTTTTGAATATCATGTTTATAAATGCTTCCTACTAGTATCTAGTATCTTTGTAATTTGGTAATATCTCCTTCTTTGATCCTAATCCTAGGGTTCTTGGGTCCAAATGTGAGAACAGGGACAATAGACTTGGCCCATTCGGGTGCTATCTCAAGGTTATGATGGAGAGTGTTAATCTCCAAAAGAACAAGCTACTCTTGAAGTTAGAGCACCTCTATATCAAGAGTAACTTAAAACCTTCACCAATTTGGAGGATCAATACTTAATTTCCAAAATCTTGAACAAACTATGAAGAAGATGACTACACAGAAAGTCTTCTGCACATAACTCTCTCCACTTATCAAATGTGTAAAGTTTTTATAAAACTTTACACAAGGTGTTGCCTTTAGTTTGCGCACCTTCTCCAAGTTAAATCATTCCAAAAGACTCAGTAGATCTTGAGAAATGATCTCATCAAGTCACCTATGTCTAAAACTATTCTTCTGAGAAGTCGATTTAGACACCTATAACTTCTAACACTTGGTTCTCTCAAACTAGAACCCGTTTAGACAAATGCTTTTAGCCATAGATGGCTTACCTTTTAACTTAGATTTTGACTCCTCATTTGTGCAAAACTTTAAACTGTGCACTGAGAATTGATCATTTCTTTGACCATCGGGATTGTGCCTGTTTCAGAAGACACTTGACATTTTCTCACATATGAATGTTCCTATTCATAATTCCCTCATCTTGATCACAATTAAAAGCTGAAAATTTGTACAGAGGTCAATCAACTATAGACTTAGACTTGTACAAAAGAATTTCACAAAAGATTCAACACAGAAGGAGAATACTCAGAAAAATCGGGTGCAACATTTCTTCATTCCTGGAAAATTTTACATCTGAGTGATGAAAGAGATCCTACTCACTTCTAAAGTGTCTAATGACTCATACAACTTCTAATTTCTCTATTCACATGCTCTTGCATATTTGCCCTGACTTTTTACTTATATATATAGCCATATATGTACAAACTTATGACCATACAAAAGATATATATGAGCTATCTCTAAATTAATGTACATATGTGTACACATCTTCATCCTTTGGATATGCACTTCCTTCATGCTTCATAACTTGATCTTTTTTTCAGTCCTTGACTTCAATTCTTCATCAAAACTTCAATTGTTGATTGCCCTGCACCAACAGCTCCCCCTCAATCATCAATTGAGGTTTTCTCTAACTTCTTTATTCGTGCCATGTCTTTGAGTCTTTGTAGCTTTGGTCCATCCAAGCTTTTGGTTAGCATATCAGCTATCTGATCTTGAAGTATGTATGACTTCAATCTCTTTATCCAGCACCTTCTCTCTTAGAAAATGATATTGAATCTCAATGTGTTTAGTCCTGGCATGAAAAACAGGATTAGCAACTAAATACAATGAACTCATGTTATCTCCATGAATAGTGGGTGTACTCTGAATGATGTCAAAACTCTTCATAAGAGTCTTAAGCCATATCACTTCCTTTGCAGCTTCCACCATACCTTTGTACTTAGCCTCTGTAGATGACAAAGCAACTGTGTGTTGCTTCTTTGAACACCAAGAAATTAACTTATCTCCCACATAACACAAGTATCCATAAGTTGATCTCCTATCATCAGGATTACCTGCCCAATCTGTACCACTATAGATCTTGATGTTTGTATCTGATGTAAAACCATAATACAAACCTTCTTTGAGTGTACCCTTAATGTACCTCAACACTCTTTGTCCTGCAATCCAATGTTCTTTCCTAGGACAATGCATGAATTGAGACAATACTCCAACTGCATATGACAAGTCAGGCCTAGTTAAAGTAGCATAGATCAGACTACCAACCAAACTTTGATATAGCTTAATTTCCTTGAATTCTTCTCCTCCATATCTGCTCAATTTGTGATTCACCTCCATTGGAGTAGGTGCTACCCTGCAATCATCCATTTTAAACTTGACCAACAAGTTTTTCAAATACCTTTCTTGAGTTACATACACTCCATGTAGAGTGTATGAGATCTCCATGCCCAAGAAATATGACAAGTCTCCCAAGTCACTAATCTTGAACTCTTTCTCCATTTGCTTCTTTAGACTTTGAATGCCTTTCTCATCTCTACTTGTAAGAATTATATCACCAACATATATGCACATGTAAATGAACCCATCATCACTTGCTTTAATAAGCAAGCTACTATCTGCTTTAGATACTTGGAAACCAAGTTCTTTCAAGAACTTAACAAGTCTATAATTCCATGCCCTTGGGGCCTGCTTCAAGCCATACAAAGCTCTCTTGAGCTTACATACATGATCTGGATACCTTTCATCTCTGAATCCTTGTGGTTGCTCCATGAAAACATCATCAAAAATATAACCATTTAGAAAAGCATTCTTCAGATCTAATTGACATAATTTCCAACCTTTACATGCAGCAATAGCTATGAGTGTCCTGATGGTTGTCATCTTTGCCACAAGACTATAGGTCTCATCATAATCTATACCATATGTCTGAGCATACCCTTTCACAACAAGTCTAGCTTTATACCTAGACACACTTCCATCTACAAACCTCTTTGTCTTGTAGACCCATTTGCATCCAATGATCTTCTGACTATTTGGTTTAGGAACCAAATCCCAAGTCTCATTCTCCATCAATGCATCATACTCTTCCTGCATAGCTTTCTCCCAATTTTCCTTACCTTTGGCCTCTTCATATGTAGAAGGGTCTTCATTTGCCTTTAGCATATATGCATAATCTTTGGTAGCCAAAAAAGAAGTGTCGTAGCTATACCTTGTAGGTTGCCATTTGTGTCTTGATGACCTTCTAAGTTCTCCACTCCTTGAGATTTCTGGTTCATCACATTCTGGATCAAACCTTGGCACTTCTTCAACTTCAACCTGTACTTCATTGTTCTCCTCTTCATCAAATATCTGAACCTTTGATTTATCTTTCTTTTGATTCACAACTTCTTCATCATCTGCATAAATATTGATTGTACCTGCATACCAAGTACCTTGCTCATCAAATGTAACATCCCTTGACACTAGGAATTGTTTTGTGGATGGACTCCTCAACCTATATCCCATCTGCTTATCATCATATCCAATAAACACATATTTTTCAGCTTTAGGTTCCAATTTGTGCCTTAATTGAGATGGCACATATGCATATGCCAAACAACCAAATACTTTGCAATGATCTAGAGTAGGTCTCTTACCCCACCATGCCTCATATGGTGTCATACCTTGCAAAGCTTTACATAGTAATCTATTGACCAAATATGTAGCTGTATTTACAGCCTCAGCCCACAAATAATTTGGGCAATTTTTCTCCTTCATCATGGACCTTGCAAACTCAACAAGAATTCTATTCCTCCTTTCTGCTACACCATTTTGTTGAGGAGAGTACCTGCAAGTAATTTCCCTTTTTATACCTGCATTCCACAATTAATCACTGAACTCATTAGAGAAATACTCTCCCCCTCCATCTGCTCTTAGTTTCTTCAACTTATAACTTATAATTCTCTCTGCATACACATGATAATGTTTGAATGTATTGAATACCTCTGACTTATCTTTGATCACATAGATAGTGATCCATCTGGTAGCATCATCAACATAAATCACATAATACCTTGAACCATTGATACTGAAATCCTTTGATGGTCCCCACACATCTGTGTGTACCAATTCAAGCTTCTCTGAATACATAAAACCATGCTTGGAATAAGATTGCGTATGATCCTTACCTATCTGACATGCCTCACATTGTATGTCATATGTTGACCTACAACATTAGGCAATCCAAGCACTGAACCATTGTTTACCATATCTTTAATACCTCTTTCATTAAAATGTCCAAGCCTTTTGTGCCAAAGATCTAACTCAGAGATCTTATGTCCTCCATAGGTATACAAGGCATCACCAACATTACCTTGGATCTTCAATGTGAACAATCTTCCTTCTTTCTTCCCTGAAACAATTTGTTTATACCCATTGCTAGGATCTTCCACAAACAATCCTTCATTAGTGAACCTAACTTCATAACCTTTTTCAACAATTTGTCCTACACTTATCAAATTCTTAGGAATTGTAGGAACATAAAAAACCTTACTCAAGAGAGTACTTCCATCCTTGGCCTTCACTGATCCACTTGACTTCACATTATGCTTTGTATTGTCACCTGTTTGAACAACATGATTAGTTATCTTATTCTCCAAATCAGTCATCAATGCTATGTTGCCACTTAGGTGTTACTACACCCTGAGTCAATGTAGAAGACTCTTTGGTCTTCACTTTGCCTTTCACAAGTTGCATTCATTATCAATGTTGAATCCTCCTTCTGTTCTGAAGCATAATTGTAGTAGGTATTGTTGTATTGTTCACTTTGGAATCCTCTACCTGCATTTCTTCCAAAGTAACCCCTACTACCTCTACCTCTGAAATTACCTCTTTGATTTCTGCCACCTCTTCCTCTTGAATTAAAGTTCTGATTATATCCACCATTACTCTGAGTATTATGCCAATAATCATTAGCTAAGTGATTTTTCTTACCACAAATCTAGCAAGCTTTGACTCCATCTTTATTACTCCTGCCTCTTCCTCTACCTTTGCCACCTCCTCTTCCTCTTAGGAAGTTAGCTTGGCTAGTTGTACCTTCATCTTCATTTGCTTGTTGCTTCCCTTTGATATTCTTCTTCTTATCCTTTGAATACATTGCATGACCTGTACTTTTATCACTTTCACCTTTGACATCTTGCTCAAAGGTTAGCATGTGTCCTAGCAACTGATTTAAATCAGGAGTAAAATGATCTAGTGATAATTTAGTAGACAAAATAAATAGCTTCCATTTGTCATCACCTCTCAAACCTGTGAGGATTTGTCTTACCAATTTATCCTCCTCAATATCTCATCAACTGCTTCTAATGCATCTGCAATGTCTTTCATCCTTGTTACATAATCTGAGATGGACTGAGAGGCCTTCTTCTTAAATGTGGTAAACTCTGCCCACAAGGATTCCTTCCTTGACTTTATGGTGTTTTGGAAATGATCCTCCAAAGCATTCCATATATCACTTGCACTTTCAAGACCTCTAATGTGAGGTAGCAAGTAGTCATTAACTGCCATATAGATAATGCTCCTAGCTTGAGCATCTCTCTTCATCCAAGTTTTCAAATCTGACAATTCTTCCCTAGTTGGAACACTATGATCTCTGAATTGAGGCTTTTCTTCTTCACCTATAATATAACCTATCAAGTCTTTGCTCATAAGATGAGCTTCCATCCTCATTGACCATGTTGGATAGTTCTCTCTATCCAGCTTCTCTATTTGAGGAGAATCTCCCATCCTTTCTTCACCTGTGTATTGAATTCTTCAAACTTTATGAGTAATAGATGTACCTTTACTTCAAATGAAGTTCCTTTTGACCTTCTTGATAACTTCTCGTCTCCTTCTCAAGCTTTGCTTTCAAGCTTTCACCTTTTGAACCTTCAAGTGTTGAATTCTTTACAGCTGCAGCAGTCCGAGTCCTCCTTTCATTAGTTTTGATGCTTCTTGCTCTGATACCACTGATGGAGAGTGTTAATCTCCAAACGAACAAGCTACTCTTGAAGTTAGAGCACCTCTATATCAAGAGTAACTTAAAACCTTCACCAATTTGGAGGATCAATGCTTAATTTCCAAAATCTTGAACAAATTGTGAAGAAGATGATTACACAGAAAGTGTGCTGCACATAACTCTCTCATTGACTTATCAAATGTGTAAAGTTTTTTATAAAACTTTGCACAAGGTGTCGTCTATAGTTTCTGTACCTTCTCCAAGTTAAATCATTCCAAAAGACTTAGTAGATCTTGAGAAATGATCTCATCAAGTCACCTATGTCTAAAACTATTCTTCTGAGAAGTCGATTTAGACACCTGTAACTTCTAACACTTGGTTCTCTCAAACTCGAACATGTTTATACAAATGCTTTTAGCGATAGATGGCTTACCTTCCAGCTTAGATTTTGACTCCTCATTTGTGCAAAACTTTAAACTGTGCACTGAGAATTGATCATTTCTTTGACCATCGGGATTGCGTGTGTTTCAGAAGACACTCGACATTTTCTCACATATGAATGTTCCTATTCATAATTCCCTCAGCTTGATCACAATTAGAAGTTGAAAATTTGCACAAACGTCAATCAACTATAGACTTAGACTTGTACAAAAGAATTTCACAAAAGATTCAACACAGAAGGAGAATACGCAGAAAGATCGGGTGCAACATTTCTTCATTCCTAGAAAATTTTACATCTGAGTGATGAAAGAGATCCTACTCACTTCTAAAGTGTCTAATGACTCATAGAACTTCTAATTTCTCTATTCACATGCTCTCTCATATTTGCCCTGACTTTTTACTTATATATATAGCCATATATGTACAAACTTATGACCATACAAGAGATATATATGAGCTATCTCTAAATTAATGTACATATGTGTACACATCTTCATCTTTTGGATATGCACTTCCTTCAAGCTTCATAACTTGATCTTTTCTTCAGTCCTTGACTTCAATTCTTCATCAAAACTTCAATTGTTGATTGTCCTACACCAACGGGTTAAATAGGTATGCATCTGGTGGTTCATCTGCTATCCCTTGAGGGGCTTCTCCTATAGTTAATCTTGAAAGATGATCTGCTCAAAGGTGGATCTTTCCCTTCCTGACTATTACTTCAAAGTCGTATTCCATTAATAATAGGAAACCATCATATCAATCATCTTGTGTTACAAGGCTTATTGACTAAGTACAACAATGCCTAATGATCCGTGAAGAACTTAGACTTGTTCGCCAATAAGTAATGCTTGAATTTTTTTACTGCATAAATCATTCCTCATACTTCGTGCTCTATAGTGGTGTAATTTCTTTCTATTGCATTTAATTATATACTTGCATAAGCTATGAGAAGATCTATATTGCTTTCATTTGTGGGTTGTGTCAACACACACCCTATGGCACAGTTGGATGCATCCACGTGCACATGGAAAGGCTTACTCCAATCTGGTATAGTTAATATGGGTGTTGCACACAAGCATCATTTGAGTATATTGAATGATTTCTCACATTCATATGTCCATTCAAACTTGGTCAAAAGGGAGTATAGAGGCTTTGCAAGGATCATGTACATGTGTATAAATCGTTGATAATATCCACAATGTCCCATGAAATCTTGTACCTCCTTTATATTCTTTGGCCTAGGTAGGTCTGCAATCACTCTAACCTTTTCTTCATCCGTAGAGATTTGACACAAGGTGTCCTAGAATTTTGCCTTGCTTGACCATGAAAACTCACTTTTATGGGTTGAGACAGACCTGTTCTTCTTGACGTTTGTCCAAAACTTGCATTAATTCAGGGATGTGAGTCTGCCTCATGTTAGAATGAGCACAAAAATCATCCACGTAAACTTCCAAGCTTTTGCATAGAAAGTCCTTAAAGACATGATACATTAATCTTTGAAAAGTGGCGGGTGCATTTGTCAGCCCAAATGGCATCACACAAAATGCAAATATGCCCCACTCTATGGCAAAGGTTGTCTTATGTTGATCTTTAGGGGCAATGGCTACTTGGTTATAGCGTGCAAATCCATCAAGGAAGCTATAGACTTCCTTTCTTGCAACGCGTTCCAATAGATGTTATGTGATAGGAAGAGGATAACTATCTTTAATCATGGTGGCATTAACTTTTTTAAGGTTAATACACACACACACATGCAATTTCCCATTTTTCTTGGGCACGACCAGAATGGGGGAATTCCCATTCGGTATGCTCAATTTTGTAAATATACTGAGCTTCTATCAAATGATCTATCTCCTCCTTAATCTTGGTAGCATAATTATCATTATAGGTGTATGGTTTTTGCTTAGAAGGATTGGCCTATGGAGTCATAGGAATTCTATGAGAGCATACATCTGGGTCTACTCCTTTCAAATCCTTGAAACCCCATGCAAACACATCTCTATACTCTCACAATAGGGTAGTTAACTCTTCTTCTTCTTCTTCCGTCAAATCATGCCCTATGTATGTGCATCTTCCTTCTCCTTCTTCTTTCATGACCATTATTTTTTTTGTTTTTTATTGATTATCGTATACTTCTCCAATGCCTCCTTCTCATTTAAGCATCTGTACCATGATTCTTCTATCTTCTATTTCATGATTTTTAAAGCTCTCATGTACTTCCATGAGGGGTTCTTCTTCTTCTATCTTAAGTAATTTCTCTTTCTTCTTTTTGTCCTTACTTTCTTTACATTCTGTGAGTGACTTGGGTTGTTTAGTTTGACTTTCCTTTCCCAACTCAAGGGTGTTGGATTTCACCAAGTAAAGATACTCCTCTTCTGCCGAGTAGAAGGGTTCCATGATAATGGACTCTAGGTGCTCATCACTTGTCTTGTCTGGCTCTTGAGCCAATTCCTTACATTCTTCTAGGATGGGCTCTTCCTCTAAGGGCTCTATCACAAAGATGGAAATGTCATATATGTCCTCATCATAGTGAGGGGTCTATTGTTCTTCATTTGCTACTATATCCATGGTGGCTAAGATCTTTGCCCAACCATGAGGCTCAAATTCTTCATCTAGGAACACTATCAGTGCATAAGTAGGGTCCTGAAGATTTTGTGGATGTTGTTCTAATCCTAAGTTCCCAGCTTCTAATCATTCTCCCTGTTGTTTAGCTACTTTACACATCCATAGATGAGTGCCCTCGTGCAACCATGATGGATCCGATTCTAACGAATGCACAAACTCTATTTCTTATGATGCCGTATGGATGGTATTCCACTAGATTGGGGGTATATCATGATGGGAATAATCCTTAAGGTTAACTTTGGTGGTCACTCCTAAATGTTGCAAGTACAAGGAGTTAGTTCCCTAGTCTTGTACAATTTGCAAGTGTCGCATGAATGGTCGTCCTAAAATCATCTCGTAAGCATGCTTCCTTTTGAACTCACAAATGGCAAAGGTGTGCTCAAATTCTACACAAGTAGTGAGAGCTATCCCTTCTAGTAAGCCTAATGGCTTCTCAATATGTATGTCAACCATTTGTAGCTTCATTCTTGTGGGTCTTAGTGTTGGCTTACCCCAACGTTTCCATAAAGCAGTGGTAGTGATGGCTACTCCAGCACCTGAATTTAGGATGGCTTTGGTGGTGTAGCCTTGGTGGATTATTGGAAGATAGGTGTAACAAAAAGCTTGGATGGACCAAAGTTACAAAGGTTTAAAGAGATGACAGGTATAAAAAAGGTGTAGGTAATCACAATTGATGATTGAGGGGGAGCTTTTGGAGCAATAAAATCATCAATGGATGATTACATGAAGCCTAGGAATGAAGAAGTGAAGAAAAGACTCAAGCTCAAAGCATGAAGTCAAGTGAAGAATCAGGAAGAAATGTTATGTACATTTATGTATACTAGCTTTGGAAAATACTTCAAAAATACTTTGATATAGTGATGAGTTCATACTCATATGTATATATACACTCATTTATAGTAGTGATATAAGGAAAGGAATGAAGGATAGATAAAAATATAGTCAATAGATTTCAAGTTTTTAAGATATAGATGTGTAGAGAGTTTTCTCGTGAGTTAGCGACTGGTCTTTCCTAGAATTCTCTTAGCCTGATCATGTGGATTAGGAAATCTTCTGTACACATCTAATTCAGAAGCTAATCAAGCTATGAACAAATTTAGATGATCTAAATCTCTTCAAGTTGTGTGTATGACAAGTAGGAACATTCATATCTAGAAGTCTGCAAGTGAAGTTCTCAGAATCGCGCATTTTGCTGCTCAAAGATTTGCTTGGATCTCAGTGCTCAGTGTAAAGTTTTTATGTTTGGCAGCACAAAATCTAAGTTAGAAGGTAAGGAAGCCTTTTCTAAAAGAATTTAGCAAAGCGGGTTAGATTTTGAGAGAAATCAACTTAAGAAGTTGACCATGTCAAAGTCGCCATTTCTAGAAGGCAGTTTCTGACATAGGTTTGATCTAAGTGATCAAATTAGAAATCTAATAGGTTTTTTGAAGAACTAATGATCATTATGATTGTGCAAAGGTAGTATGAACATGTGTGTATCATATGCAGAGATTGTGTTGGAGTTAGACATCTGCGGAAGCACGTGAATAACACAAGGAAGAAGAAGAAGCTTGGACCACAAACACACAATACTGAATGTATTACTAGAGAATGTACAAAGATAAGTGTTGACACACATCACCACCTAAATATATCAACAAATCCCCCCTGGGAGTGATGCGGTTTACAAGGAGCTGGCACTCATGTATAAGGAAGTGCCAAGCTATGTGGAAATCACTCCAGAAAAGGAAGTAAGCCCAAAGCTTTGTGGAAAGCTTCAAACTTCTCCCTAGGCAAAGCCTTCATGAAAAGGTCTGCAATGTTCTCCTGCGTGGGCACATATGCCAAGATGATCTCCCTAGCAGAGAACCTCTCCCTGACATAGTGATAATGCACCTCAATGTGCTTAGTGCGAGCATGGAACACAGGGTTCCTCGCAACTGCCAATGCACTCTGACTGTCACTAAAGATGGTGGTGGCAGAAGACAAGCCAACACCCAAATCAGTCATAAGGCGTCTGAGCCACACACACTCAACAGTCGCTGTGAAAGCTGCCATATACTCAGCCTCACAACTAGAAGTGGCCACAGTAGGCTGCTTCTTGCTCAACCAAGATATACATGAGCTACCAAGCATGAAGCAAAAACCACTGGTGGGCACACGAGTGTCATAACAACCAGCCCAATTTGAGTAAGAAAAAGCATGCAAATCTGGCGGTAGTGATCCCCCCTTGGGATAAAACAACTAAAGTAGCCGAGTACCACTCAAGTAGCAAAAGATGCGCTTAACCTCCATCCAATGCGTGACTCCTGGGCAATGCATAAACTTGCTCATCTGTGAGACAACAAATTGAATATATGGCCGAGTAATGCATAAGTAAATCAAGCATCCAACAGCCTGCTGATAGAGAACAACATCAAATCCATCTCCAGCATCATGAAGACTCAATCGTAAACCTGTCTCCATAGGAGTGGCAATAGGCTGACAGTCTTCAAGGCCAAAACGCTGCAATAATGTGTCAATATATTTCGTTTGACATAAAGCCATTCCACCATCAACTTGCATAAACTGAACACCCAAATAGTGATGCAAATGCCCCAAATCAGACATCTCAAATGGGGCATGCAAATAAGCCTTGAAATCAACAATATGCTTCTCAATAGGACCAATGAGCAGCATGTCGTCAACATAGACAACAATGATCAGAAGCACATCATTAGCACGCTTAACATATAAGGTGCTTTCAGTTGGACTGTTCTCAAAACCATGTGCAACCAGATAGGCATGTATCTTCTCATACCAAGCACGTGGTGCTTGCTTTAATTGAACCATATAATGCCTTCTTTAATCTGCACACCTAGTTTTCATTCCCTTTTTGCACAAAGCCACGGGGCTGAAAAACATACACTTCTTCATGCAAGTCACCATTCAGAAATGTTGTTTTAATGTCCAACTTATGTACATTCCAACCATGATGGGCTGCAAGTGCACAAATGCTCCGAACAGTAGTCATACGGCATGTAGGTGCAAAGGTCTTATCAAAATCAATGCCTCTTTCCTGCGCATAACCCTTTGCAACAAGCCTAGCCTTATACCTGTCAACTGTACCATCAGGTTTACGCTTCAGCTTGTATACCCACTTAGTAAAAATGGCCTTCTTGCCAGGAGGCAAGTTACATAAAGACCATGTACCATTCTTCATTATGGCATCATATTCAGATTGCATAGCAGCCATCCAATTTTCTGAATTATGTGCTTCATCAAAAGAAACAGGCTCATTCTCATCACAGAGACTAGACGCAGTCATAGCATATCAATCTGATGCAAAGGAGGCACTATGAGAGCCTGAACGAGTACGATATGACAAAGGTGCATCTAATTTGCTATCACGCAAAGTCTGCACCAGCCATTTTAGCATAGTTTTAGCCTGCTCAATATCAGCTCTCTCATCAACAAGTGCATCATGTAAATCTGCATCAGAAATGGAATGATCCACATCATCATATGATACCTGCAAAGGCTGAGAAGTTGCCTCATTAGGACCAGCACTAGACTGTCCACCTGTAAAAAGAGGCATCAAAGTATCATACATGTCTTTAGAGCTAACAGATGTCTCCTTAGTATATGAAAGCAATGGCTGAATAGCATCTTCCACAAAGACAACATCACGGCTAACCAGAATGTGTTTAGTCTATGGATGATAGAGACGATAGCCTTTACTTTTAGAACTGTACCCAACAAAAATACATTTTACTGCCTTATCATCCAATTTTCTGCAATGTTGTTCAGGCACTAGTGCATATGCCAAACAACCAAAAACACACAAATGAGCAACAGATGGCTTGCGGTCATGCCAAGCCTCATATGACGTGATAGACTGCAGTGCTTTAGTGGGACACCTATTCAATACATATGCTGCACACATGACAGCCTCAAGCTAGAAACTATGAGGTAAAGCCTGACCCTTGACCATACACCTCGCCATCTCCATGAGAGACATGTTCTTTCGTTCAACAACTCCATTCTGTTGAGGTGTATACGACACTGTACACTGGTGTTTTATCCCACGTTCAGCCAGAAATGCATTAAAATCAAAAGACATATATTCCCCTCCTCGATCAGAACGGAGGGTGCCCATTTTACATGCTCACAGATTTTCAGCCAAAACCAAAAACTGTTTAAAGCACATGAACACTTCGGACTTTGCTTTGAGTGGATATACCCATGCATGCCTGGAAAAATCATCAATGAAAGTCACGAAGTAAAGGTAATTTCCAAAAGAGTGTGTCTGCATAGGACCACAGACATCACTATGGACAAGCTGCAATTTCTGTGTAGCCCGAACTGAACCATCTTTTGGAAAGGAGGAACAGTGCATTTTGCCCAAAATATAGCCTTCACAAACATGCTTTCCAGGTGCCTCAAGTTTGGGCAAAGAGGACACCATTTCATATTTTTGCAGGCGTAGCAAACTAGCAAAATTCAGATGACCAAAGCGTGCATGCCAAAGCTTTGCATCTGACATATCCTGAGAATCATTTACTGCACATGCCAAATCATTTTCAAATCTTTCATAGTCTATGAGCTTATACAGCCCACGACATAAAATGCCAGAAGCAATAATCACATCGCCATTTGACAGATCATGAACTGTACACCTGTCATCAACAAATTTCACAACCAAGCCAATCTTGGCTAATGTAGAAACTGATAACAGGTTCTTTTTGATCCCTGGCACAAATAAAGCATCTGACAAAGTGAAAGAACTACCATCAGCAGTAGTCAAAATGATTTTTACCAACTCCCATAACACGATAAGAGGAGTTGTTGGCGCATGTAACAGTATTCCCTGTAGGGGCAGGCTCGAGTGAAGAGAAGAAATTGCGCTGCGAGGTAATATGTTTGGTCGCCCCACTGTCAAAATACCAAACATCTGAGTCTAGTGCAGACATGCACTGCTCATGAGAAGATGGGTCAAAATTGCAGACAGTAGTAAACACCCATTCTTCTTCCTGCACAAGATTTGCAGACTCTGTTTTTGGTGTAGAGGCCTCTGCAACAACCATTCCAGCCTCTTTCTTCTTTGCCTCTTTAGCAGCCAGTTTTGGACAGTTCTTTATGATATGATCATTCCCTTTACAGTACTTACAAAACAATTTCTGCTTTTCTGATTTGTTCTCATCTTTATCTTCCTTCTTTGAATATGCAGAATTAGCAGATTTCTGCTTACTAGTTGAAGAGCTCCATTTTCCTTTGCCCTTTTGACTAGCCAGGAAAGCTTGATCTGCAACTCGCATAATGGACCTGTTTTTCTTGGACTGATCTTCCTGCAACAAAACAGAGACTAACTCCTCAAATGATAAGGCATTCGGATTGCCTTTCATCATCAACCGAAGAGTAGAAGCAAAACTCTGATATGAGTCAAGAAGACCATTCAGAACGGTCTGCACAAGTGAGCTATCTGGTATAACCTCATCAGCAGAAATCAATTGTTCCTTCAAGTCTTTGATCTTTGTTAGGAAACTGTCCATAGAATCACCTTCATTCATGTGCTCACTCTCCAACTGTTTTCGGAGGTAAGCAACACGAGCCTCATTCCTAGCTTGGTACAATGTGGTAAGTGTATCCCAAGCATCCTTAGTTGTTCTGCAAGAGCGAATGTGAGGAATAATGGCACGTTTGACAGACAAAGCTATCAATGCATGTGCCTGGGCATCTCTACCATCCCAGCGAATTTGCTCTGCAGTAGGTGCAGCAGAAACAACAGCACGAACAAGAATCTGCGGAATATCATCTTCGACACCATCTTCATCAACTCCAGCACCTGTATTTGCAGTACCTGTCGTTACAGGTGTAACAGGACGTCTTTCAACACCCTGCACAATGTTCCACAATCCTTTTGCAACCAATACATATCGCATCATATAAGCCCATAATGGGTAGTTGGTACCATCCAACTTATCCTCAATAGCCAACATACGGAATACATCACTGCTTTCAGCCATGGTCGGTGACTAAAATACCTTGATGTAGAAAATTGATTGTATCTCAAAAAGTTGTACGGAACTGCCCAAACAAATTCTGCTAGACCTGTAGTAGACGTCGAGACGCTTAAACTGGCAAGTAGAAATTGGTATATACCTTTGGCACAGAATAGCCTGCATAAGCGCTATGATAGTGCGTTCGGAGGCCGAAACGAGCTCAAATCGCGATTTCGGTACCACACAACAAAGCTGTTTTGATCTCGGAAACACGTTGAGTATGCTCACCAAAATTTGTGCGATTCTGAGACTGCAAACGGAGGAGTGTCGACGGCACCCTAGATGAAGCGATGACCTGCTCTGATACCAATTGTTGGAGTTAGACGTCTACGGAAGCACGCGAACAGCACAAGGAAGAAGAAGAAGCTTGGAGCACAAACACACAATACTGAATGTATTACTAGAGAATGTACAAAGATAAGTAGCCCATTAGGGCAATAGGCGTATATACAAGCCGGGGGAAAAAAACCTCCTAAAGAGGGAAAAAAGCTCCCCGCTGTGTTCACACACATCACTACCTAAATATATCAACAGATTGAAGTCTATTTCTGAAGCAGATTGTTGAAGCTGAAGGAAACTTCATACAGAGAAGTATTTCTTAATAAACTTCAAGGTTTGTGTAAATTTTCCCTAACTCTTGATATAGAGGAGTTCCTAAATCAAGATAGATCAGACATTTGGAGAATTTAAGGTCTTCAGCACCTACATGAACTCTTCACAATGTCCAGCATACCACAACATCATCCTCTCCAGTTTTTATTGACTCAGCCATGCTTAAGGAACTCTAGAAACAAGTCAAAGAACTACACGCTAGACTCCTACAATACGAATGACCACCATCCCCACCTAAGGCTCCAAAGGAAGAAGATATTTTTTCCATTCTAGTGGAACAAAATTTTGAAGATGACAGCGAACCTTAGCCCATTCCTAGCAGATGGATAATTGTGGAAGGACAGGACGGATAACCTCAGCCCATTCCTGGCAGATAGATAACTGTGAAAGGATAGGACACCTTTGAATCTCCACACCCCCCCTGGTTGAAGCAAGTGGGAGATGTTGGACAAACCCTTGAAGATTGCACGGTGGCGAAGAATCAAGCCATTTGGGTCATAGAAGAAACACTGCTACAATCCCACTACTTCCAAGACTTGGCATCTCGATGACTCATCATGACCTGTCAACTCTAATAAAGGCCCTATTTTGTAATTTTGCTGATAATAATGCAAAAATTTAGAGAATCACAGGGAAGACCCCTCCATTCGCTACACAATTCTAGCTAGAGGACTTACCACTAGTAGCATGGAAAGGTAGTATTTTTCAACTGACCTGGCAAAAAAACCTCTTTGAGACTTACCCAGAAATGCTACGCACTTGTAACAATGCACCCCTGCATCTTCTTTACAATCCATGCTATGGACCAGTTCCAACGCACATCACGCCACCGTAGTGTTGGAAACAATGCCATATGAGTACAATATTCCATGTGCTAAAATTTGGACAAGTTAGTCCATATAGCTCACAGGCTACAGGTTAAGTAGTGCTTGTTACTCATTCAAGTACAACTGAACGCGCCCACTCTAGTGGATAAGTCGTTGGCCTTTGAAAGAAACGACCTAGATTCAAGTTCCGCGATCCGCAACGCTGAACAAAAGCTTTTGATCAAGTTTTTTCTCATAAAAGACGGACGGCACCGAATTCAAGTTCGCGTATGATTTTTGAAATATGATACAAGCTTTATGCTTTATTAGAAGTGATCGCAAGAGAGTTTTATGATTTTGGTATAGCTTTTCATGGACAAAGAATACTATAAAAACACAAGCTTGGGCTCACTTATATTCATCCTTCACCTAGTGTTCAACACAAGCGTTGTGCTTGGACCTCAATAGAGGTGGTGTTTCTTCTTGCACATGGGGCAGCCATGGTGCTAACTTGAAGCATGTTGAGGAGCAGCTATGGAGTTCTTCTTAATGATTCTTCTTGGAGAAGATGAAGGGTGTGCTCACACTCTAGCTCATGGAGAGGAGGTTATCTCTTGTTCATGGCAAGAAGACTTGGTCATTAATAGCTTGATGGTGAGGATCGGCCATCTACATGTTGTAGTTGAAGATTATCTTCTACAAGAGTGTTGCTCTAGCACAATGGTGAGAACCACGTTAAGAAGCTCCACCTCCTTAATGTCAATCCGCGGAAGAGATAGGAGTGATATGAAGATCGTGAACGTGAGATGAAGTGAGAGTGAAGGTGAGAAGCATAGAGATGCACACACACATACACACACAACGAAGAGACAAGCAACACACAATGGAAAGTGAGAAATCAACTCTATTGCTCAAGATCTCAATTACAAGCTCAAAGTAGCTGTAAGCTCTTCTCTACTCAAACAAGCTAACTCCAAAAATGAGCTCTCTAGCTCTTTTTATAGATTCTAGACTAGTTTTGACCGGTTTCACATCTAGTGACCGGCATAGTTAAAAAATAGGTCCTAGATGCTATTTGAAAGGGTAAATGGTGTCTAAAAATAACCAAAAATGGTATGCTCGTTCTACCTAAGCTCCTCAAGCTTGAGGACTCCTTGGCTTGCACAAAATGGAGCTATGAATTACAAAAAGGGTTTTTCTATGTTACATATGGTACAAAAGTGATGAAAATCACTGTTGAGGTTTTGAAAAGTATTTATAAAATATAATTCTTTGAAAAGTGATTCGATTGACTCCCTGCTCTGTCTTTACATGCTTCCACGTCTTCTATGCCTCTGGCTACTGCCAACACCCCCCTCCCTCTCGCTTCTGTCGTCCTCGACAGAACCTTGTTGTGAGGTCTGTCGGATGTAATTCTGGAGTAGTTCCTGATCGAGGGTGTGTTCTGATATTTGAATGCCTTAGGCCAAATTTGCCTCGAGTTTCTCCCAATTAATTGGTTGCGGTTCATCGGATGGTGGGAGTCGATAATGTGTGGAATATAACATCTGTTCATAGGCGAATAATTGAAGCAAATGTGTGGGCCTGCTGATGAACACTTCTGAATGGTATTCCCAGAAACCGATTGTGAACATTTCTTCGAAGGTTTGCTTGTAGCACGCCAGTAAGTATTTAATTCTGCAATGCCAGGCATAGCACACCCATAGCGATGGCGTTGTACTCATATCATATGCGAGATCTAGGTTACCATGCTCGAAGCCCGGGGTGTTTACATGTGGTGCCTTGACGCATCTGAAGACTTTAAAAACCATCTTCGTCATGTCAAATATCTTGACAGTCATGTGCGCTGCTATATCGTCCATATGTTTCAAGCGAGGGAGCCAGTGACGAATCATTGCCATCATGTATCCGACTGTAGGTGGTCCGATGGGTGGAGTGAAGTATGGGTAATTCATCCAGTCCTGGCATTGCTTGTTATTCTGTGCTTTAATCGCAAATGCCTTCCAGGAGCGGCGATGTGGCCCTGGTCCCCAACATGGGTTGTACTTTAAGTGTAGTGATGCCTTGGCCCATGTACTCATCATCTCAGGATATTTCTGTAAGAGATCCTTGCGCCATTCTGGTTGATAGATTTCTCCTTGCTGCGCATCTGTTGGCAAATCGTCAGGCTCAAACTGAGTAGTGTGAGAGGGTTTCTTGCCTATTTCTTTCTCTATGGCCAACTGATATTCTGCCATTAACATAAAATAAGGTTTATAATGTAGGTCATGCCCTGATATGTATCTACGAGGGGCCAAATGAGCAAAGTATGGGGACTGTAAAATGCATTCTTCAATCATTGCCATGGCGTGAAGCTGCGCTTCTACCCATGTTGAGTGGGTTTTTCCCAGTTCTTCTATCGTCTTCATCCATGCGGGAGTTGGGAGTTCGAAAGTCATCTGGCCTTCAGCCGTGACTCGTGTGCGTGGGATGGGTTGGGGTTCATATGCTTCTTCAAAAGTTTCCTCCACCGGAATAGTGACTGTTTCTTCCTCGGCTGGTAGTTCCAGTGGGGAGTCTGGCCTTGGTGGTGCTTCATATACCGCTATCTGTGATTGGAGCGTTGATACCTGGGCCCGTAAAGCCTTGAGTTCCTCTAGGATGTCAGGAGATGGGTCCGCAGGAGCTGGTAGTCCTTGTGGCATTGGTGCTCTTAACTGTAATATCTTGTGTTCGTCTTTGAGCTTCTGAAACTCCTCGTTCATGTTGTCATACTCATCTAACAATCTGACATGATCTTCTAACAACATTTTCATAAATTCTGAGGGCACGGCCTTGAAGCGGCTGGGGCTCAATGGTTGGTCTCGTTGATCCAGGGCAGCTTCTAAATTCTCTCTATTCTGTTCTTGTAAGCACTAGTTCTCTTCTTTCGCTGCTGCCAGGTATCATCTGAGTAAGCCCATGTTCCTAGTGAGCTTTGCATTGCGAATAGTATGTGCCCTTAATAAGTTATCGATATCCGTGATAGCCTCTTTTGTCCTTGCTTCACTTTCTAGTTTCAATTTATGATATGCCTCTCGTAGCTCTTGGTAGCGGGTATTCAATGAGGCATTCTCGATGGATAGTGAATTGAGCTGCGACTGTAAATCATTCATTGTCTTCTGCAGCTGCTGATAATTAGTTCCAAGAGATGTGAAATCATCTCTTACTTGAGTCATACAGGTGAGCATTTGTCGAAATGCATTATCTACAGTGGGTGATAATATTAATGGTGGGCTAAGTGAAGATGCAGTGCCCTTTTATTCTCACTTTCAAATTGATTGTCAAATTCAAGAGGGAGTATCACTCTGAGGCATTCATGCCTAAACCAACCCACCTCCTTCAACTATTTGCATGTGAGCAAGCGATGTATTCAAAGTATTACCTGACTCCACACCTAGAGATCCCTAGTGTCATTAACTGGGATGCATTGCAATTCAATCTAGCAAAGGGATTATGACTCCGTGAACATGAACTAACCATCAAATTCATCCAATATTACATCGATCACCCTACAAAACAAAGGTCTATGAGCAGCAATAGATGCTAGAGAGTGGGGAGTGTTACAAGTCTCAATAGACAAGAAGGCCAAAGAAAGGAGTTAGAAGAAGCAAGGAGAAGAAACCATTATGCAAATCCGACAACCAATAGGCCTAATCAAAATTTTCATACATTACTTTTAACCAAAAGTGATTTTCATCACTACAAAAAAATTGCAAATATCATTTTGATAGGTTTAGCTCAATTTTTTTCAAGCGCAGGAGTCATTTTTATGCATCTTACACTCATTGAAAATGGCATCACTACTTCCAATCACTGACCATGTTTCAGGATCCCATAAGCAATATCCAAATTGGTTTTCTTCACCATATCCAAGAAAAATGTGTTTCTTTGACTTATGGTCTAGCTTTTTGTCTAAGGTTCTTGGGCATATAAACATATGTGTCACAACCAAAAACTCAAAGATGACCATAATATGGTGGATTTGATGTCCATAACTCTTGTGCCACTTTCAAACCTTTGGTAGTACTAGGTGAAAGGTTAATCACATGAACTGCAATTAATATTGCTTCTGCCCAAAAGCCTTGTGAAATGTTTGCATGATGCAGCATAGAAACTATTGGTGTATTTTACCCAAGCCTACATGCTTGATATGATTTGATTTATGTTCATTTGTAGTCATATGTGTAGACATATGAACACCTCTTATAAAAGAGTATATTTTATCTCTTGTAATTGTGAAAGAAAGAATGGCTTAAGTCATCCATGATGTAAAAAGGAAATTCCTGGCTCTAACTACCTAAAACCATGAATCCATCAGTTGAGTGAATTCTTAGCATCACTTTTAGGTGAAGTTAGTTGAATTCAAATTCAAAACTACCTCCAAAAGTAGTTATAAAAAGAGCAAGAAGGAAGTCACCATTAGAGAGAGCTTGATTCATGCCCACTTCATATTCATTTGTAGATATTGAAGAGCTTACTCCATAGCTCTATCATTCTACTCCCATTGTGCAAGTATTCATTTCCAATGTGGTTGTAATTATATGTGAATCTATACATTCATCATTTACTTCTTCTATGTTTTATTCTCTGTTATACTCACTCAGAACAGTAACTTCAGAAGCTCATATCTCGGGCTATATGTACCCTTTTTGAGAGTTTCAAAGTGAATTGGATTCATTGCATTTACTATTTGTGAGAAATCTGTGTTTTTCCGCTCACTGGTTGAATCTTTGCAAAGCCCCAAAAATGGCAGGAGTGTTCCAATTTTTGCTAAATATTTTTCTTAGTGCTGAATTGATCAATTGAAGTGTTTTAACTTGGATTAGCAAGCTATCTAAGTCTATTTTGTATGTTCAAAAGGAATTTTTCTAATTCCTTCCAAGTTCAGAGCACTGTTCATTTTTTCTAGCAGGCGTATGTACAAAAATAGCAAGTTTTGGGAGCTAGTCATTTTGCAACTAGTCTGTCTTGACTCAAACTTTTGAGATACTTGTTCCAAAACACTTGGGTGATTTTTTTGTGGATTTAGAAAGCTCAAAGGGTCTACTAACCAATTCTGAAGTCTTAGGTGGCTGGTGTGAAGCTGGTTGTAGCAGTACCAACTCATCTTTGGATTGCATCCACAATCTCTCTTTGCAATGGTATAAAGCATAGTCAATCAACATGGGAGATGGATTTCCGTCAACAATTGACAAATCGGATAGAAACAACTACCCAACATGGTTTCTAAGGATGGAGGCTTATCTTCAA
Organism: Ceratopteris richardii; assembly: GCA_020310875.1. NCBI lineage: Eukaryota > Viridiplantae > Streptophyta > Polypodiopsida > Polypodiales > Pteridaceae > Ceratopteris > Ceratopteris richardii. Next base: position 81,777,055 of record CM035408.1, on the reverse strand, counting down.
GGGAGGAATCTATTTGGATACACATCTAGAGATGAAGTTATGCCAACCATGAGGAACAAAGGGAAACCATCAGATGAAGAAGAGGAAAGAATTTCAAATTGGTGTTCAAAGGATACACTTGCAAGGCCCTATATTCTAAAATCAATCTCTAATTTTCTTTTACCTCATGTCATGGGATGCAAGACATCAAGAGAGACTTGGAATGCACTTGCTTCTTTCTTCTGCTCCAACACTTGAGCAAGGAAGAACCAATTGTGGATGGAGTTCACAACAATGAAGAAAAGCCCCAAGCAAAGTGTGATTGATTATGTCACAAAGATGAAGGAGATTTCAGATCAACTTGGAAGCGTTGGAGAGGTAATTGAAGTGGAACAAATCATTCGAAAAATCATAAATGGAATCAAAGCAAATGACAAGTGGGATTCCTTCACAACAATCATGGATTTGTACATGGATATGCATGTACCCGACCTCAACACACTCATGGGCCAACTCTTCACTCATGAAGCAAAGATTAGCAAAGGTGGTGAGTCCTAAAGAGGTAATAAAGCTTTTGCCTTATATTCAGATAAAGCTAAGGTCAAGGAGAAGTCGAAGAATAAGAAGAATGAAGATGAAGGTAGCTCTTTCCAAGCCAACTTTTTAGGTAGAGGAAGAGGTAGATGTGGAAAACAAGGCAAGGAGAGATTCCAATCTCAAGCTTGCAATATATGTGGCTTATCCAATCATACTACTGAAGAATGTTTTAGGAACCCGAGGAACTCAAGAGGAAGAGGATTCAATAGAGGTGGTTATGGATCAAATAGAGTCAGATACAATGGAGGCTACGAAGAAGAGATTACAATAACTATGCAGAGGACCAAAGTTAAGAAGATTCATTATTGATTATGAATCTATCAGTGAAGAAGGGTAAGGATGATGATCACATCTTTTACATTGATTCAGGATGCTCAAATCATGTAGCAAGAAATATGGCTTTACTTTCTGATTTGGAAGATCCTCACAACAAACATGAAGTGCAAATAGGATATGATACAAAGCACTTGATGGAGAAGATACGTAGTGTGAAGACATCAAATGGGAATATGAACCTCTTAAGAAAAATCTTGTATGTCCCTACAATTACCAAAAATTTAATAAGTGCTGGGCAGATTGTTGAAAAAGGATTGCAGGTTAGATTCAACCGATTTGGAGCTGAGGTCATTCTCGGAATCGCGATTCTCTTGTTGTGCTCAAAATTGCGATTCTCTAAGTTTCTCACAAACACGATTCTATAGACCCAAGGCAAGGCTTTAGAAGGATTCACAAGGGAGAAAAGACAGGATGGCTTTTCACTTTTGAAGTAGAAGATACAAAGAACATAGCTTTATTTAGCTATGGATATCAAAATCGCACAAAGTTGGAGATATGGCACAAAAGGCTTGCACACATTGGTGAGAGGACACTCAAACAAATTTGCAAGGACCAAAGTGTACTTGGTTTGCCTAATATCACAAGGAAACACATGATTTATAAGTGTGAAGCTTGTCAATTTGGGAAGATTCATAGACAACATTTCAATAGGAAGGGATATGTGTATCAAAATCTTTAGGATCTAGTGCATACGGATGTGTGGGGTCCTAGTCTATATCAGGCTCAAGATATTATGTGTCTTTCATAGATGACTGTAGTAGGTGGACCATTTTGTTTTTCATGAAGAAAATGTTTTTCATGAAGCACAAGGATGAGGTTGTTAATTGCTTTAAGAAGTATGTTGCTCTTGTTGAAAACCAAACAAATAGGAATTTGAAAAGACTCAAATCAGATGGTGGAGGAGAATACGTCTATTCTATATTTGATGCCTACTTGCATGAAAGAGGCATTAAAAGGGAAGACACTACAAGGTATACATCCAAACTCAATGGTGTAGCAGAGAGGAGACATAGAGTTATTATTGAAGCCGCAAGGTCCATGCTCAATGAAAAGGGATTGCCAGACTACCTATGGGCAGAGGCTATGTCTACAGCCACATATCTCATAAATAGACTTCCGTCTAAGTCACTGGATGGAACCACTCCATATGATGTGTGGAATGGAAGAAGACCTAGTCTAGAGCATTGTAAAATCTTTGGATGCTTAGCCTATGCTCAAATTCCTTCTCAAGTAAGAGGGAAATTGGATCCCAAGGCAGAGAAGTGCATATTTATTGGTTATGACCAAAACCAAAAAGGATATAGATTGTACAATCCAAATAATAAAGGATTTTCTGTGAGTACAGATGTATTTTTTTATGACAACAAATCATGGTTTGATGATGAGAGGAAAGTGAAGTTGCCTTATGACTTGTATGAATATTTTCCATCACTTCAACCAAAGGAGCCAAAGCAAATTGAAGAAAGTGATTTAGAGATTGACCTAGAAGACTTGGAAAGACTAAAGCTATAGAAGAGCAAAGGTAAATAAAAGATGCAAGATGCTACATATGGACCCGAGGACTGACATCAACCACTTAGAAGGTCTTCAAGGGAGAAGAAGAAACCAGAGAGGTATGGTTATGATACTTCATTGGTCACCAAGCACTCAATCTACGTTGCAAAGGATCCAACCAATGAAGAACCTACCACATTTGAAGATGCACAAAGCAAGAAAGCTTGGAGAGATGCAATGGATGAAGAAATGGAAGCCTTGAAGGAGAATGACACTTGGGAGCTTGTACCTAACAATCCATCTATGAAGGTAATTGGGTCTCGATGTATATACAAAATCAAGAGGAATCGAGATGGAAGTATAAATAGACATAAAGCAAGGTTAGTTTCTAAAGGGTTTGCTCAAACCCATGGTATTGATTATGAGGAGACTTTCTCTCCTATTGCAAAAATTCCTACAACTAGGGTTCTCATTAGTCTTGATGCATCTAGAAATTGGAAGCTCTATCAACTTGATATAAAAAATTCTATCTTAAATGGATGGATTTTTTAGGAAGTGTATATGGCACAACCTCATGGATATGAGGATGCACATCATCCTAACTATGTATGCAAATTAAAGAAAGCTTTGTATGGATTGAAGCAAGCTCCAAGAGCTTCGAATTTCAGATTGGTGACTTATTTGTAGGAGCAAGGATTCAAAGCTAGCAAGGCGGATACCTCTTTGTTCATAAAGAGGAACGGATTTGAAGTGATCTATCTATTTGTGTATGTTTATGATATTATTATCACAAGGAATGATCTTGAAGGAATCAAATACATAAAGAATCAAATGAAGGAGGAGTTCAAAATAAGTGATCTTGGACCACTCACTTATTTTCTTGGATTGGAGTTAATCTACACAGGTTCAGGTATATACATCACGCAAAGGAAGTATGTGCATGACATGCTCATCAAGTTCAAGATGGAAAACACCAAGTGTGCAGGTACACCTATAGAGCAAAACCATAAGTTTAGTTATTATGAAGGAGAGCCAATTGAAGACATCACAAGCTATCAAAGCTTGGTTGGATGTTTGAACTATGCAACACTCACAAGGGTGGATATATGCTATAGTGTTAGCATATTGAGTTAGTTTATGCATAAGCTGAGAAGACCACATATGGAAGTGGCCAAGAGAGTCCTCAAGTACCTAAAGGGGACCATGAACGAAGGTTTATTTTATCCATTTACTTCATAAATTGAGCTAAATTCCTACTTAGATGTGGATTGGGCTGGATCTAGAGATGATAGAAGAAGCATATCCGGGTATGTATCACTTGCAGGTTCAAAAATCATTTCTTGGTCATCCAAGAAGCAACCAACAGTGGAATTATCTTCTACTGAAGCCGAAAATAGAGGTTTGGCTAATGCAACTCAAGAAATCTTGTGGTTAAAATCTTTGTATATAGATATTGGACTTCATTCTTCAAGACCTCACATTTTTTGTGACAACACAAGCTCACTACATCTTGCAGCTAATCCGGTATACCATGCTAGAACCAAGCATATTGAAGTCCACTACCATTATGTAAGGGAGAAGCTAATGAGCAAGGATATTCAACTATCTATGTCTCTACAGATATGCATTGTGCAGACATGTTGACTAAAGCTCTTGATAGTACAAAATTCAATAGATTTAAGTTGATGATTGGCTTGCAAGAAATCAAGGACAATTGAAGACTTTTTTGGAGGCCAAGCATGTTAGGCTTGAGGGGGAGCTGTTGGTGCATTTTACCCAAGCCTACATGCTTGATATGATTTGATTTATGCTCATTTGTAGTCATATGTGTAGACATATGAACACCTCCATTAAAAGAGTATATTTTATCTCTTGTAATTGTGAAAGAAAGAATGGCTTAAGTCATCCATGATGTAAAAAGGAAATTTCTGGCTCTAACTACCTAAAACCACAAATCCATTAGCTGAGAGAATATCTCCTAATTCTTAGCATCACTTTTAGGTGAAGTTATTTGAATTCAAATTCAAAACTGTTGGTGCAGAACAATCACCAATTGAAGGCTTGGAAGATCAAATGATGAAGGAAGAATCAATTCCTAAAGTGTGGAAGAAGATTACATTCAGAGAACAAGAGAAGTGTACACATATGTACATTAGCATAGCCATAGATGACTTAGATCTTTTGTTCAGTAAGAATTATGTACAAATTATCTATAAATACTTTGAGAAAAGTCGGGGTATGTATGAGAGCATATGTGACAATAGTTAGAAGCCAAGAATGAGGAAGTTAGAAGTCATGTGATAGAGGAAAAGTTAGTTGAGTTAGCTCTCATCACTCAGTTGTAATTTCTCTGAGTAAATGAAAAGTTTTGCGCCCGATGTTTCTGCGTGTTCTCCTTCTACAGTAGATCAATTGTGAAATGTTTTTGTACAAGTCTAAGTTGAGAGTTGCTTGACCTCTGTGCAAAGTTTTAGCTTCCAATTGTAATCAGGCTGAGTGAATTAAGTGTAGGAACATTTATATGTGAAGTATGTTCACTGGTTCCTAAAACAGGCGCAGATTTTGAAGTCAATGTTTTGGTCATTTCTCCTAGCACAGTTTAAAGTTTTGCATGAGTGAGGGCTTAATCTTTAAGTTGGAAGATAAGCTACTCATGTCTAGAAGCATTTTGTAAAACGGGTTCTATTCAAGGAGAACCAAGTCTTAAAAGTTACAGGTGTAAAGTCGACTGTTTTGGATCACAGTTTCTGACATAGGTAACTTGTGAAATCAATTTCTCAAGTTATACTTAACCTTTTGAAGTGATTTAACTTGTAGTAGATGCGCAATCTCTAAGAGATGATTCGTACAAAGTTTCATCAAAAACTTTACAGATTTGATAGGTCAATGTGAATGAACAATGCAGCAGACTTTTCTGTGTATCATCTTCTTCACAGATTTGTTAATCTTTTGGTAATTAGTAGTTGATCCTCTAAATGAGTGGAAAGTTTTGACTTATTCTTGGTATAGAGGTGCTCTAATCACAAGAATAAGTTATTCTTTTGGAGATTAATATTCTCCATCAAAAACTATCAGAGCAGGAGACATCAATTTGAAGAAAGAAGGATCCCGACTGCTGCAGATTCAAGAAATTCAACGCTTGAAGGACTAAGAAGTGAAAGCTTGGAGTCAAAGCTTGAGGAGAAGATTATTTGACATCAAGAAAAGCAAAAGGAGTCCAATTCGAAGTAAAGGTACATACATTGCTTGTAAAGCTTGAAGATTTCAATACACAGGTGGACACAAGATGGGAGAAAGCTTGCAGATTGATAAGCTAGATAGAGAGAACTATCCAGCATGGTCCATGAGGATGGAAGCACACCTCATGAGCAAAGATCTTATATCATTTATTACAGGAGATGAAGAAAAACCAGAGTTTGCAGATCCAAGTATTCCTACTAGGGAAGAACTTGCAATGTTGAAGACTTGGATGAGGAAGGATGCTCAAGCAAGGAGCATCATCTACATGGCTGTAAATGATTACCTTTTACCTCACATCAGAGGATTGGAAAGTGCCACAGATGTTTGGAATGCCTTGGAAGAGCATTTCCAAAATACAACTAAGTCAAGGAAGTCTTCACTGTGGGCTGAGTTCACAACCTTCAAGAAGAAGAGCTCACAATCAATTTCAGATTATGTGGCAAGGATGAAAGATATTGCAGATAGCTTGGGAGCAGTGGATGAAGATATTGAAGAGGAAAAGTTGGTAAGACAAATACTTACAGGTCTAAGAGGTGATGAGAAGTGGAAGCCTTTTATATTGTCCATAGAATTGTCACTTGATCACTTTACTCCTGACCTTAATCAATTGCTAGGACACATGCTAACCTTTGAGCAGGATCTTAAAGGAGACAATGATAGAAGTACAAGTCAAGCTATGTACTCCAAAGACAAGAAAAAGAATGGCAAGGGAAAGCAATCAAATGATGATGAAGGGAATTCAAATCAAGCTAACTTCACAAAAGGGAAGACAAATTTCAGAGGTAAAGGAAGAGGAGGTAAGAACAAAGATAATGGTAAAGCTTGTTGGATTTGTGGCAGAACAAATCATTTGGCAAATGATTGTTGGTATAACAATCAAAATGGTGGAAGCAATAATCAGAATTATAGTCAAAGAGGTAGAGGAGGCAGAAACCAAAGAGGCAACTTCAGAGGAAGAGGTGGTAGGACATCATATGGTAGAGGAGGTGGAAGAAACTTCCAATCTCAGTCCTACAACAATAATTATTACAATTATGCATCAGATCAGAAGGATGATATGACTCTTATCTTGAATGCAACTCATGAATCAATGGGAGAAGATCAAAGAGTGTTTTATATTGACTCAGGGTGCAGCAACCATCTGAGTGGGAATCTATCCTTGATGACTGATATGGAAGCAAGGGTGAATGGACATACAGTTCAAACAGGTGACAATACCAAACATAAAGTGGAGAGCATTGGATCAGTGAAGACAAAGAGTGGAAGTACACTTCTGAGCAAGGTACTTTATGTTCCTACTATTCCTAAAAATCTGATAAGTGTAGGGCAAATTGTGGAGAAAGGATATGAGGTAAGATTCACAAATGATGGTGTTTATGTACAAGATCCAAATCAGGGATATAGAAACATAATTGCAGGTAAAAAGGAAGGAAGATTGTTCACTCTCAAAGTCCAAGGTAATGTGGGACATGCATTGTTTACCTATGGAGGTCAAAAGGTGTCTGAATTAGACCTATGGCATAAGAGGCTAGGTCATTTCAATGAGAGAGCTATAAAGGAGATGTCAAAGAATCAGGTGGTGCTTGGATTGCCAAACATTGAAGGGCAACATATGGTGTACAAGTGTGAAGCTTGTCAATTAGGTAAAGCACATAAGAGTTCTTATAACAAATCAGGGTACAAGTATTCAAATATGCTTGAATTGGTTCATACAGATGTATGGGGTCCCTCAAGGGACTATAGCATAAATGGATCCAGATATTATGTGTTGTTTGTTGATGATGCAACCAGGTGGATTACTTTGTATGTAATCAAGGATAAATCAGAAGTTTTCAAGACATTCAAACATTTTCATGCTTATGCAGAAAGGATCACAGGACAAAAGCTCAAGAGGTTAAGATCAGATGGAGGGGGAGAGTATTTCTCAAAAGAGTTTGATGATTATTTGTGGAATGCAGGTATCAAAAGAGAAGTGACTTGCAGGTACTCCCCTCAACAAAATGGAGTAGCAGAAAGGAGGAATAGGACTCTTGTAGAGTTTGCAAGAGCTATGATGAAGGAAAAGAATTGTCCAAATTACTTATGGGCAGAAGCCATTAACACTGCAACATACCTTGTGAATAGGTTGCCTTGTAAAGCTTTGGATGGAGGAACCCCTTATGAAGCATGGTGGGGTAAGAAGCCTAGTCTTGATCATTGTAAAGTATTTGGATGTATTGCATATGCTTATGTTCCTTCACAATTAAGACATAAGCTAGAACCAAAAGCAGAGAAGTATGTGTTTATTGGATATGATGATAGACAGATGGGTTACAGATTGTGGAGTCCATCCACAAAGCAATTTCTTGTTACTAAAGATGTAACATTTGATGAGCAAAACATGTGGTGTACAGGATTACCAAATGAGTATGCAGGTGTTGAAGAAATACAAAGGAAAGGAAAGGCTAAGGTAAAAGTATGTGAAGAATTTGTTGATGAAGTTGACTCTAGATGTAGAGTGCAGGATTATGTAGAAGAAGGGCCAAGATTTGATCCAGAATCAAATGAGGCTGAAACTTCAAGAAGTGCAGAAATCAGGAGATCTACAAGAGAAAGGAAAGAGCCTATAAGGTATAGTTATGATACATCTTTCCTAACAACAAAAGATTATGCCTACATTGTGAACACAGAAGAAGATCCAACCACTTATGAAGAAGCCAAAGGTAAACAGAATTGGGAGAAGGCAATGCAAGAAGAGTATGATGCTCTACTTGAAAATGAAACTTGGGAACTAGTACCAAGACCAAAGAATCAGAAGGTCATTGGATGCAAGTGGGTATATAAAACAAAGAGGTTTGCAGATGGTAAGGTGTCTAGATATAAGGCTAGACTTGTGGTCAAAGGTTATGCCCAAACTTATGGGGTAGATTATGATGAAACCTTTAGTCCTGTTGCTAAGATGTCTACAATTAGGACATTGATTGCTATTGCTGCTTGCAAAGGATGGAAATTATCACAATTGGATGTGAAAAATGCTTTTCTAAATGGTTACATTGCAGATGAAGTATATATGGAGCAACCAGAAGGCTTCATGGAATCAATTGGATCAGATTATGTGTGTAAGCTCAAGAGAGCTTTATATGGGTTGAAGCAAGCCCCAAGAGCTTGGAATTACAGATTGGTCAAGTTCTTGAATGAATGTGGATTTCAAGCATCAAAGGCAGATAGTAGCTTGCTAGTGAAGGCAAGTGAAAATGGATACATTTACATGTGCATTTATGTTGATGATATTATTGTTACAGGAACAGATGCTCAAGGAATCAATGAACTCAAAAGGCAAATAGAGAAGGAGTTTAAGATAAGTGACTTGGGAAACTTATCCTATTTTCTAGGAATGCAGATTGTGTATACTCAACATGGAGTATATGTTTCACAAGAGAGATACTTGAAGAATCTTCTAGTCAAGTTTAACATGGAAGATTGCAAGATCTCAACCACTCCATTGGAGGTAAATCACAAATTAAGCAGGTATGGAGGTGAAGAGTTCAATGATATGAAGAAATATCAGAGTTTGGTAGGTAGTTTAATTTATGCTACCTTGACAAGGCCAGATCTATCATATGCAGTAGGTGTGTTGTCACAATTCATGCATTGTCCAAAGAAGACTCATTGGATTGCAGCCCAAAGGGTACTCAGATATATCAAAGGAACCCTAAGTGAAGGTTTGTATTATGGTTTCACTTCTGACACAAGAATCAAAGTGTTTAGTGATGCAGATTGGGCAGGTGACTCAGATGATAGAAGGTCTACTCATGGATATCTATGTTATGTTGGAGATAAGTTAGTTTCTTGGTGTTCAAAGAAGCAACATACAGTTGCTTTATCATCCACAGAAGCTGAGTATAAGGGAATGGTAGAAGCTGCAAAGGAAGTGATATGGTTGAAGACCTTGATGAAAAGTTTTGAGTTTGATCATAGTACTCCAATAATTTTTGGAGACAATATGAGTTCTTTGTATTTGGCAGCTAACCCTGTTTTTCATGCCAGGACTAAGCATATAGAGATTCAGTATCATTTCTTGAGGGAAAAGGTACTAGATAAAGAGATTGAAGTGATGTATACTCCAACAAAAGAACAAGTGGCAGATATGATGACAAAGAGTTTGGATGGACCTAAGTTACAAAGGTTCAAAGACATGGCAAGTATAAAGAAGACAGAGAAAACCTCAATTGATGATTGAGGGGGAGCTGTTGGTGCAGAACAATCACCAATTGAAGGCTTGGAAGATCAAATGATGAAGGAAGAATCAATTCCTAAAGTGTGGAAGAAGATTACATTCAGAGAACAAGAGAAGTGTACACATATGTACATTAGCATAGCCATAGATGACTTAGATCTTTTGTTCAGTAAGAATTATGTACAAATTATCTATAAATACTTTGAGAAAAGTCGGGGTATGTATGAGAGCATATGTGACAATAGTTAGAAGCCAAGAATGAGGAAGTTAGAAGTCATGTGATAGAGGAAAAGTTAGTTGAGTTAGCTCTCATCACTCAGTTGTAATTTCTCTGAGTAAATGAAAAGTTTTGCGCCCGATGTTTCTGCGTGTTCTCCTTCTACAGTAGATCAATTGTGAAATGTTTTTGTACAAGTCTAAGTTGAGAGTTGCTTGACCTCTGTGCAAAGTTTTAGCTTCCAATTGTAATCAGGCTGAGTGAATTAAGTGTAGGAACATTTATATGTGAAGTATGTTCACTGGTTCCTAAAACAGGCGCAGATTTCGAAGTCAATGTTTTGGTCATTTCTCCTAGCACAGTTTAAAGTTTTGCATGAGTGAGGGCTTAATCTTTAAGTTGGAAGATAAGCTACTCATGTCTAGAAGCATTTTGTAAAACGGGTTCTATTCAAGGAGAACCAAGTCTTAAAAGTTACAGGTGTAAAGTCGACTGTTTTGGATGACAGTTTCTGACATAGGTAACTTGTGAAATCAATTTCTCAAGTTATACTTAACCTTTTGAAGTGATTTAACTTGTAGTAGATGTGCAATCTCTAAGAGATGATTCGTACAAAATTTCATCAAAAACTTTACAGATTTGATAGGTCAATGTGAATGAACAATGCAGCAGACTTTTCTGTGTATCATCTTCTTCACAGATTTGTTAATCTTTTGGTAATTAGTAGTTGATCCTCTAAATGAGTGGAAAGTTTTGAATTATTCTTGGTATAGAGGTGCTCTAATCACAAGAATAAGTTATTCTTTTGGAGATTAATATTCTCCATCAAAAACTACCTCCAAAAGTAGCTATAAAAAGGGCAAGAAGGAAATCACCATTAGAGAGAGCTTGATTCGTGCCCACTTCACGTTCATTTGTAGAGATTGAAGAGCTTACTCCATAGCTCCATAATTCTACTCCCATTGTGCAAGTGTTCATTTCCAATGTGGTTGTAATTATACGTGAATCTATACATTCATCATTTACTTCTTCTCTGTTTTATTCTCTATTATACTCACTTAGAACAGTAACTTCAGAAGCTCATATTTTGGGCTATACGTAGTCTTTTTCAAAGTGTTAAAGTGCATAGGAGTGCTCTCTAAGTCTAATTTATGTAAAAAATTTCAGGCCATTGGATTATTATTTGTGAAAAATATGTGTTTTTCTACTCACTAGTCGAATCTCGGTAGAGCCCTGAAAATCACAAGAGTTTTCCAACTTTTGCTAAATCTTGTTCTCAATGCTTTGTTGATCAATTGAAGTGTTTTGACTTGGATTAGAAAGCTATCTAAGTGTCTTTTCTATGTCCAAAAGTAATTTTTCTAATTCATACCAGGTTGAGACAAGTATTTATTTTTTCTAGCAGGTGTATGTACAAAAATAACAAGTTTTGGGAGCTAGTCATTTTCCAACTAGTCTGCCTTGACTCAAACTTTTGAGATACTTGTTCCAAAACAATTGGGTGATTTTTTTGTGGATCTAGAAAGCTTAAAGGGTCTACTAACCAACTCTGAAGTCTCAATTGGCTGGTGTGAAGCTTGTTGTAGCAGCACTAACTCATTTTTGGATTGGATCCACCACCTCTCTTTATAGAAACTACTCTATCTTGAATCTTTCTATTCATCCTTTTAGCTACACCAATTTTGTACTAGAGTATAAGGAGTTGTAAACTCTCTAAAAAGTAGGGAATACCTCATCCTTTGCTTCCATAAGATATAACTAGACTTTTGTAGCATCATCTATGAAAGTGACAAAGTAAAGAGAACTACCTAATGACCTTGTGGGCACAAGACCACACACATCTCTATGAACGAGATTTAAATGCTAAATTTAAGATTCAATGTGCATCTTGTGCACATTCCTAGTTTGCTTTCCATATTGAAAATGCTCACAAAATGAAAAATCAAATAAGAATAACAGAGGTAAGTAGTCAGAATGAGAAAGATTTTCCATTCCAATACATGATATATGGCCCAAAGTTTTGGTGCAAATTCCAAGCCTTAACACTTGTCTAGGCATTAGAAGCATTATGTGCAAATGGTTGAAGACCCATAAGAACCATTGCTTATGATTTTCACCATTAACTCTTGTAAAAGTCACTTGACTTAGAAGAATCTTTGTAAATGCCACTAAACTCGTGGAGTTAGGAGAACTTTATGGTACAAGTTTCCTTGAGGGAATATCTCCTTGTTTAGAGGAAGAACTTTTAGATGGAAGTCCATTTGAATTTCAAAATTCAAATGTGAAGAGAGTCACTATAAAAACACTTGAAATCTCGCGACGTTTGTGCCCCATTTTTTTAGCATATTGTATATCATGTCTTCAAGTTAAGGGTCTCAGATTATAGCCTACACTTCTCACTATCATTGGGCATTATTATTCATTCCAATGATCAAGTACAACATTGTTATATAATACATCTTATCATTGATCATTTCTATTCTTCATCTCTGCCATTGTCACTCAAAAAGTGTACTTCTCTTGCTCATATCTCAGTCATTACTCCACCATTTTGAATGTTCTATGGCTCCTTAGAATCAGCTCTAAGCCTACTAAAAGTTGAAAAATTTTTGAAGGCATTTCATTCATCCAATTTGGAAGTGTCTCGAAGCAGTCACTAGTCTTTCTGTACATATCTCCTAAAAAGTCGGGGGTAATGTTTTACTTGCTAAATTGATTGCTTTGTGTATATTCAATCATTTTAAGTAATTCCACTTGGAATCATTAGCTCTTTAAGCTAATTAGGTGCCCTCAAAAGGAATTTTTCTGATTGCTATTGTGCTAGGAGTAATGAGCTTAAGAACCAGCAATTGTGTGAACCCAAATAGCAAGTTTTTGATGAGTTGTGACTTGTGAAGTTATCTATTTTGGATTAATCATTACATTCATCATCTCCAAAGTACATAGCCAATTATTTAGTGTCATTGGAAATCTAAAAGGGCCTAAAACCCAACTCTGAAGTAATATAGGGATGGTACAGAGCAAGGATTAGCAGTACCAACTCATTTCTTAAGGTGTCCATTCATCTTTCCCAACACAAAGGACCATGCCAAATACAAGACATAGGTTGTTCGGTAATAGCTAACAAGTGTTCTTTCTGTGATACAAATAAAGGATAAAGTGAGCCAACTTTGCTCCCTTTTGCAATAACCATATTGCCCTTTGATATGCAGAAGGACTGAGCATAGAAGACCATCTTGTAACCAAGGTCATCAAGTTGACCAATTGATATCAAACTATGTGATAATTGAGGTACATGATGTACATTATGCATAGTAACTTTTGAACCATCAATGGACTTACACAACCACATCTCCAATCCCAACAACATCACATTAGTAATAGTCACCAAGCCTCATAGTACTAAGAGATTTTGTTGGATAAGTAGAGAACCATTCTCTATGTGGTGTCACATGGAAAGAAGAACCAAAATCTAGCAACCATGTGCGGGAAAGAGGGAAAGAGCATCAGACATAAGAGCCTTAGTTGTTACACTACTATCAAGTGTTAACACATCAACATCATCAGAAATAGCATTAATTTCTTCAAACTTCACAATTGAAGTAGATGATGCAGGTAGTTGTTTAACATGCTCATCAACATTTTTTCCTTTACCTTTAGCATCCTTTAACACGTAACAGTCTTTCTTCATGTGTCCTTTTTTATGACAATAATGGCATTCGATATCCCTCTTCCTTGATTTACTTCTTCTCTTATTCCGTTGAACATTATTTTCCTTGTTCTTGCTCTTGCCATGTTGTTGATTCTTTCCTTCATAACAATCATGAACATTATATGCATCTCCATTTTGAGTGCCAACCATAAATTTCCTATGAATATCCTCACTCAAGAGTGCTCCACATATGTCATCATAGACCAGTATACCACCAGGTGCACTACTATGCAAAATGTATCCCATGATCGTACACGTACATAACAACAAAATTACTTTCATTTTATTATCTATATCCATTTTTTGAGCTTGTAATTGGGAGAATAAAGCCTCAAACTCAGTTAGATGAGCAACAACACTATCTGTGTCTTTCATGTGAAGGTCATATAACTTTATCATCATATACACTTTATTTGATGTTGTCTCTTTTTCATATGTATTGCATAACTTCTTCCAAAGCTCCTCTACACTTTTACAGTCTAATACTGTAAAGTATTTTCTTTCATTATCCGTTAGGTGCAATCAAATGGTAGACTTGGCCATTTCATCTAACTCATCCCAATCATCTTCATCCATGTCAGTGGGCTTCTTTGAGATTCCATTTACTAGCTTCCATTGCCTCCTCTGAATCAACACATCTTTAATCTGATTCTTCCATAGAGCAAAGTTTGTGCCATCAAATTTTCAAATCTCAAAATGGTCTTTGCCCTGCAAGTTATAGCTCCTCCTCACTCCTCCTTGGCACACTAACGCTAGACCCTGATCCACCAGATGAATGTGAGACCTCTAATGCCATGATGATAGAGAATTGGAAAGAATGATAATGGAGCTAGAAGAGTCCAAAAACCACTAAGGCTCAAAGAAGGATGACCAAGTGTTAGATTTTGGGAAAAATTCAACCTTCCCAAAGAAATAAATTAATGAATAGTAATGACCAACCAAAGGATTATGTGAAAATAAATGTGATCACACCAATAAGTGTATGAAGGAGTAAATTGACCACTATATAGTTGACAAAACCAAAATTCTAGAAAACTTTTGCCAGAGTATCCTCTCCAAAATGAGAATATGACTAGTGTCAAAATAACACAAAACTACAACTACTGACATGTTAACCTACATAGTGAATCACTGACTCCATTGGATATAATTAGTTACCCGAAAGGAGAATATAGGCTTATCGAGCACCTATAAACAACTATCATACATCTCCTATGGCGAGGCTAGGTAAGTCTTCCACCTAGATCACCAAAGAGATCTCAACATCTGGATGTCTTCAAGTTAAGAAAACCTCACTACGACCCTCTTTATCAAATGTAAAAGGCGTTATGCAAAAAACACAACTGCTATATCAATGACCACATGGACATACATAAGCAGTATCCACATAAGCGTACATAGTGTGTATGTGCTCAATATTTAGAGTAAAATGATATGTAAAGGTTGAATTCATAGCCAAAACACTAGCCAAAAACACCTGCAAGTGTCTATCAACTCTGTCTTTTATGCTCAAAAACTTGCATAGACTTGTAGTAGTTGCTCTCATCACAACTAAAACCTTTCAAGAAACCTGTAGATTTACTAGTGTGGCTGAAAACACAGCCCAAAAGGTGAACTTTCACTGTCAAAAAAGTACAAAGAACACTCTTCTTGATGTTCTTGAACATATGTAAAGGGAACTATGCATGAAAGTACTCCAAAATGGCTCCAAGAATCATCCCAAAATTGCTTCAAAACAAGATTTTGAAAGCAAAGAATAAAGCTTTGAGGGCCCAAAACTTGTTTGAGGTAATGTGAACCTTAGCCTTTCCCCTTCTTCAAGCACCATAAAAGTGTATCTTAGTGGCAAGACATTGCCACAATTAAGAGAGCTCCAGAGGAAATAGTAATAGGATGGGTGACCTCCTGGGAAGTACTCGGAACCTTTGTCTTCCCTGATCATTGAGGTCCTCTCTCACATGCATCCAAGGGTGCCAATTGTGACTTCAGTTACTCGGGTGAAAAGGTATGCCAAGGTCTATGCCTTGGTCATGGCCTTAATTGTAAGCCTTGGAGAAAGCCTTGCATGGGTGCTCGCTTTGCTCGCACAAAAGGAACAAAGCTTTTTGTCAAAATGCTTAGATACCAGTGAAGTATTTTGATGGTGATGCAACAAAGTGCACTCTCCTTCTCAAACAATTCATGAAGATATCCTCGGATTAGAAAACTGAGCTCTAGGTGCCGCACACGATACTCTGCACATAGGGTGAAAAATACACAAAAACATACAGTATGCAAGGAGCACAAAGATAGATTTTGTAGGTCCTACAAATGTGGTCAAACTTCTAGTCTCTGGCTGACGAGGCCACTATATGTTTTATTAAAGAACATATACAAAAGTTTCTAATGGCCATTTGGCCTTTCACATGGACACTAACAGTAACAGCCACATCTCTCAACTCCTGGAATTTGCTTGTGCCTTTGAAGTTCCAAGGATTGATTTCCCTTCTTGGGGTCCTCTAGTCATCATCAAAATCACTTGATGCTTCAAATGTATGATCATTCCTTTTTTACAGTGTTTGAAAGTCTTCCTCTAGGTCATAGGGAAGTTTGATTTTCCTACAATCATCTTCAAACCATGACTTTTTTCATCAAACATAGCATCTCTACTTAGAATGAAGCCTTTTTTGCTTGCATTGTATAACCTATAACCTTTCTGATTAAGATCATAGCCAATGAAGATGCATTTCTTTGCCTTTGGATCCAATTTACCTCTAATTTGTGAAGGTACATGTGCATATGCTATGCACCCAAAGATTTTGCAATAATCAAGGCTAGGTCCTCTTCCATTCCATGCTTCATATGGTGTCATGCCATATCAAGTATGTAGTTGTTGAGACTACCTCTATCCATAAGTAGTACGGTAACTTCTTCTCATTGAGCATTGGCCTTGCAAACTCGACAATTGTTCTATTCCTTCTCTGTGCCACTCCATTTTGCTTAGGAGTATACCTAGTGGCAATTTCTCTTTTGATCCCTCTCTCTTAGAGATAAGAATCTAAATCATGGGAGAAATATTATCCCCCTCCATTTGACCTTAGTCTTTTTCAGGTTTTACCTATTTGGTTCTCCACAAGAGCCAAGTACTTTTGAAACATGAAAATACTTCATCTTTATGTTTCATGAAGTATAATATAGTCCATCTGCTACAATAATCAATATGATGCATACTACTTGGATCCTAAAATTGAAGGTTCCTTGCTTGATCCCCATACATCTATATGGACCAACTCCAATAGGTCTCTATGTATGTAGCCTTTCTTGGTGAAGGTATGCTTGTGTGACTTACCAAATTGACAAGCACTACATTTATAAATCATAAGTTGTTTTGATATAGTTGGTCGTCCAAGTACACTTTGGTCCCTATTGATTTGCTTGAGGGCTCTTTCACCTATGTGAGATAACCTCTTGTGCCAAATCTCTAACTCTGATAGAGTTTGGGTACCATGATTGAACAATGCAATGTTCTTTGTGTCTAAGAGTTCAAAGGTGAACAGTCTACCTGATTTTTCTCCTCTTGCTATCTTCTTGATTCCTTGATGTGGGTCTCCAACAAATGCTCCATGCTTGCTTAATCTGAGTTGCAAACCCTTCTCAACAATCTGTCCTACACTTATGAGGTTCTTGGTAATAGTTGGCACATACAATGCTCTGCTTAGTAAGTTCATATTTCCATTTGATGTTTTCAGACTACCTATCTTCTCAATTGGATGCCTTGTATCATCTCGTGTTTGGACTTCATGTCTATTCCTTGGATCTCCTAAGTTTGAGAGTAGAGCTACATTTCCTGCCACATGATTTGATCAGCCTAAGTCTATATAAAATACATGTTCCTCTGCTTTACCTTCATTCATATTTATCTTCATCAGAAGAAGTGAGTCCTCTTGAGTTTGATCATCTACATAGTTATTATAGTCTCTCCTTCCTTTGTATCCTCCTTGGTAGTTGTTGCTGTAGAAGTTGTTATTGTATCCATTGAAATTGTTGAATCTTCCTCTTGAACTTCCATACCCTCACTCTCTTGTAACCTCTTCCTCTTTTGTTTCTAGGATTCCTGAAGCAAATCTCAGTAATGTGATTGGTTAGACCACGTATGGGACATGGAGATTGTGAAGAGATGGATAGGTATGTGCTTGAAGATGAAGAGGTGTTGCAAAATCCTTGATCTACACCAGCCAAATGAACTCCAAGAGTATATGGTGGGCCCTTTTAGCTAGCCAATGGATGTATTACACACCCTATGTACCTTGGAAGATCATTCTCAAAAAGATAGATCAAAACAGATAAGTTGGAGTTAGCTCAGAGGTGAAGAACTTGCTATTTTTGTTCATACACCTGTCGAGTGTTTTGCATAATTCTCTGAGCACACCAGCAACTAGCTTAATTCCTCTTGGGGAACTCTAGTTAACTTAAAGAGCTAACTTTAAAAAATAATCTCATAAAAAATAATGAACCACACACTGAGAAAGATGTTTAACAAGTGATGACATCATCCCGATTTTCACGGGCTGCTACAGTAATGAGACCAGTGAGCAAAACAATGAACATAACTCCAGATTTAAGAATCCAATGATTATGAAAATTTGTATGCTTATACTAAGCAGTATGCTGAATCCAACAGGCTTTAAAGCATTGAATTTGGGTAAGTACACACTGAGAAACAGCTCTGACAAGATGAGTAAAAAAGTCAGGTACCTGACAGAGAAGTGAAAATGAACAGACAATGTTGACTTCAACTGAACATAACTGAAGATTGAAACATTCAAATGAAATGAAAATTGGTGAGCATATAGTAGACTTATAGAGCTAACTTTACCAAGTTAAATCACTGAAAATGATGCACCAAGCTCAGAGAAATCATCTCTGCAATCTGATTGAGAAAACTGAGAGATATGGCAGTGAGTAGTACACTTCACAAGAACATGGAAATATGAACTCAAATGATCATGAAAATGAAAGTATATTGATTGTACAATACAGTGGACTTACTGATACATATGTGTGCCTTGTAATCACACCTTGATATGTCATAAAGCTCAGCTCTTGAAGGTCTTCACATAGGTCTCTCTAACCACGACTAAAGGTGCCATCTATTTATAGTTGAGCTTGGGAGGCTAACTTCCCTCAATCACTCTCCAATCAATTAGTGATTGATTTGATTCTCTACCTACCACAAATCACGAATTCATGGCTCCTCTTTCCCTTTTTGATCAAGTGGACTCAACCACTTAATATTCTTTCACTTTTACATTAAGTAAAGTCTTCAAAAGTTACAAGAGGTAGTTCACAAGTCAACTTTACATAGTCTTCATTTTAAGGCTTCTTCTATGACTTTGTGGGACTCAAGCCAATACTTAGGCTTGTCATAGACTTGCTCCAACAGCTCCCCCTCAAGCCAAGTATGCTTGAGGTCTTCAATCTTCCAAGATTACCTACAAACCAATCATAGCCTTGAATTTGCAAAGTTTTGTACCATCCAATGCTTTGGTTAGAATATCTGCACATTGTTGATGAGTGGACACATATGATATTTGAATCTCTTTGCTTATAACCTTCTCTCGTACATAGTGATAATGAACTTCAATATGTTTAGTCCTTGCATGAAAAATAGGATTAGCAGCCAAATGAATAGAACTCATATTGTCACCATAAATAGTTGGAGTTCCAAACTCCAATCCAAGATCTTTGAATAATGTCTTCATCCACATAGCTTCTTGTGTAGCTATGGCAAGACCTCTATATTCGGCTTCAGTAGAAGAGAGAGCAACTATGGGTTGCTTCTTAGATGACCATGAAATAAGCTTTGAACCTGCAAAGGTCAGATAACCTGAAGTGCTCCTTCTATCTTCTTTGGAGCCATCCCAATCTGCATCAGAAAATAGCTTCAAACCTAAATCAAATACATAAGGATAATAAAGTCCTTCATTTATGGTTCCTTTGAGATACTTGAGAATCCTTTTGGCAGCATCCATATGTGGTTTCCTTGGTGTGTGCATAAATTGACTTAGCACACTCACACTGTAACATATATCTACTCTTGTCAATGTGGCATAGTTGAGACTACCCACTAGACTTTGATATGATGTGATGTCCTCTATGATTTCACCTTCATGTGAGCTCAATTTGTGATTGACATCCATTGGAGTACCTGCAATCTTACAATCTTGCATCTTGAATTTTGCCAACATGTCCTTTATGTACTTTCTTTGAGTGAGAACCAAACCATGATCTTTGTAGACAACTTCCAAACCTAGGAAGTAGGTAAGTGAACCCAAATCACTTATCTTGAACTCTTCTCTCATCTGATCTTTGATCTTCTTCATACCATTTGCATCATTTCTTGTCAATATAATATCATCTACATATACACATAAGTAGATGACCTCAGAGTTACTCTTTTTTATAAAGAGTGAAGGATCTGCCTTGCTTGGTTGAAAGCCTTTGTCCTGCAAGAATGAAACAAGCCTGAAATTCCAAGCTCTTGGAGCTTGCTTGAGACCATACAATGCTTTGTTAAGTTTACACATATAATCAGGATAAACTTGATTCTCAAAACCAGGTGGTTGTGCCATATATACCTCTTCTGTTATCCAACCATTCAAGAATTCATTCTTTACATCTAGTTGCAGTATCTTCCAATTCTTGGAAGAGGCAATACTAAGAAAAACCCTAATAGTAGGCATCTTTGCCACAGGAGAGAAGGTCTCCTCATAATCAATTCCCTGAGTTTGTGCAAAGCCTTTTGTTACAAGCCTTGCCTTATACCTGTTAATGGAACCATCAGAATTCTTCTTGAGTTTATAGACCCATCTTGAGCCTATTACCTTCATGGATGAAGTCTTGGGCACCAAATCCCAAGTGTTGTTTTCCTCAAGTGCTTCAATCTCTTCCTTCATTGCATGCTTCCATTCTGATTTTGCTTTGGCCTCTTCAAAGGATGATGGCTCCTCTTGGTTTATGTCATGTGCTATGTAGATAGAATGTTTAGTTACTAATGAGGTGTCAAACCCATACCTTTCTGGTTTTTTATTTTCCCTCATAGATCTTTTTAGGCCATGATGTGATGATTCTGCCTCATGTCCAAGTTCCTGCAATTTTGCTTTACCTTTAGACTTCCATGCTTTGATCTTTTCCATCTGAGATTCTTCATCATCCTCTGAGGTGTCTTGTTCTTCAATCTTTGGTTGTTCTCTACCAAGCTTTGGAAAAGATCATATGGTAAATTGACCTTCCTGCATGAATCTTCATACCATGAATTGTTTTCATAAAAAACTACATCTTTGCTTACCAAGAATCCTTTGTTGGTAGGGTTGTATAACCTGTAGCCCTTTTGATTTTTGTCATATCCAATAAATACACACCTTTCTGCATTTGGATCCATCTTGCCTCTAACCTGTGAAGGAACATGAGCAAAAGCAATACATCCAAAAATTTTACAATGATCTAAGCTTGGTCTTCTTCCATTCCAAGCCTCATATGGAGTCATCCCATCAAGGGATTTTGAAGGCAACTTGTTAATCAAGTAAGTGGCTCTAGATACAGCCTCAGCCCATGGATAATTAGGCAAATGCTTTTCATTTAACATGGACCTTGCAGCTTCAACAATTGTCCTATTCCTCCTTTCTGCCACTCCATTTTGCTCAGGAGTGTACCTTGTAGTTACCTATCTTTTGATTCCTCTTTCTTGAAGAAAAGAATCAAACTCATGGGAGAAGTATTCTCCCCCTCCATCTGACCTTAGCCTTTTTAGAGATTTACCTGTTTGATTCTCCACAAGAGCCAAATATCTTTTGAAACATGAAAAAACTTCATCTTTGTGTTTCATAAAGAATAGGATAGTCCATCTGTTGCAATCATCAATAAAGGATACATAATACCTTGATCCAGATATTGAAGCTTCCTTGCTAGGTCCCCATACATCTGTATGAACCAACTCCAAGAGATCTCCATGTATATAACCTTTCTTCATGAATGGTAACCTGTGAGACTTTCCAAATTGACATGCACTACACTTATAAATCATATGTTGTTTTGACAAGTTAGGAAGTCCAAGTACACTTTGGTCCATGCAAATTTGCTTTAATGACCTTTCACCAATATGTGCTAACCTTTTGTGTCATACTTCCAATTCTGTGAGTGTCTGACTACCATAATTAAAGAGAGCAATGTTTCTAGTGTCTTGTAATTCAAATGTGAACAATCTACCTGTCTTTTCACCTTTTGCAATTCTTCTGAATCCTTGACTTGGATCTTCAACAAATGCTCCTGCTTTTGTGAACTTGACTTGCAACCCTTTCTCTACTATCTGCCCAACACTTATCAAATTCTTTGTAATGGTAGGGACATAGAGTACCTTACTGAGTAGGTCCATCAGGTGCTTTAACATTGCCTATTTTCTCCATAGGATGTTTTGTGTCATCTCCTGTTTTTACCTCATGCTTATTCCTTGGATCTTCTAAATCTGATAGGAGTGCCACATTTTCTGCCACATGATTTGAACAACCTGAATCTATGTAGAAAACATGCTCATCAGATTTACCTTGTGGCATAGCCATGTTCATGATCAATAATGAATCCTCTTTGTTTGAGTCTTCTGTGTAGTTATTGAAGTCTCTCCTTCCTTTGTAGCCTCCTTGATATTTTGAATGATTGTAGTCGTTATAGTTGCCATGAGAATTGTTGAACCTTCCTCTTGAGTAGCCATAACTTCCTCTATTGTATCCTCTGCCTCTTTGATTCCTGGAATTCCTAAAGCAATTTTTAGTTGTATGATTAGTTAGTCCACAAATAGAACATGAGTTGGAGTCTTGGGATCTCCCCCTACCTTGTCTACCTCCTCTTCCTCTACCTCTACCATGTCTTCCTCTACCTGCATAGTTAGCTTGATATGTACCTGCTTCATCATCCACTTTCTTTGCCTTTCCTTTGTTATCTTTGGACTTGCTTTTATCAGTGTATAAAGTTGAAGATTGATTACCTTTAGAGCTTTCTCCATTTTTTATAAGCTTTGCCTCTTGAGTAAGTAGTTGTCCAATGAGTGTATTGAAATCAGGTACATGCATGTCAATGTACAAATCCATAGCTGTGGTGAATGCTTCCCACTTGTCATCTGCCTTCAAGCCATTGATGACCTGCCTTACAATTTGCTCTTCATCTATTACCTCTCCAATGCTTCCCAACTGATCTGCTATGTCCTTGAGCTTTGTGACAAAATCAGTCACATTTTGTTTGGGAGCCTTCTTGAGAGTTGTGAAATCCAGCCATAGTTGATGCTTCCTAGCTTTAGTACTTGAAGAGAAGAAAGCTTCAAGTGCATCCCACACTTCCTGAGATGTCTTACAACTTCTAATGTGAGGCAACAAAAAATTTGAGATAGAGTTGAGGAGATAAGACCTTGCAAGTGCATCCTTGGAGCACCATGTGCTCAATCTTTCTTGCTCTTCTTGTGTTGGTTGACTTTTGTTCCTGAAACTTGGCATAACTTCATCTCCAACCACATAACAATATAAACTTCTACCTTGGAGATAAGCTTCCATTCTTAGTGACCAAGCTGAGTAGTTACCTTTGTCCAATTTTTTAATTGATGAAGGAAATCCATCTGCCATGTTGTCCAACCTTGCTCTAATACCACTATGAAGAGATGGATAGGTATGTGCTTGAAGATGAAGAGGTTTGCAAAATCCTTGATCTACACCAGCCAAATGAACTCCAGGAGTATATGGTGGGCTCTTTTAGCTTGCCAATGGATGTATTAGACACCCTATGTACCTTGGAAGATCACTCTCAAAAAGATAGATCAAAACAGATAAGTTGGAGTTAGCTCAGAGGTGAAGAACTTGCTATTTTGGTTCATACACCTGTCCAATGTTTTGCATAATTCTCTCAGCACGCCACTAATTAGCTTAATTCCTCTTGGGGAAGTCTAGTTAACTTAAAGAGCTAACTTTGAAAAGTAATCTCATCAAAAATAATGAACCACACACTGAGAAAGATGTTTAACAAGTGATGACATCATCCCGATTTTCACGGGCTGCTACAGTAATGAGACCAGTGAGCAGCAAAATGAACATAACTCCAGATTTAAGAATCTAATGATTATGAAAAATTGTATGCTTATACTACACAGTAGGCTGAATCCAACAAGCTTTAAATCATTGAATTTAAGTAAGTAGACACTGAGATTAAAAAGATGAGTAAAAAAGTCGGGTACCTGACACAGAAGTGAAAATGAACAGACAGTGTTGACTTCAACTGAACATAACTGAAGATTGAAACATCTAAATGAAATGAAAATTGGTGAGCATATAGAATCCTTATAGAGCTAACTTTACCAAGTTAAATCGTTGAAAATGATGCACCAATCTCAGAGAAACCATCTTTGCAATCTGACTGAGAAAACTG
Organism: Ceratopteris richardii; assembly: GCA_020310875.1. Lineage (NCBI taxonomy): Eukaryota > Viridiplantae > Streptophyta > Polypodiopsida > Polypodiales > Pteridaceae > Ceratopteris > Ceratopteris richardii. Next base: position 81,752,824 of record CM035408.1, on the reverse strand, counting down.
AGAGATATGGCAGTGAGTAGTACACTTCACAAGAACATGGAAATATGAACTCAAATGATCATGAAAATGAAAGTATATTGATTCTAAAATACAATGGACTTACTGATACATATGTGTGCCTTGTAATCACACCTTGATATGGCATAAAGCTCAGCTCTTAGAGGTCTTCACATAGGTCTCTCTAACCACGACTAAAGCTGCCATCTATTTATAGTTGAGCTTGGGAGGCTAACTTCCCTCAATCACTCTCCAATCAATTAGTGATTGATTTGATTCTCTACCTACCACAAATCAAGAATTGGTGGCTCCTCTTTCCCTTTTTGATCAAGTGGACTCAACCACTTAAGATTCTTTCACTTTTACATTAATTAAAGTCTTCAAAAGTTACAAGAGGTAGTTCACAAGTGAACTTTACATAGTCTTCATTTTAAGGCTTCTTCTATGACTTTGTGGGACTCAAGCCAATACTTAGGCTTGTCATAGACTTGCTCCAATAGAGATGAGCCCTTGGCTCTCTCCCTGCCTTGTCTACCTCCTCTACCTCTTCCTCTTGAGCCTCTACCTCTACCTGTAAAATTTGTTTGAGAGGTACTACCTTCTCTTGCCTTTGCCTTTGTTATCCTTGCCTTTATTCCTATCTTTATAGAGAGAAGATAATTGATTACTTTTTGAGTTGTCTCCATTCTTCATAAGTTTTGCCTCATGTGTGAACAATTGTCCCATGAGGGTGTTGAAATCAGCAACTTGCATATCCATGTAGAGGTCCATAGCTTCTCCAATATACTCGTCTACTATGTCCTTCATATTTGGTGACCAGATCAATCACACCTTTCTTGGGCATCTTCTTGAGTGTGGTGAATGTAAGACAATACTTACACAATATAACACAAGAGCAGTAGCAGAGAAGATAATAGATATAGGAGAAACTCAACAATTTTCTACTCACAGCAAGTACAAAGATGATGGCGTTGTCCACCCGTGCGCTCTCAAGGTAGAGCTTAAATGGTGATCTAGACAACTCTAGATAGGGAGATACAAGGTAGAGGTATGCTGGCTCAACTCAATGTCTCAGGTAGTGCAGAAGTCATGTATATATAGGATCATGGGTGGCCTTCCGTGGACGGCTATACATGGGCGGTAGAGCATGGGCGGCCACCGCTCGTGTAATTGCCATACACCGCTTAGACCAGTTGAACCGACCTAACAAATATAAATGATTACTGACTTCAAAAGGGAATATTCCATGGAATGTTCCCTTTACCCTCACGCTGGCGGTGCTGCCCCCGGACCCCTAGTGGGCCCCTTGGGACCCCCCAGCCAAGGGGCCCGTTGGCCCCCTTGGACCCCCTAGCCGAGGCTACTCACCGCTACCCCGGACCCCACAATTGGGGACCCCGGTAACTCCCTTTCCTTACAATACCTTACATGGTCCAATATGACCTTCATCCAACATGCAAGTTGGGATTCCCATCAATTGGATAATGCATGCTTGGCTTCTCCTCATAATGGGGGCCTTACAAAATGTGCATACAATCATGAGAGGTAGACATTGATCATATACTAACACCCCCCTTCAATGTTTACCGATGATAAATCAAGTAGGTCTTGGTCCTATGCCCATCTGTTGAAGATGCTTGTTGAGATGCTCTCTTCCAAGTGCTTTAGTGAATATGTCAGCACAACTTGCCTCTGTTGGGCAATATTCTAGCTCCACAATTTCATCTTCAATTAGCTCATGAATGTAATGGTATTGTACTTCTATGTGCTTGGTGGGAGCATGAAATACTAGGTTCTTTGCAATAGCCATACAACTTTGATTATCACACTTGAGTACTTGTTGACCTAAGCTTCAACTTAGGGACTTGCGGAGAAAGAGACTGTACCTCAATCCCCTCACAAGTGCATATAGTGGGGATACACGCTTTTAATTTATCAATCCGAAGAGTATGCTAACCTAGCCGAGTGTATGAAGACATGCAAATGCGTAATGGTCAATGCAAAAGTATTACTCAAAAGTGAAAATGAAGAAATCACTTATCCTAACAAGCTTCAACTGTAGGTCAAGACGAAACGATACTTGGTGCAGCAGCCGTCAGTATTTTGGACTTTTCTCCTAGCTCCGAGCTCCAAACATAGCGAATAGCATATGCGTTTCGAAGCTCTCGAGAAGACGCATCCAATGGCAGTGGTTTCACGCAATTCCGACACTCCTACTTCAAGTTATGACAGAAATACTGAGTCGCGGGAATACTTTCCTACACTCCAGCACTTCCTACACTTCGCACACACCTCTCCTACAGCAAAGAAACACTCTCAAGGATAAATCACGCTCACAAGCACTCTTTCCAAGCAATACACATGCATACAAGCTCACGAAGAAGAAGATGAAGAGGGAAGAAGACACAAATTCGAATTTCTGTGCTCTCTATTCTCACAATGGCAAAAAGTCCTTTACAAAGAGTCACATTTGACTTATATACTAGTGCCCTAAAAATGGTCCTTTCACACAAGTGACCGGCACTTTATTCACTAAGAGCTAACTTCCTACTATTTTACATGGGTAAGCTTCTATTCTTCTGTGGGAATGCATCTAGAGGACTCCTCTAGTGCTTTTACAAGGGAAATATATTACACAAATGAATATGTTACAAAGATATTTGGTCCAAATCGGAAAAATTTTGGGGCCCGTCTTTTTCTCTGCTTTGTGCGCTCTTTGGCTCTGCAACACTCTCCCCCTCTTCGCCTCTGTCGTCCCTTGACAGACTTTGCTTCACGCACGCGCCCGTGACAGACTTTGCTTCGCGCACGCGCCCAGTGGTCAGTGTTGTCTGATTCTTGATCTTGCATTACGTTTTAGAGGCGCTCTGATTTGTCCTGGTGGCACACGTTGGACCTGGTTGATTCGGTTTGCCACGCACGCCATTAGTGCACATATGCGGATGTAGCTCGTAAGCCTTGATCTGAAACCTCTGCTACTCAAGAGGTTGAAGCATCCACATAAGTGATACATGTTGGCCCTGATTCCTTCTTCCGGCTGCGTGCTTTTCCTTGGTGTGTGCGCCCCTGCGGGGCTTCCTGCAGAGATGTATCTTCAAATTTGTCTTTTAGTGAAGCTGTTTCTTTCGTTGCTTTCTTTTTTTCCTCTTCTTACTCGTCTTGCCCTCGACACTGCCCCCCTCCTGAACTCTGTCGTCCCCGACAGGCTTTTTGTGGCGACGAGTATAGGTTTGAATTACCTGTTGCTCTCTTTGATTTAGCAGATTAGCATTACATAACATGAACTCCTTCCATTGGCGAGATTTTACTCCATCCTCTGGTGCCTGTCTATGGTCAGCAAAGAAGCTTATCTCGTAGGCCACCAGTCGTGCATTCAAGTTGGAGGTCATTTTGATGAAGATCTCTGAATCCATTTCGAAGAAGCCCGTGAAGAATGCTTCTTCAAATGTCTGCATGTATGTTGATGGTAGAAACATGAGCCGAGAAAAATATGCCATGATTGTTAACCGGCTTGGAATAGTAGATAAATCAAAAATTAAGGCCTCCGAGCCCTGCGTAATGCCGATGAAATTCAAAAAAGTATACTGTGCATGTTGGAACACTTTAATTACTGTCAGGAGCATGCTAAATATTTTATTCGTCATTTTTACTGCTAGATCTGGAACGGTAGCATATCTTGCAAGCCAAAATTCCATGGTTTTGACCATGTATTCCTCTGTCGGTAGGTAGTTGTGTGGTGGACTAGGTAATAGCGGGTAATTAAGCCATTGGTTATTAATACTACCTTGCCGCTGGCCTTCCCAAAATTGTGTCCATGCTCTTCGACGGGGTAGTGGGCAAAAGGATGGATTTACTTGAAGCTCATACGGTGATGCTTCCCACTGTACCCGTAGCGTAGGGTGCTTTTCCAAGAGCTTTCTTCTCCAAATGGGATTTGCTGTTTCAAACTCCACCTGAGTATATTTAAAGGTATCATGTCGAAATTGGAGATTTTGGTCAGGTTCCTTATTTGTAGCATGTTGTATATACTGCCTGGTTTGTTCCTTCAACAACCCGTATGGTACATTGAATGGCCTGAGTATTTGTTCCAGTTGTTTGCTGTCGATTTTAGCCTCTTTCATTAGATTGATGACTTGATCTTCAAATTCAGCCATGAGCTGGGACACCAGTAGTGCCCTTTCTGTCCTGCTCAGCTCTGCAAGTTTGTGTGTGTTAGGTTCTAATGGAACCTCCTTTTCCTCCCTTATTGGTGAATTATACAAGGGGGTAGAGAGAGGGCATACCTCTTCCTCCACAGTAGCCGAGGTCCCTGGCGGAACTACTGGTGTCCCCTGTTGTGTTTGCTCCTTTAATTTCTCCTGAAGCTCTTTGATTAGATCATCTTTTTGCTTGTTTTCCTCTTCGGCCTTAGCAATCGTCGCTTGATGTTTCATTAATTCCTGGGCCACAATGTTCATTTGTTCTGTATCTTCCTTGCACTGTCGCAGGTAGTTATTTTCTGCTTTTTTCCATTTCATTCTGAGGGCTGCGGTGTCCTCCATATATCTCTTTTCCCAATCCGAGATGACTTCTTGCTCCTGTCTGAGCTGATCTTGTAATTTTGCGATCTGATCTTCCAAGTCTTTGACATTCCTTTGTGGCTCATCAGTTATTGCCAGTGGCTGATCACTAATGAGAGCTGTCATCAGCTCTTTATTTCTGTGTCGCATGTTGTCAGCTTCTTCCATACTGGCCTTGAGCTGAGACTCTAAGATTTTGCTGCGTGTTTGAAGTCGTGTCTTCTCAGTCTCACTCATCTCTAATTTCTTTGTTAGTTCCACGACTTGGTCCTTCAATTTTGTCTGCTCTGTTTCTAGCATACTGTTTTGTGTTTTAACTTCTTGAAGTTCCATTTCTTTGCTCAGAGCTTGTTCTCGCACTTTGGCTAGTTCTTCAGAAAGCTCTTTGCCTGTTTTTTCAAATTCCTTCTTTTCTTGCATGGCCTGTTCATAATCTTCATCAGCATCAAGCATTAATTGTTGTGTATCTAAAGCCGTTCGAATCATATCCTGTACAACAGGCTTGAGCTGAGCGATGTCTACATTAAGCCATGTCTTTGGTATTTCTGGGGTCTCTCCTGTTTGCACATCTTTGCCTTTTGCCACCTGGAGTGTCTCGTTGTGTGGCTGTCTAACTTGTAGTTGTATCTTTTGTTCCTCATCATCGCCTTTTGCTTTCTTCTTCTTAGTAGCACTCCCCTGAAAAGTGATATCCAGTGGGGAAGGTTCTGCTACAACCCTGATAGGCGTGAATGGCTCTTCCGTTTCTACATCTTGATCTTCATTTTCCTTATCCACTATCTCCTCATTTATTTTTGTGCTGGTGGTCTTCTGCTTCATTTTCATATCTTGATCTATCGGGTTGGGGCCTTCTGGTTCTTCATCATAATTCACTTCATTGAGTTCGTTCCATTGCCCATCATCTTTTGATTCGCTTTGAATTTCCACATCCAACAATGATGTGTCCTTTTCCTCTTTGTCTTGAGTAGATGAGCTGGAGTTGTCTAACCCGATTTCGCGGTATCGGTGGACTTTAGTGAGTCTTCTTTTAGTTTTCGGCTCTTGTTGTGATTGCTGGTAGTGATGACCTTGCACTGGTAAGTTGACTTGTCCTTCAGTATATTTGTGCGTTTCATCAAGTGCTTTAGTCAATTCGTCTTCCGTAATTGGCTTCTGTCCTGCAAGTGTCACTTTTGGAAGTACATGTACTCTTTTTTTCATAGGTATGCCTTCTTCCTCTGTCTTGACTTCTCTTAGTCTTTTGGTGCCTCTCATTCTTGGCTGAGAGCTAGTTTCTGCCTCTTCCACACCTGTAGTACTTTTCTTCTTCTTGGGAACTGAGGCGGATTTCACATATGTAGCTAGCCCTTCTGAGGTTGGCATTTCCCTTAAGCAATTCTTCATGTCCAAAGCTTCATAGATCAATAGTGTCAAGGCTGAACTGCCATTCAAGAATTTCTTCTGACCCCATTTCTTTTGGGCTTCAAACAATCGGTCTTGGACATAGCCTGTTAGATTCACTTTATTGCCTATCTTTCTCATGGCATGTGACAGTAGTTGGACGACTATTTTTTGGGGTGCGGTGTACCTGTGCATACTTGGGAAACAGAAGTGTTGATGCACCAGTCGTACGGCATCCTCTATGTCAATTCGATTGATCTCCAAAAATGATCTCTTCTTCGGATCATGGCATTCTTCCTTCACATTAGTTATCCCTGTTTGATTCCATCCAAACGCTTTATTAATTAATTCATGTGTGAACTGTATAGTCTTCCATGTCCCAACTTTGTCCAATACTTGCGCTTCTGGGACTGAGATTTTTGTTCCAGCAGGCTGCATGGTGTTCATCACCTGTGTACACCTCTGAAAATCTGGTACACATATAGGGATCTTCAAGAATGCTTCAATTCCAGCTTGAGTCCACACATCCTCAATATGAGGTAGTCCTTGTATTATGGTCTTGAAATCTTGGGACATGATAGGGAAGTAATGGTCCGTATCCATGATTTTGATTGTAGCCATGAAAATTAGTTCTGCTACTGGTTGATCGTCTCTGAACCAATGACCTCTTGCTTTTGTCACCGATTCCATTGGAAGGAGTTGCACCTCTTCTTCGTGTGTTGCTTCGGAATCAGTGGAAGCCATCTGCACTCAATATGGAGTATGAATTAGTATCCATATATTTTTTTTCAGAAATCCTCCTCCATATGTTGATTAATAATTCGATGTTGCTCCGAGTGCATGGTGTCGTCCCTTCCCCGTGGGTGTGAGAAAGGTAATACCTGAATTTTTCACTCATTTTTATATATTTTTTTTTGCTGAAAAGACAACATAAAAGTTAGTACATAGCCGAAGCGGTTAGTGAAATGTTATTGGAGTAACATTTTAAGTATGTACAAGTGCTCTCCTATTTCCAAAGGGAAAATGTGCGTGACTATCCGAAAATAGAAAAAGGACGTGCCGAATGCTTGGCCTTGTAATGTGGCCCTATCATGCATACTTTGGATCTTGGCAACTCCTCATGTGTGCAATTGGAAGTAGTTACACGATGTATGCAGCTTGTCTTGTCTTTCGGCCTCCAGATTTGCTTCACTTGGGTGCGACGTACTGTGTTTTCCACTTTTTTAATGAATGCTGTTCGTTGTCGGCTGTATGTCTTCTGATTCTGTTTTGGGAATCTCAAGTTTGTTTGTATTGCATTTGGCGATTCCTTCTTCCTCCAATATGTCCTCTTTCTCGTTTGATGTGCCTGTTGACCCTGTTGAGTACGATAGCTCTTCGGAGGATGTTCCTTGCTTGTAATGGTCGTCCTTTGGGTACATGACTTTGGGATCCATATTTTGGTTCGTTCATGTTGTGCAGTTATCAGCTTCTTTGGGATCCATATGCTCTTGAGTTGTGGTTGCTGAAAGTGTCCGCAATTCTTTGTCTTCTTATACAAGTGCTCATGCTGCTGTCGAAGACTTTTCTGTTGCTGAAGATAGGCTTGCTTTTGGTCCTTTCTTATCCAAGCTCGTGTAGAATGTGGAATGGGGTACACTTTCACGGTTGTAGGCTTCACGTCTTGCAGAGGAAGATTTTTTCTTGGGCTTTGTGGTTCTCTGTGCTTGATTTCATGTTCTTGTGCACTCTTGTGACTCTCTAAACTCAAGGATGGAGTGCACACAGGACTTACAGTATTTTCACATGAAGTACTTGCCGATGGGGTTCCGATATTGCTAGTGAACTTACAATCATGACTTTGTTCATTAGGATGAACTTCTGGCTCTATAATAGCAGCTTTGGGTGGTCGTTCGTCTAGCAAACTATATACTTCACGAGGTCCTATTCTGGCCGAGATGTATCCTAAAGCCAATTGAATGGTTACCTCATATTCATAGATCCAATCTTGTCCTAACACCACATCTTCAAGAAGATCTTGATCCTGACATATCAAGAGTCTCTGCTCCATTGTGTTGTTCCCCATATGTAAAGGTAGAGTGATCTCGCCTATGCATTGAGTAACTTTTCCTCCTATTCCAATTAGCTGTGCCTTCGATGGCCGTAACTCCTCTTTAAGTCTCTGAGACAAAGAAAATCTAATGCAGCTTATGGCTGCTCCTGTGTCTATAAGAGCATCCACTAAGTGGTACTCTTTTCGTCCTGCTCCCAGATTCAAATAAGGTTGTCGTCTTTGTTGTCCAGAGTTCTCTGTGGCTCTAAAATTAGCCATAGGGATGAGTTCTTCTCCTACTCGATATCTCTCGTCTCTTTCTCTCATCCACTCTTTCCGTTTTCTGATACGTTCTAGGGCTTCTTGCCTTGCTTCTTCGCGTATGCGTTCTTCTTCTTTTTTTCTACTCTGAGCTCCTAAGAGTCGTGCTAACATTTGATCCGTTAGAGGCTCCATAAATCTTTTTACTCTGCAACCACTAATGTAGTTGAGGAGAATATCTCCGTCTAGTGTGGCGAGATTGACTGCACCACTAGTGGAGATTCGATTTATGATCATAGGTCCATATCCACGTTTCTGTAGTTTCTTTGCATGCTGTTTAAGGGTGTATACTAAGACTAAATCGCCTTCTTTCAGTCCCTTGTCTTTTATATGTGCATCATAATAAGCCTTTTGTCTCCGTTTGGCGGCATAGATGCCTGCTACCGCTTGCAATCTAGTCTCATGCAACTTTTCAATTTGATCTAATTGTTGAGATAATTCATGACCGTTCCACTCATACTGCTGGGCTACTTTCAATGTAGGCACTAAGAAGTCAATTGGTAAAATTGCATTTTGCCCGTACACTAGGTTGAAAGGTGTAGTTCCAATGGCCGTTTTATATGCCACTCGGAAAGCCCAAATTGCGTGATGCAATTGCTTGTCCCAATCTGACCTTCCATTATTGACAATCTTTGTCAATATAGTACAAAGTACTTTGTTGGAACTTTCAGCTTGCCCATTAGCTTGAGGGTGGTATGGGGCGGATTTTTTATGAATCACTAAGAACTCATTCATTAGCGATTCAATGACTTCGTTTAAGAAATGCGTTCCTCGATCACTCACTATCTCAATCGGTAGTCCAAAGCGTGTGAATATGTGCTCAAAGAGAAATTTTGCTGTAGTTTGAGCATCATTCTTTCTCGTGGCTTTTGCTTCTACCCATTTAGTTAAGTAGTCGGTGGCTACTATGATGTATTCCGCATGTGACCCTTTCGCAGGTGGGTTGATCGGCCCTATGAAGTCAATTCCCCATTTGGTAAATGCTCTCGCGCAAACCATGGGTCTTAAAGGCATGTCATCTCTTCTAATAGGATATTTTGCTCTCTGACATGTTTCACAGCTTCTCACGTATGTCTCTGCGTCCATATGTAGAGTTGGCCACCACAGGCCTGCAAAGAGAATCATCTTGACCGTTCTATCTGCTGAGAAATGTCCTCCCGCAGCTCCTGCGTGTGCCATTTCTAATACTGAGAGATATTCATTCTCATGAATGCACAACCTTAGTTGGTTATCCTTTCCGCGTTTAAAGAGTTGTTTTCCTAGGATGACGTAATCTTTGCTCTGTTCTTCAAGAGAACGCTTTCTTGCTAGGGTAGCTTCGTCAGGGTACTCTCGAGTTTTCAAGAACTTTACTAAAGGCATGCTCCACCTTGGTGCTATTGTAGAATAGCATAACGTAGAGTTCTCTCCTGGGGTTTGTTCTTGACAGGTTTGACAGTTTGACACATAATGATGTGCATCTCGTTGCATGGTTGGCCAATATATGCCGAATCTCTTGAGTGTTTGCCATGTTCCATTTGCGTTCAAGTGAGTATTCCATTGATTTATGTGTGCTTTCTGAAGCCACATTTGTTGTTCATCTTCCTCCACGCATCTCATCAACAGTCCGCTTGAATCCTGGTGGTATAAACTTCCAGCAATAATGTGAAGGTTTTTAGTCCTCCAAAGATCATGCTTTCGGTTTGGCGTGATCCCATCTTTAGGTCCATGTGTGAGTATCGGGATCAACTTTTCTGCCCACTGAGGACATACTTCCAGGTTAAAGAGATAAGTGTCTGGCAGATCATCAGGAACTCCGCTCGGTGGCTCTCCGTGTCTTAACCTAGAAAGATGGTCTGCCCTCACATGTGTGTTTCCTTTTTTGACTATTACCTCAAAGTCAAACTCCATTAGTAACAAGAACCATCGCACCAACCTTCCTGTGCTACAAGGTTTATTGACTAAATACAACAAAGCTTGATGGTCTATGAAGAATTTGAATTTGTTGGCTAAGAGGTAATGTCTAAACTTCTTGACTGCATAAACCATTCCTAAGCCTTCTCTTTCTGTAGTTGTGTAATTTCGTTCAGCTTGGTTTAATTGTCTACTCGCATAAGCGATTGGATGGTCAAGCTTTCCCTCATCAGCAGGTTGTGCTAGGATACATCCAATTGCAAAATTTGAAGCGTCAACATGAATATGAAAAGGCTTACTCCAGTTGGGTGATTTTAGAATTGGGGCTGTGCTCAGCCTCCTTTTAAGCTCGTTGAAGGCCTTCTCACACTCGTCTGTCCAAATGAACTGAGTCAATAGACCGTATAAGGGCTTGGCTATTATGGCATACATGTGAATAAACCTACGGTAATATCCACAATGTCCCATAAAGGCTTGCACTTCTTTTGCATTTTTGGGTCTTGGTAAGTCCAATATGACTTTAATCTTATCCTCATCCGTCGATATCCCATTTCTAGAAACTATGTGTCCTAGTATTTTGCCTTGTCGTACCATGAAGACACATTTTTCTGGGTTTAAGCAGACTCTATACTGTCTACATTTGTTGAATATCTTCCTTAATTCCGGTATGTGATCGGGTCTTTGATTGGAATATGTGCATCGATCATCTACATACACTTCCATGCTTTTTTTCAAGAATTCCTTAAAAACGTGACACATTAATCGTTGGAAGGTAGCTGGTGCATTAGTGAGTCCAAAGGGCATCACTCTGAATGCATACACACCCCATTCAGTGGCAAAAGCTGTCTTGTGTTGGTCCTCAGTCGCAATAGCCACCTGATTGTATCCAGAGAAACCATCTAGGAAGCTATAGACCGCTTTACCTGCTACCCTCTCCAATAGATGATCCGTAATCGGTAATGGGTAGCTATCACGTATAGTGGCTGCATTCACCTTCTTCAGATTTATGCACACTCTCAATTTTCCGTTTTTCTTGGGCACTACCACTAATGGCGATACCCATTCTGTGTGTTCTATCTCATATATGAATCCAGCATCTAACAGTTTATCTATTTCTTCTTTTATCTTGGCTGAATACACCTCATTATAAGTGTAAGGTCTCTGTTTGGAAGGTTTGGCTTCGGATGTCATGGGGATTCTATGAGCACATATAGATGGATCTACTCCTTTTAAATCTTTATAAGTCCAAGCGAAGACATCCCGATATTCTCTTATGAGTTGAATTAACTCTCGTTCTTCTTCCTCAGAGACATCCTGTCCTATGAAAGTACATCGTTCCTCTCCTCCTTCCATGGTTACAACTATTTTCTTGGTCTGCTCTTTATTATCATATGCTATTCCCGGTTGTGCCTCTCTTTTAGGCATTTGAATAGCAATTTTCCTCTCTTCTATTTCATATTTTTTGAAGTGAGCTGGAACCTCAAATTGGTCTTGAAGCTTATTATCGTCATCTTCCAACTCCCTTTCAACTTCCAATTCTCTCTTTTGTGTGAGATCCTTATGTTGTTCATCAGCAGTGATGTCTATATTTGTGGTACAAATTCCTAAATCCCTGGGTTCTTGCTCCATTTCAATGCTCTCGTAGTCCTCCTTCCAGTCTTTCTCAAATACTTCTCCTTCTCCTGCTTCCTGAAGGACTACCATATACAGACTAATGTCATAACCCTCCTCGTCAATACATTCGTTCATAGTTACCACTTCTTCGTTTACACATACATCGAGGGTGGCTAAGATTTCCATCCAACCATGAGGTTCGAACTCCTCGTCTGGGAATACTTGTGGCATATAAGCTGGATCTTGTACCGATCTCACTATGCCTTGTTTTTGCTGCCAACTCTTTCTTCTCTCTTCTTCCTTTTTTGCCGCTTGGCATATCCATAGATGAGTGTCCTCGTTCATCCAGGATTGGTCACTAGAACCTGCACTATGAATCGATTGATCGTCTTCCTCTTTATGGATTTGATTCCATTGCAGAGGTGGTACATCTTGATATGCATACGTATGTAGGTTGATCCTAGTGGTGACTCCTGCGTGTTGTAGGTACACTGCATCTTTTCCCCAATCTTGTACAACCTTTAGCTGTCTCATGAATGGCCTTCCCAAGATCATCTCATAGTTGCTCGGCCTTTCAAAGTGACAAATTGCTAAGGTATGCTCGAATTCCACTCCGCACGTAGTGAAGACTACTCTTTCCAACAATCCTAAGGGTCTTTCTGTATGTCCATCGGCCATCTGAATTTTCATACGTGTTGGTCTCAATGCTGGTTTTCCCCATTTCTGCCAAATTTCTTTGGTAGCAATGCCTACACCAGCTCCTGAATCTAATATGGCTTTGGTTGTGTAACCCCTATAGGTGATTGGAAGACAGGTATTTCCTTCATCTCCTTCACTAAAGTCTCCTACTTTATCCACTGGAATTCTCACAGTTTTCACTTCGTCATCTACCTCCTTCTTTTCTTCCTTGACTTCCCATTGATCGATCAATTTCTCTTTTAAATGTGGTTTTACCTTTAACAGTTCTTCGAATGTTAAGGTACATGGGATTTTCACCTCTCTAAGGCGTTGTATGATTTCCGAAGTTTGAACTGATGGATTCGTTTCTCGTCTCTGGATTGATGGAATGCGATACAATTCTGAGTTGTGCTCGTATTCCCCGGTGTAATTAGGTAGCTCCTTTACATCGTCTTCCACTTCTTTGTCACTTGCATCCATTGGAAAAATCCCTTCTGAATTAAGTTCAGGTATTGAATCCTCTATTTCGTTTTCTGCTTTCAGTTCTTCAAAGGGCGGTTCCATTCTTTCCACCTTTTTCCACTTGTCCTCTTGAACTCTCGCCCATAAATCCTTAGTCCAGTCTCCTTCTGTTTCAGGGACTATGGATCCTTCCTTTCTTTCAACACCAATTTCACTATCCAGAGGTCTATTTACGTTAGGCTTTTCCGGATTGTTTAGACACTCTTGGAATTTTTCCTCGCAAATTCGGTTGTTTGGTAAGGATGATGCGGTTTTTTCTAATGTTTGTTGGGCAACTTCTATCAATTTCTTGCAGATTTCCAATCTTTCTTTCTCTAAGTCGCCTCTAGGATATTCTTTCTCATGTTGTTCTATGATAGGTCCTGCTTTTATTCTCGCTTTGTATGCCTGAATCCACATCGCTAACTCTTCAGGCATTGGGTCTGCTAATACCGATCCTACCTCCTTCTTTTCTTCCTCCATTTTATTTCTTTCTTCCACCCGTGTTTCTTCTGTTGAATGGTGTTGACTCTTTTCATTTTCCTTCTTTTGCAACAATTTCTTTTCTTTTATCCTGTCTCTCCTTTGCTTCCATCTTTGGGATCGTTTACTGGTGATACTTTTTTCTGGTTCTTCTGAGTCCTCTACTCTGTGAGGGATGGGTGTATTTCCCTCTTTGTCACTTTGATTATTTTTTTCGGTTTTATCAGGGTTTTCTCTAGCCTTTGCTCTTGTTATGGCTTTTAAAGGTATAGTGTACTCTTTATCACTCCCTGACGATTCAATTACCTCTATCACGTTAATCTGTACATTAGATGTGACTTTGTTTGGGTTCTTAGGACATTCTCTGAAAAGGTGCTCCTTTCCACAATCGCTACAGTATCCTTCCCAAATTCGTTGTGGTGGTGGTGGGTTCGGTAATGTACATTCTCTGATATAGTGGTCACCTCCACATCTGTAACATGGTCCTCTAGGTACAGGTGGTCTATTCATTGTTCGAGGTGGCATGGTTGCTCTAGGAGCTGTGTACATTAATGGTACATAATCTTGCTCGTAGTTATATGAATTCTCTGGTGTCTCCATGCCATAAGCATATGGGTCGTATTGTTGCCCGTATTCCATTGTTGAGCTTTCATACCCTAGGTATGCTCCTTGACTAGGTTCGTAAAATGATTCATATGGTTCACAGCTAGTCACAGGTGTTGCTGGCACTATGGCCCTTTCTAAGTTTTCCTCTGGTTGTGCTATCTTAACTGGGACAACGTTCTGAGGGTGGGGCGGTTGTTGTCCTAGCACTGGTTGAGGCTGCGTATATCCCTGGTATGCGTATGGTCGTGGCATGGGTGCCTGCGGCTGATATGATGGATATCTGACGGCTTCTCCTCCCTGCTGATTCTGCGGATATCCATATGGTCTCACATAAGGCTGGGTGGGTCTGGTTTGCCTATTGTAAGGGCAGTTCTCCGTGCTATGATTTGTGTATCTCTGCTCTATGCTGCAATATTGTAGTGGTCCTGGGACAGAGGGTCTATGAGGAGCATAGGCAGGTGGTGGGACTACCCCCCTAGTACACAAGTGAGAAGGATGATCCCCTCCACACTGCATACATCTTCTAAGCATAGGCGTTCTCATAGGATTGGTGGGATAATTCCTCTGTCCTTGCATATTCAGTTTTTTTGCTAGCAAATCAGCAATTTCCTCAATGTTGTTTTTAGGGTTCGATGTGCTATTTGATGACTCTTCACTTTTCACACTTCCTTGGGGTATTTTCAAGTCTCCTGCAAGGTTATCCTCTAGATCTATACATTCCTTCATACACTCTTGCAGAGTTTGAACTCTCTTCACATACACTAATGACCTCAAGGTTCCGTTCAATAGTCCTTCTAAGAACAATGATACCATCTTGTTTTGTGTTGGTCTCTCCTCTACGGGGCATCTATCCACATACTGCTTGAATCTCCTGGCGGCCAATCTGACTGACTCAGTTGGAGCTTGCTTGAAGCTGTGGATTAATGACGAAGAATTGTTCTTGATTCTAGACTTGGTAAATTCTTCAATCATTTCTTGATACACTTGATCCATGTTCTGAAAGGTACTTGGATCCAATGGCTGAAACCAGGCCAGGGCTGTGTCTGACAAGGTAAGGCCAAAGGATTCATATTGAATCATGAAGTCATCTACCTGCTCGGCTCTAACTACTTGTTTAAATTCTGCTATATGATTGTAGGGTTCAATCGAGCCATCATAATGATTTCTCATGCATTTGGCCACTTGAATTGGTCTTAGTCTCCTTCCTACTTCAGGTTGTCTCGGCATCACAGGGTAGTTTGGTCTTCCTATAGGTATGCCTGGTCCTCGTACTACCTGTGGTCTGACTGGAGCACGAACTCCTTGTCTTGGGTCCATAGCTGGTTGTGGCCGGTAATTAGGATTAGTGGCAGGTATTGTAAATTGCACATGAGGTCTGATGGGGATCTGGGTTTGTTGAGTTTGTTGTGTTTGTCCCGAATGTTGACTTGAGTCATATTGAGAAGTTCCATGGGGGTTCCGAGAAGTGGTTGCTTGGTCCCGTGGGGGGAACACTGGAATGTTCTGATATTTCAGCTCAGCTCTCTCCAATTCAGTAACTGGCCAATACCGTCTGTGGTCTTTGTCCAAATATGTAATGATGGTGGGGAATTCAGGATCTTGTAACTCATAGATGGTAACTGGATTAGGAGCAGCTTCCCAAATAGAAGAGTGGGCTCTGAGCAGGTGCTCCATCCCGTTGATCAAATACACATCTATTAGAGTGTCATCCTGGGGAACTAAGTCTCCTCTCCATAGCTTAGTAATTGTCGATCTACCTCTAGGAGTTGTTACTTGTTCCTCAGTTCCATGTCCATTTAAACTTGAAGTGTTATTTTCCTCACCACGCTCATTAATGATTTCAGGGTGTTCAGTGACCATGTAATGAATATCTTGTTTATCCATGTACAGTCCTCCTATGTACTTAACTGCTGGTCTTGGCACTATGTAGGCTTCTGAAGCCTTCCTCAGTCTGGCCACTGATCTGTTTAGACCATCCAAATAGATAGGGATCTCATTGTGGTTAGTGCTCACATATTCTAAGGAAGTTCTGTATTCACCCTCAATGATGGACATCTGGCCAATCATGGGCACAGTGTTTTGCATATCCTCGGAAGCCATGGGGATTTCTCCTTCTGACTCACTGGAGGTCTCAGAATAGTGTGATCGGTTACTGGGTTCGGCAACACTCCCTACGGAAGAAATTACACTTCTTCGGCTTCCTAGGGTTCTTCCTGATCTCAAGTTCATTCACTTAAGAGCTCTGAACAATTCTTGTCCACCTCTAACCTCTAGAGTTCCAAGTTATGGCTCAGAAGTCTTGGGAAAACTTAGGCTGGAATGTGACTGAAAGAAAATTTCAAATCACGATACTTGACTCTCACGATCTCTGAGAAAACGATCGCTGACTGGCACGATACTTGGACGAAACGATCGCTGGAAAACGATCTCCGCCCAGGCGATACTTGATGGACACGATACACGATATCTGAGTTTGAAACGATACTCGATACCTGAGTCTAGACGATACACGATACACAATATTTAGCCAAACGATCTTTGGCAAAACGATCTCTGGACTCCACGATCTTTGGTCAACACGATACTCGATCGACGATACTTGGCTCAAAACGATACGCGATCGCTGGTAAGTATCGCGATCTCTGAGACGCGATACACGATACTTGACCAAAACGATACACGATCTCTGTCTCTACGATACTTGAATAAACGATACACGATACTTCGCAAGTATCGCGATCTTCGGGCCACGATACACGATATTTGGTGCAGACGATACTTGATACACGATACTCAATCCAAACGATCGACGATCTTTGGCAAGTATCGCGATCTCTACTGACCCGACGATACACAATCTCTCAAGTAACGATCTTTGGCAAACGATCGCTGACCGCAACGATACACGATACTTGTTAAGTATCGCAATCGCTGAAGACTAGGCGATACCGATACTTGAAACGAAACGATACCGATCTCTCCTAGGGATCGCGATCTTTGGAAAACGATCTCTGGCCGGCGATCGCTGACTACAACGATACACGATACTTGTTGGGTATCGCGATCGCTGGAAACCAGACGATACCGATACTTGGCCAAACGATATCTCACCGAAACGATACCGACCTTTGACCTCAACGATCGACGATCTTTGGCAAGTATCGCGATCTCTGGAACACGATACTTGAGCCAACGATACACGATCTTTGAGCTCAAACGATCTCTGATCGAGACGATACCGATATTAGGGAAATATCGCGATACTCGACCACAGGAGTCCACGATACTTGACAAGTATCGCGATCTTCAACCGTGGGAGCAAAGACGATACTTGACCCAACTTCCAATTTTTGCTAAAGTTTTTAGAGATTTGATGTTTTCCCCCTTGCTCAACTACCTCTTCTCTCTTACCCTTACCCACTGTATCAATCAACAAACAAGTTTTAACCCCCTGAGAGCCCAAACGATACACAGCGCAGATCGTTTTTCCTTTCCTAGGTTGAAATGCTAAGAATTTTTGATCAATTGGGTAGTTTAGTTTACCTTGGTATCACCTATGATCTCTTGGTCAAACTCCCTTGCTTTGAACTCTTCCCTATTGCTTGTTTGGCTCACCACGATCTCTGCTATCTGCGCGATACTCGGCACAGGAACACTCGATACTTGTTCACACAAGTGAATTGCAAAATGAAGTTTTTTGGCTTTTATACTTGGTTTTTTCCTATCTACTGAAAATGAAACAAAAAGACAAGAGGTGAAGGCTACTCTAATCTACTCCCTTACTCTTCCTACTCTCCTCTTACCACTCACTTCCCTAAACTAACAACTCACTACACACACTCCAAGAATGAGAAGTAGCAAGTGCGGCTGAAAATGACTTACCAAAGAAGAGAAGATTTCCGCTCCTCCAAGTTCTTCAAAGGAAAAAGCTACTTACCATCACACGAATGCCTCGGTTTGATTCGTCACTCCCCGGCAACGGCGCCAAAAAGTGTGTTGACCTAAGCTTCAACTTAGGGACTTGCGGAGAAAGAGACTGTACCTCAATCCCCTCACAAGTGCATATAGTGGGGATACACGCTTTTAATTTATCAATCCGAAGAGTATGCTAACCTAGCCGAGTGTATGAAGACATGCAAATGCGTAATGGTCAATGCAAAAGTATTACTCAAAAGTGAAAATGAAGAAATCACTTATCCTAACAAGCTTCAACTGTAGGTCAAGACGAAACGATACTTGGTGCAGCAGCCGTCAGTATTTTGGACTTTTCTCCTAGCTCCGAGCTCCAAACATAGCAAATAGCATATGCGTTTCGAAGCTCTCGAGAAGACGCATCCAATGGCAGTGGTTTCACGCAATTCCGACACTCCTACTTCAAGTTATGACAGAAATACTGAGTCGCGGGAATACTTTCCTACACTCCAGCACTTCCTACACTTCGCACACACCTCTCCTACAGCAAAGAAACACTCTCAAGGATAAATCACGCTCACAAGCACTCTTTCCAAGCAATACACATGCATACAAGCTCACGAAGAAGAAGATGAAGAGGGAAGAAGACACAAATTCGAATTTCTGTGCTCTCTATTCTCACAATGGCAAAAAGTCCTTTACAAAGAGTCACATTTGACTTATATACTAGTGCCCTAAAAATGGTCCTTTCACACAAGTGACCGGCACTTTATTCACTAAGAGCTAACTTCCTACTATTTTACATGGGTAAGCTTCTATTCTTCTGTGGGAATGCATCTAGAGGACTCCTCTAGTGCTTTTACAAGGGAAATATATTACACAAATGAATATGTTACAAAGATATTTGGTCCAAATCGGAAAAATTTTGGGGCCCGTCTTTTTCTCTGCTTTGTGCGCTCTTTGGCTCTGCAACAGTACTATCGCCATATTTGATGGAAAGCCTAGATCTGCAAGAATTCTCCTTAACCAGACTGCCTCACAAGAAGCAAAACAAGCTGCTTTGTATTGTGCTTCAGTGGAGGAGAGTGCGAGAGTTGGTTGCTTCCTACTTACCCAAGAAAATATTCCTGAACCAAGTGAGAAACAATATCCAGAAACTGATTTTCTAGAATCAGAATCTCCAGCCCAATCTGAATCACAATATCCTTGAAGTGTATCACCTGTGGTATACAAAATACCAAAATGCAAGGTTCCTGCAATGTACCTTAGAATTCGCATTCCAGCACTCCAGTGACTCTCCTTAGGTTTGTTGGAAAACCTGCTTAATACTCCAACAACATAGCAAATGTCTGGTCTAGTATTGCACAGAAAAATAAGACTTCCAACGAGCTTCCTATACTTCTTAGCATCTACATCAGGCATGTTATCATCCATAGATAGCTTATGATTTACCTCCATAGGTGTGCTAGTTGGTTTGCAGTCCATCATTCCAAATGCCTTGAGAATTTCTTTGGCATATTTTTGTTGTGAGGTGAAATGCCATCCTTCCTTTTCCATACTTCAATGCCCAGACAAAAATGGAGAAGACCTAAGTCTATCATTTCAAACTCAATTCCCAAGTTGATCCGAGTTTGATTGATGAGTTCTTGATGATCTCCTATAATGATCAAATCATCTACATATACAATGACAACAACTAGCCTGCTATCCCTTTTCATTACATACAAGTTAGCATCATAAGTACTTCTTTCAAAACCCATATTTTTGAAAAAGTATCTATCCGTTGGTACCAAGCCCTTAGATCTTGCTTAAGTCCATACAAAGCTTTCTTCAACTTGCAAACTTCATTTTCTGAATTGGGCACCTCAAAACCTGGTGGTTGAGATACATATACCTCCTCCTTGAGGTGACCATTCAAAAATGCAGATTTGACATCCATCTGGAAAATAGGCTAGGCCTTTTGTGCAGTTATTGCAAGTACCATCCGAATAGTTGTCATGCGTGCTGTTGGCGCAAAAGTTTCTTGAACATCAAATCCTTCGATCTGTGAAAAACCCTGTGCAACTAATCTTGCCTTATACTTTTCTAATGTTCCATCTGCTTTATACTTAGCTTTCCGAATCCATTTAGTACCTATTACCTTCTTCTTTGGTGGCAAGTCGACTAGATCCCATGTATCATTTTTTAGTATACTATCATACTCCGACTGCATTGCCGCTCTCCAACTTGGATCATCAAGGGCTTCTTCAATGGTGGTAGGTTCCTTTATCGAGCCCATGATATCTGCCATTAGAGCCATGTTAACAATGTGTTCTGAGGCTTTTCTTTGCTCCTCTATTCTCTTTGATCTTCTAATCCATCCGACGATGATTCTGGTACATCTACATGTGGATTGTGATCATCAAAGAGCTGTTGTGCCCACTTCGGTAGTGGCTTACGCTGTGCAGCTACAACTGGTTGGCTTTTTATTGAGGAAATTTCTCCATCAGATGTTTCCTCCTCCTCAACTTTAACCTGTCTTTTGATAGGCACAAGGTGAGATATTTCTCTGTTTGATGAGATAGTAGATTTACCTTTATCTTCTACTAAGTGTGGTCGTTCATCAAACACCACATCTCGGCTGACAAAAATCTTCCTTGCCTCAGGATCCCACAACCTGTATGCTTTAGACTCTTCACTATATCCTAGGAAGACACACTTTTTGCTTTTTGAATCCAACTTTGATCTTGTTGAATCAGGAATATGTGCATAATAGAAACAACCAAAAATTCTGAAATGCAAAATTGAAGGCTTTTTACCAGAATATGTTTCTTGAGGAGTCATCCCCTTCAGTGCTTTTGTGTAGCTTCGATTGAGGATGTAGACTGCTGTATTGACTGCTTCTGCCCAGAATGAATCAGGCATGTCTTGAGCCTTTAACATACAACGAGCCATTTCAACTACTGTCCTGTTCCTACGCTCAACAATGCCATTTTGTTGAGGTGTATGAGCTATGGTAAGTTGCCTTTTCACACCATGCTCCTTACAATAATTGCTGAATTTTGTTGATAAGAATTCACCTCCTCTATCTGTTCTAAATTTCTTCAGTTTCCTTCCTGATTCATTTTCTACATACTTATGCCACGTTTTAAGTTTTTCAAAAGCATCAGCCTTCTCTCGAATGAAATAAACCCACATCTTTCTACTATAATCGTCGACTAACAGCAAAAAGTAGAAAGATCCTCCTAAAGCAGGTGTAGACATTTTACCGCAGAGATCAGCATGTACCAACTCTAGAGGAGCTTGTGATCGATTGCTGGTCTCTCTTGGAAATGCCTTTCGTTGTTGCTTGCCCATCATACAAGCTTCACAAGGTTCCTGCAGCTCTAAAAATGCAGGCAAATGAGCAACCATCCCTGATCTTTGCATCTCCTTCAAAACTCCAAATCCAAGATGCCCAAATCATTGGTGTCATAACCTGCTTACATCTTTATCTTCTGTAGTAGTTAAAGCACTTAACTCATACAAGTTATCCCGTTGTATGCCTTTACCTACAACATTACCTGATGAATCCATGATTTCTGCACCACTCTTATTGAAGTGAACTTCGAGTCCACGATCTGTTATTGCAAAAACTAACAATTGGGGACCCCGGTAACTCCCTTTCCTTACAATACCTTACATGGTCGAATATGAAATTCATCCAACATGCAAGTTGGGATTCTCATCAATTGGGTAATGCATGCTTGGCTTCTCCTTAAATTGGGGGCCTTACAAAATGTGCATACAATCATGAGAGGTAGACATTGATCATATACTAACAGTGAACTCCATCCATATATCGTTCTTCCTTGCCTTGGTGCTTGATGAGAAGAATGCTTCAAGAGAATTCCTCTAACATGTGGAAGTAGAAAATCATAAATAGAGTTAAGAATGTATGACCTTGCTAAAGCATCCTTTGCACACCATGCATTCGGCCTCTCTTGTTCTTCTTGTGTTGGTTGACCCTTGCTCTTGAGGATTGGCATCATCTCATCTCTAGATATGTAACCATAGAGGCTCCTTCCTTCCATTCTTAGTGGCCATGCTGAATAATTACCTTGATCATATTTTTCAATGGATGAGGGGAATCCATCACCCATGATGCTTAGTTTCTCTAATACCATTGTGAAGAGGTGATGGGATGTGTTCGAAGATGAGTAGGTGTTGCAACAAACCTACTCTACACCAGCCAAAGTAAATCTAGGGATGCTTAGTAGACTTCTTTAACTTCCCAAGAATGTATAATAATCCATCAAGTCCTTTGGAACATCATTTCAAAATCTTTGCATCAAAATAGATAACTTCTACTTTGTAAGGAGTGAATAAAACCTTATATTTTGGGATGAGAAGGTCTCATTGTTATGTTGAGGCTCACAATTTGGTATAAATTGACCATAGATCTTCTGCACACATCTAATTGAAGTGTAGGGGTCACCCCGACTTTTCAAAAAGTAGACACAAACTGAGAGGCAAATAATTTTCTCTAGCACACAATAGGAGAATGCAAATGCTATAAAACTTTGAAAAATTCAAACAAAGACTAATACCTTTCCAATCAGCCCTTATTCAAGAAGAATGGGCCTAGGAGCTATGAGAACGAGCCTCTACAATCTTGCTGATTTGAAGAAAGAGACACAACAAAATAGGTAGCAAGCAAGATTATGATATCAAGTGATTGTATATTCATCTAGAATCAAATACAAATACATGGGGTGGTTATATATACTCCTTTGATTTCTCATCATGGTTTTCCATGACTCTAAGAGCCATATTTGAATTCAAATCACACACGGGATAGGTTTTATGAATCTTTACTTTTCCTATAATCTACGAGATAGTGGATTCAAATTCAAAATTGAATTGAATTGTTGGTTGATTTACAACCTTTCATCTTGTGGCTTTTAGGTCTTCATATTCACATTTTAATCAAGAGTAAATACATAGGATCCATAAGTAACTATGTTTTCTTACAAAGATAAAGGTAACATAGATCATCATGACCCTAAGGTTCACTCCAAGAATGTACTTGGGTTATTATAAGTCTTTCTTCAAAGGATGGTGTGAGATTGTTGTTCTAATCTTGGATGATTTGAATGCTTGCAATTCCTTTGGACCTACAAAACTTTACTCCATCAAGAGCTTTGGTCATCATATCTACCACTTGCATATTTTCTTGTATGGTATACATGATTTTTTGCTAAATGCATTGAACTATGTTGTCTCCAAATATGTGAGGTGTAGAAATCACAAGTCCCAAATATGAATAGCTCTTTCAACCATATAGCTTCCTGAGTATCTATAGACAATCCTCTTTACTGAGTGTCAGTTGAGGAAAGTTCTAGAGTTTATAATATCTTTCATTTGCATCTTGTTCTAGTTGGCTTCTAGAGTCTTTCACTTGTGTATCATGCTTATTTTCTAATGGAAGGAAATCTCTATCAAGATCCTAGGTTAACTTTACCTTTTGCTTCTCTTCTTCATACCATGACTTGTGTTCTTCAAATACAGTTGCCCTTTCATCGAATTTCCCTCTAACTTATGAAGGTACATGCACATATGCTAAGAAATCTACGAATTTACAATGACCTAGACTTGGTTTCTTGCCATTCAAGCTTTATAGTGATTCATATCTTGAAGTGATTTGGGTGATAATCTATTCACAAAATATACTACAGTAGATATTTCTTATGCCCAAAGATGATGTGGTAGCTTCTTTTCTTCAATCATAGTCCTTGTGTTCCTGCAAGTAATCATCAAAATCTTTGGAGAAATATTCTTCCTCCCATCAAATCTAAGCTTCTTAAATGATCTATCTGTGTAGTTTTCCACATGTGCTAGTTACGTCTTGAAGTAATGAAACACTTCACTTTTGTTTTTGATAAAGTATATGATTGTCCACCTATTGTGATAATCAACAAAAGATACATAATACCTTATGCCTACTAATGATGGTTCTTGACTTGGTCCCCACACATTTGTATGTACTAAATCCAAGAGATAATTGTGGATTTCTATTCCCTCCATTGAACCAGCCATTTTGAGTTGTGTGGTTGGTCTTGTTACAGATGGCAGTCTTATTACAAATGGCACAAGGCTATCCTTATTGTCTTTTTGACTTATCTTGATTTGATCCTTTCTTCTTTCCCTTCAACTTTCTTTTTCTTTCATAGTTGGCTTGGGAAATTTATTGATCATCATCATCATCCTTCTTCTTTCCTCTATTCTTCTTATCCTTCTTATCTGTATAAAGAGTAGTAGTGGATTAACCTTGGAAAGAGTTACCCTCCTCTACATTGTTTTTGGCTTCTTGGTTGAAGAATTGTCCAAGAAATATGTTGAAATTAGGTGTAAGCATATCCATGATGAGGTCATAGGCAGTATGATTTCCATTGTTTATCATTCCTAATGCCATTTAGAATTTGCCTCATAATGGCTTCATCTTCAATTAGTTCTCCAATTGAAGCTAACTAATATGAAACCTCCTTGACCTTGGTAACAAACTCTGTGATTGTTTGCTCGGGTGTCTTCATTTGGTTGAACTCATTCCACAAATGATTCTTCCTAGCCTTGATGCTAGTAGATAAGAATGTTTCAAGTGCATCCCATGTTTCTTGTGATGTTTTGAAACTTCTAATGAGTGGAAGCAAGAAATCATAAATTGAGTTTAAGATGTAAGACCTAGCTTCTCAGTCTCCTCTTGTGTAGGTCATCCCTTGGATCTTGGTAAAGGCATGACTTCATCACCCTTCACTAGTCCAAAAATGTTTCTTTCTTAAAGATAAACTTCAGTTTTGATTTTCCAAGCAACATAGTTGTTCCTATCACGCTTTTCAATTATGGAAGGAAATCCATCACCCATCTACAAGAAGATTTCTCTAATACCATTGAAAGTGCTTGAGAGGAGAAAGATGTAGACAATTTGTAGCTTAGAGTAATGGAGTTTGATTTAACTTATGAGTACAAAATCAGCCTTTTTGCACCTATAAGATTTGTTCCACCTTATAGGCTTGTAATTAGTGCAATAAAAAACCATATGTGCTTTGAATCATCACAGAGAAATAGTTGATGCAAAATATGCTATCAACTTGAAGTGCAACTGTGAACAACCTTCTGTTTTTGTAAGGGAAGGTCAACTTCAAATGCTCATCCTGATTGCAACTAGTTTGATTCCTCTTACCAAAAGTTTTCTAATAGCTTGATGAATCTTTTATGCACAAGAGTTGAAGCTATAAACAAGATATGCTCTTATTAGAAGCTTAACACCATCATGGGGTCACCCCAACTTTTTAGGAAGTAACGAACACAGATCCCGAGGCAATGAACTTTCTATAGCACACAATAGGAGAAATTGAATGCTATGAAACTTTTGATACACTCAAATAGAAACTAATTTCTTCCAGTGAGCCCTTATTCAAGAAGAACAAACTTCAAAGCTATGAGAACCAGCCTCTACAATCTTGCTAATTTGAAGAACGAGATAGAGAGAAATAGGCAGCATGCAAGATGATGATATCAAGTGATTCTATATTCATCTGTTAAAATAAAAATGACCTTTACTTTTCCTATAATCTAAGAGATAGTGGATTCAAATTCAAAATTGAATTGCATTGTTGGTTGAGTTCCAACCTTTCATCTCGTGGCTTTTAGGTCTTCATACTCACCTTTTAATCAAGAGCAAATACCTAGGATCCATAAGTAATGTTGGTTTCTTATGAAGATAAAGATAACATAGATCATCATGACCCTAAGGTTCACTCCAAGAATGTACTTGGGTTATTATAAGTATTTCTTCCAAGCATGGTTTCAGATTGTTGTTCCAACATTGACAAGGTAGGAGAATATAGTGAAGGGAATTAAGGCAATACTTTTGTAACTATCTCCTTCAATGTGAATAGAACAAAAGCTATTTTTTATAGTGGAATAGGCATAGCAATTGTCCCTAAATCCCTATGGTGAAGTTGGGGAAAACTTCCACTATGACCCATTCATATAGAATTACAATTATCTAACACACATATTAAAAAAACTCATGGGTCTACTAGAGAACATGAATTGAGCACATGTGGAGTTGACTTTGACCATACTCTATCCATCTGCAACTTCAACGAAGCAAGCGATAATGAAATGATTTTAGATAGACCATTTATCGACAACTAAAAGTGTTACAATATTGGGCTAGCAATACTCTATACTTACAATGCTTGGGGATTACCAATAGAATCATTTTCTACACTTTTGAGCATCAAGATGTCTGTCCTATCCAATGGAACAAGGAGCATAAAGACGTAGATAACTTCCTCTCTGAAGAGTCATCAAAATCAGATTCCTCGATGAATGAGGATCTAAACTTGTGGGTATGTATCACAATACAAAATGTAGAGGACTTCCTCTCTAAGAAGGCATCAAATGAGAGTTCTAGATGGGCAAGGATCTAAACTTGTGGGTATGTTTAGAGAACAACACAATACAAAATGTTTTGCCAAATGAATGTACAAAGATAAGTGACATGTTTAGTTTATAGGCATAGATACAAGCCAAGGAAAAACCTCCTAAAAAGGGAAAAATGTGCCCTGATGGTCCAAAATTTGTGTTGGTGTTTGAGATCCACACGAACAACACAAAGAAGAAGAAGAAGAAGAAGAAGAAGAAGAAGAAGAAGAAGAAGAAGAAGAAGCTTGGGGCACAACACAATACTGAATTATTACCAAGTGAATGTTCAAGGATAAGTGCCACATTAGGGTTATATGCATATATACAAGCTGGAGGAAAAAACTTCCTAAAGAAGATAAGTAAGTGCCCCAAAGGTCCTAAGTTGCTCACATAGATCACTATCGAAATATACTAAGAAATCCCCATAGGAGTGATGTAGTGAACAAGGACCTGGTACTCAAGTATAAGGATGTGCCAAGCTATGTTGAAAGAAATCAAACCTCAAAAGGAAGTAGGCCCAAAGCTTTGCAAAAATCTTCAAACTTCTTCCTAGGCAAAGCCAAACTGATCCTCTAGTAAAGAATCTCTCCCTGACATAATGATAATGTAGCTTGATGTGCTTTCTATGAGCATGGAACACAGGGTTCCTTGCAACTGCCAATGTGCTATAACTATCACTAAAGATGGTGGTGGTAGAAGACTCATCGACACCCAAATTAGCCAAAAGTCATCTTAGCTAAGAGTCATTGTCAAAGATGCCATGTACTCAACATCACAACCATAAGTGGCC
Source organism: Ceratopteris richardii (assembly GCA_020310875.1). Classification (NCBI taxonomy): domain Eukaryota; kingdom Viridiplantae; phylum Streptophyta; class Polypodiopsida; order Polypodiales; family Pteridaceae; genus Ceratopteris; species Ceratopteris richardii. The sequence goes on along the minus strand of CM035408.1, from coordinate 81,725,607 downwards.
ATAGTAGGCTTCTTCTTGCTCAACCAAGGTATCCATGAGCTACCAAGCATGCAGCAAAGACCATTGGTGGATACATGAGTGTCATAGCAACCTGCCTAGTGAGAGTTCAAAAAAGCATATAAATCTAGTAGTAATGATCCCCCTGTGGGATAAAACAATCCAAGTAGCTCGGTGGGAATCAAGTAGCAAAAGATGCACCTAACTACCTACCAATGCTCGATACTTCGGCAATATATAAACCTACTCATCTATGAGACAAGAAACTCAATATCAAGTTAAGTTATGCATAAATTCCATGGGAATGGCAATAAGTTTGCAATCTTCAAGGCCAAAATGTTGCAATAATGTGTTGATATATTTTTTTTGACACAAAGATATCCTCCATCAACTTGCATAAATTGAATGTCCATATAATGATCTACATGCCCATATAATTGAAATTTTACATCTCAAAAGAGGCATGAAAATCAGCCTTAAAATTGGCAATATGTTTATCATTAGGACAAGTGAGCAACATATCATTGACATAAGCAACAATGATTAGGAGTGCATCATCTATATGCTTAACATACAATATGCTCTCAGTTGGATTGTTCTCAAAACCATGTGCTATCGAGTAGGCATATATCTTCTCATACCAATCACATGGTGCTTGCTTCAAACCATAAAATGTCTTTTTCAACTTGCACACTTTGTTTCATGCCCTTTTTGTAAAAAACCACATGCGTGAAAAAAATCACCATTCAAAAGGTCAGTTTTAATGCCCATCTAATGTACATTCTAACCATGTTGAGTTGAAAGTGCACAAATTCTAAGAAGGGTGGTCATTCGACATGTGGGAGCAAAGTTCTCATGAAAATAATGCCTCTCTCTTGAGCATACCATTTTGCAAAAACTCCATCCTTATACCCACCAATTATTCCATTAAGCTTGCATTTCAACTTGTATACCCATTTAGTTCTAATGGTATTTTACTTGGAGGCAAATCACATACATACCAAGTACCATTCTTCATAATAGCATCATATTTTTACTACATAGAAGCCATCCAATTTTTTAGATTTTGTGCTTCTTCAAACAAAACAAGCTCATTCACATCACAAAGACTAAAGGCAACCATTGCATAACAATCTGATCCAAAGGAAGCACTATGAGTTCTTGAAGGATTTGCATTTGGACTCAAATGATGATGCAAATCATTCAATCTTATCAACAAGTGAATCTTGTAAACCTACATCAAAAATTGAATGATTTGCATCATCATTTGAAACCTATGAAAGTTGAGAATTAGCCTCATTTGGACTAGCACTTGATTGCTCACCTGTTAAAAGAGGAAGCAAAGCATCATACACATCCTTTGAACATACCGATGTCTCCTTGGTGAATAAAAATAAGGTATGAATTGCATCTTCCACAAAAAAACATCACGACTAAGGGGAATGTTTTTATTCTTGTGGATGATACAAATGATAGTCTTTGCTTCCAGCACTATACCCAACAAAAAAACATTTCACTCCTTTAGTGTCTAGGTTTTTGCATTGTTGTCCAGGCATTAATGCATATGCTAGATACCAGAGACACATAGATGAGAAATATATTAATTGCAACCATGCCATACCTCATTTGGAGTGATTGATTGTAGTGCTTTGGTGGGACACATGTTAAGTATATAGTAGCCTCAAATGAGAAGCTATGTGGTAAATCTTGAATTTTGACCATACACCTCGCCATTTACATGAGAGACCTGTTCTTTATTTCAGCAACTCCATTTTGTTGAGGTGTATACGGCATTGTATACTAATGTTTATACCACATTTAGTGAGAAATGCATTCAAATAATAAAACATGTATTCTCCCCCTCAATCAAAATGGAGGGTGCTCAATTTACATGATGACATATTTTCAGCCATAACCAAGAACTATTTAAATTGCATAAACACTTCGAGCTTTGCTTTTAATGGATACACTCATACATGCCTGGAAAATGCATCAATAAAAATAAAAAAGTATAGGTAGTTCACAAATGAGGGTGTATACATAGGACCACACACATCATTATGAAGAAGTTAGAATTTATGAGTAGCTCTAAGTGACCCATCTTTTCGAAGGAGGAACACTCCATTTTGCCCAAAATATAGCCTTCACATACATGTTTAGAAGGTACGTCAAGTTTGGGTAAAGAGGATACCATTTCATATTTGTGTAGGTGTAGCAAACTATTAAAATTCAGATGACCAAAGCATGCATTCCAAACCTTTGTATCTTGGATAGCTTGCACATATTGAATCATTTAAAGATTTTGCATTTTCTATGAGCTTATACAACCCACAACATAAGATGTCAAAAGCAATGATAACATCACCATTTGATAGCTCATGAAATGTACATCTATGATTAGCAAATTTGACAACCAAGCTAATGTTGGCTAATGTTGAATTTGACAACATATTTTTCTTGATCCTTGGCTCATATAAAGTGTCTAACAATGTAAAAGAGCTACCATCAATAGTAGTCAGAATGATCTATTCAACTCCAATTATAGGATAAGAGGATTTGTTACCACATGTGATAGCACTCCCTATAGGGGCAAGCTCATGTGTAGTGAAGAAGTTGTGCTCTAAGGTAATATGTTTTGTTGCTCCATTATCAAAATGCTGGCAAACATCTGAGTCTACTCCAGACATATGCTACTCATGAGAAAATGGTGATAGTGCACTTCTATATGCTTGGTTCTTGCATGCTAAATGGGATTGGTTGCAAGATGCAAAGAACTAGTGTTATCACCAAATATCATAGGTGAATGAGTGTAAAGTCCCAAATCTGAGTAGAGCAATCTAATCCAAATAGCTTCTTGTGTAGCATTTGCTAATCCCTTGTATTCAGCCTCTATTGAAGATAGAGCAATAGTTGGTTGCCTCTTTGAAGACCATGAGATAGGTTTATCACTTGTAAAGGATAAATAGCCAGAAGTACTTCTTCTATCATCCTTACAACCTACCCAATCTCCATCTGAGTACAACTTTAAGTCTAAATCTGATGTGTATGGGAAGTAAGGACCTTGATTTTGAGTACCTTTGAGATACTTCAAAATTCTTTTAGCAGCTTCCAAGTGAGGTTCTCTAGGTTTATGCATGAATTGACTCAAAACACTTACTCCATAACATATGTCAATCCTTGTTAATGTTGCATAGTTTAAACTTACAACTATGCTTTGATAAATTGCAATGTCTTCAAGCAAATCACCTTCACGAGTACTCAATTTATGATTTACCTCCATAGGGGTGCTAGCTAATTTTGCATCCTCCAAGTGGAACTTCTTCAACATGTCTTGCACATATTTCCTTTGAGCGATGTAGGTTCCAGAGTTAGTATATATCAACTCAAGTCCAAGAAAATATTTCAAAAACCCTAGGTCACTGATCCTAAAATCTTACATCATCTGATTTTTTATTTGTTTGATGCCATTGGCATCATGACCTGTAAGAATAATGTCATCCACATATACACATAAATATATCATTTCTGAATTACTCCTCTTGACAAACACAGAAGAATCTGCCTTGCTCATCATGAATCCTTGATCTTGAAGATAGGTTGTTAACATATGGTTCCATGCCCTAGTTGCCTGCTTGAAACCATACATAGCTTTCTTCAATTTACACACATGATTTACATTGTTTGAATCTTCATAGCTAGGAGGTTGAGCCACATAAACCTCCTCTGAACTCCACCCATTGAGAAAAGCATTTTTCACATCTAGTTGATACATATTCCAATTTTTAGACGCAGCCACGCTTACCAATACTCTGATGGTTGGCATCTTAGTCACAGGTGAAAAGGTTTCTTCATAATCTACTCCTTAGGTTTGTGCAAAACCCTTAGCCACAAGCCTAGCTTTATACCTGCTTATGGATCCATTTGAGTTCCTTTCGATTTTTAAAAATCCACCTAGAACCAATTACCTTCATTGATGCTTTCTTGGGTACTAGCTCCCAAGTGTCATTCTCTTGGAGTGCTTCTATTTCTTCATCCATAGCCTCCTTCCGTTCTGCTTTGGTATTTGCTTCTTCATAAGAAGAAGTTTCTTCAAGTGATGAATCCTTAGCAAGATAAATAGAATGCTTAGTGACTAATGAAGTATCATATCCATAACTGATTGGCTTGTCACTCTCTCTTTGTGATCTCCTTAAGGCTTGGTTGGATGACTCAGGTATGTCCTCCAATTTCTTCATCTTGACCTTGCCTTTTGATTTCCAGGCATTAAATTCTTCCAAGTTGATGGTGTCCTCATCATCTGATTTGATGTCTTCAATTGTGCTTGGCTCCTCCTTGGTGAGGCTTGGAATTCTTCTTCCAAGTCATATGGCAATTTGACCTTCCTGTATTCACTTTCAAACCAAGAGTCATTCTCATCAAACACAACATCTCTACTGACCATAAATGCTTTGTTGGATGGATTATAAAACCTGTATCGTTTTTTATTTATATCATACCCTATGAAGATGTATTTCTTTGCCTTAGGGTCTAACTTACCTCTTATTTGAGATGGAACATGCACATAAGCAACACATCCAAATATTCTGCAATGTTCAAGTGATGGCCTCCTATCATGCCATGTCTCATAGGGGGTCATCCCATCAAGGGACTTAGAAGGTAACCTATTAATATGATAAGTGGCAGTAGAAACACTTTCTACCCACAAGTAATTAGGAAACTTCTTTTCATTTAGCATTGATCTAGCTGCTTCCACAATCAATTTGTTCCTCCTCTCTGCTACTCCATTTTGCTTAGGATTATATCTAGTTGTGATCTTTCTCTTGATACCTCTCTCTTGCAAAAATGCATCAAACTCATTGGAGAAGTACTCAGCTCCTCCATCTGACCTTATCCTCTTTAAGCTTCTTCCTATTTGATTTTCCACAAGTGCAAGATACTTTTTGAAGCAACTGAACACTTCATCCTTATGTTTCATGAAATACAAGATAGTCCATCTATTGAAGTCATCAATAAATGACACATAGTACCTTGAGCCTGAAATTGAAGGATCCTTGCTTTGTCCCACACATCCATGTGGACAACTTCCAAATAATCCTCATGCATATAGCCTTTCTTTGTAAAGGGTAACCTGTGTGATTTACCAAACTGACATGCACCACATTTATAGATCATGTGTTGCTTGGATACATTAGGTATCCCAAGTACACATTAATCTCTACATATCTACTTCAATGTTCTCTCACCAATGTGTCCTAATCTTTTGTGCCATATCTCTAACTCAGACAAGGTTTGATCCTTATAATTATAAAGTGCAATGTTTCTAGTGTCCCCAACCTCAAATGTAAACAATCTACCTGTTTTCTCTCCCTTTGCAATTCTCTTGAATCCATGTTGGGGGTCCTCCACAAAGGCTCCAAATTTATTGAACCTAACCTCCAAACCCTTTTCCACTATCTGTCCAACACTCATCAAATTATTTGTGGTACTAGGTACATAAAGAACTCTGCTCAATAGATTCCTATTTCCATAAGAAGTTTTGACATTTCCTACCTTGACAACTAAATGCTTGGTATCATCACCTCTCTGCACTTGATGTTTTCCCTTGGGCTCTTCAAGATCAGAAAGAAGAGCTACATTTCCTGCTACATGGTTTGAACAACCTGAGTCAATATAGAAGAGGTGCTCATCATTCATACCTTGTCATATTCATAATGACAAGAGAATCCTCTTGATCCTTTGTATAGTTGTTGAAAACTTTTCTTGATTTGTATCCTCCTTGATAATTGTTGTTGTAGCCATGCTTGTAGCCTTGATTATGGTTGAATCTTCCTCTTGATTGTGAATAGCTACCTCTTTGAAATCCTCTTTCTCTCTAGTTCTTGAACTTCCTATTGCACTCATCTATTGTGTGATTAGATAGTCCACATATATTGCATGGGGAAGAGTTGAAAGGTCTCCCCCTACCTTGCTTACCTCCTCTACCCCTTCCTATTGAATTCCTACCTCTCGCTGCATAGTTAGCTTGAGAAGTAGCACCTTCATCTTCAACCTTTTTGCTCTTTTCTTTATCTTTAGACTTTCCTTTATCTATATAGAGGGCAGAAGAATTGTTACCTCTTGATGGTTCACCATTTTTGTTGAGCTTGGCCTCATGAGTGAAGAGTTGCCCCATGAGAGTGGTTAGATGAGGGATTCGCATATCCATATAAAGATCCATTGCAGTTGTGAAAGATTCCCACTTATCATCTACCTTGATGCCATTGATTATTTGTCTCACTATTTTCTCCTCTTCAATCTCCTCTCCTATGCTTGCCAACTAATCAGCTACATCCTTCATCTTAGTCACAAACTCTAAAACATTCTGCTTAGGTTGCTTCCTTTGAGTAGTAAACTCCATCCACAATTGATTTTTCCTAGCTCTTGTATAGGAGGAAAAATATGAAGATAGAGTATCCCAAGTCTCTTGGGAAGTTTTGCAATTCCTAATGAGGAAGAAGGAAGTAAGAAATAGAGTTAAATAGATATGACCTGGCTAAAGCATCTTTGGCACACCATGAGTTCAGTCTTTCTTGCTCCTGTCTTGTAGGTTGATCTTTGCTTCTGAATATGGGCATCTCCTCATCTCTTGATATGTATCCATAGAGATTCCTTTCTTATAGATAGGTCTTCATCCTCAAAGACCATGTTGGATAATTATTCCTATCCAATTTATCAATGAAACAATGGAAACCATCCCCGATTTTACTTCAACTTGCTCTTATACCACTGTTGGAGGAGATGGATGGATACCTCTAGGAAGTGAGGTGGTACTGCTAAAACTTGCTTTGTACCTGCCCTGATACACTTCAGAGTTATATAGTAGACCCTTTCAGCTTAAAAATGACACCAAGAAAGTACCTATGTACTTTGGAGTTGATGCTTGAAGCAATTGAATAAAAATAGACTACTTCATGAATAGCTAGTGTCACAAAATTGGCTATTTTGGTCCATATGCATGTTGGTTCTTTTGCTCAGAGCTCACAGCATAGTAACCATTGATGAAATTCCTTTTGAGGGGATTCAATTAGCTTAGATAGCTAATGATTGCAAGTGGAATCATCTAAAATGATCAACTATGCTCTGAGAAATGAGTTTGGCAAACCAAATCTTACCCCCGATTTTTTAGGGACTAACCACTGAGCACTTCGACGATGATTTCTCCCAGATGCCTAAACCAAATGCCTTGAAATATTGATAGCACAAAGTAGACTTCAAGACAGTTCCAGCAAGCCAAAGATTTTAAAAGTGGTTGAGTATTCACTGAGATATGACCAAAGAAAGTTGAATGTTTTGAGTAGTCATAGCAAAGAAGTAGACAGAGATGTTCAATGAGCTATATGTATTATATGACATGATTGTACAAGGTCATTGGCATTGTAATGATGCTCAATGATGATGGATGGAGTGAGCTATGATGTGAGCTACTCAAGTCCTACAATTGATCAAAGAAAAAAATCTCAATGAGGCACACATCCTCGCGGGATTTTACAAAGTCCTTTTATAATATTTTCGTCTAAGTTTGAATTTGAATTCAAACTTGGCTCCAACTAAAAGTGACTCCTCATTTGAAACTCGTAACTAATATTATTCCTACCTCCATGAGATATAAGCTTTTACAAGATTCTTCGACGATTTAATCTTTTACAAATGGTAAATGATCAAGTGATTACAAGCTAAGGTTCACATGCATCATCAAGTGATAGTTGCACACATTGTCTTCTAAGATAAGCCAAATGTGAAGGCTTGATCATTTGCATCGACAACTCCCCCTCAAGCCAAACATCTTGGCTTGCATTGCTTCATCAATCTTCTTGTACATCCTACAATCCAATCATGGTTTTAAACCTTCAAAGCTTAGTACCATCAAGTGATTTGCTTAACAAATCAGCACACTGCATATTTGTAGATACATATGCTAGTTTAATCTCTTTGCTCAAGAGTTTCTCTCTAACATAGTGATAGTGCACTTCTATATGCTTGGTTCTTGCATGATAAATAGGATTGGTAGCAAGATGCAAAGAACAAGTGTTATCACCAAAGATCATAGGTGAATGAGTGTGAAGTCCCAAATCTGAGTAGAGCAATCTAATCCAGCTAATCCCCTGTATTCAGCCTCTGTTGAAGATAGAGCAAAAGTTGGTTGCTTCTTTGAAGACCATGAGATAGGTTTATCACCTGCAAAGGATAAATAGTCAGAAGTACTACTTCTATCATCCTTATATCCTGCCCAATCTGCATTTGAGTACAACTTTAAGTCTAAATCTGATGTGTATGGGAAGTAAAAACCTTGATTTTGAGTACCTTTGAGACACTTCAAAATTCTTTTAGCACCTTCCAAGTGAGGTGCTCTAGGTTTATGCAGAAATTGACTCAAAACACTTACTCCATAACATATGTCAATCCTTGTTAATGTTGCATAGTTTAGACTTCCAACTATGCTTTGATAACTTGCAATGTCTTCAAACAAATCACCTTCATGAGTACTCAATTTAGGATCTACCTCCATAGGGCTGCTAGCTACTTTTGCATCCTCCAAGTGGAACTTCTTAAACATGTCCTCCACATATTTCCTTTGAGTGATGTAGATTCTAGAGCTTGTATATACCAACTCAAGTCCAAGAAAATATTTCAGAAACCCTAGGTCACTTATCTTAAACTCGTGCATCATCTAATTTTTTATTTGTTTGATGCCATTGTCATCACTACCTGTAAGAATAATGTCATCCACATATATACATAAATATATCATTTCTGAATTACTCCTTTTGACAAACAGAGAAGAATCTACCTTGCTCATCATGAATCCTTGATCTTGAAGATAGGTTGTTAACCTATGGTTCCATGCCCTAGGTGCCTACTTCAAACCATACAAAGCTTTCTTCAATTTACACACATGATTTACCTTGTTTGAATCTTCATAGCCAGGAGGTTGAGCCATGTAAACCTCCTCTGGAATCCACCCATTGAGAAAAACATTTTTCACATTTAGTTGATACATATTCCAATTTCTAGATGCAACTACACTTACCAATACTCCGATGGTTGGCATCTTAGCCACAGGTGAAAAGGTTTCTTCATAATCTACTCCTTGGGTTTGTGCAAAACCCTTAGCCACAAGCCTAGCTTTATACCTATTTATGGATCCATCTAAGTTCCTTTTGATTTTGTAAATCCACCTAGAACTAATTACCTTCATTGATGCTTTCTTGGGTACTAGCTCCCAAGTGTCATTCTCTTGGAGTGCATCTATTTCTTCATCCATAGCCTCCTTCCATTCTGCTTTGGTACTTGCTTCTTCTTAAGAAGAAGGTTCTTCAAGTGATGAATCCTTAGCAAGATAAATAGAATGCTTAGTGACTAATGAAGTATCATACCCATATTTGATTGGCTTCTTACTCTCTTTTTGTGATCTCCTTAAGGCTTGGTTGGATGACTCAGGTATGTCCTCCAACTTCTTCATCTTACCTTTTGACTTCCATGCATTAAATTCTTGCAAGTTGATGGTGTCCTCATCATCTAATTTGATGTCTTCAATTGTGCTTGGCTCCTCCTTGGTGAGGCATGGAAATTCTTCTTCCAAGTCATATGGCAATTTGACCTTCTTGCATTCACTTACAAACCAAGAGTCATTCTCATCAAACATAACATCTCTAGTGACCATAAATCCTTTATTGGATGGATTATAAATCCTCTATCCTTTTTTATTTATATCATACCCTATGAAGATGCATTTCTCTGCCTTCGAGTCTAACTTACCTCTGATTTGAGATGGAACATGCACATAAGCAACACATCCAAATATTCTGCAATGTTCTAAGTGATGGTCTCCTACCATGCCATGCCTCATAGGAGGTTATCCCATCAAGGGACTTACAAGGTAACATGTTAATAAGATATGTGGTAGTAGAGACACTTTCTACCCACAAGTAATTAGGCAACTTCTTTTCATTTGGCATTGATTTAGCTACTTGCACAATCAATCGGTTCATCCTCTCTGCTACTCCATTTTGCTTAGGAGTATATCTAGTTGTGATCTCTCTCTTGATACCTCTATCCTGCAAAAATGCATCAAACTCATTGGAGAAGTACTCACCTCCTCCATCTGCCCTTATCCTCTTTAAGCTTCTTCCTGTTTGATTTTCCACAAGTGCAAGATACTTCTTGAAGCAACTGAACACTTCATCCTTATGTTTCATGAAATACAAGATTGTCCATCTACTGAAATCATCAATAAATGACACATAGTACCTTGAGCCTGAAATTGAAGGATCCTTGCTTGGTCCCCACACATCTGTGTGGATAAGTTCCAAATAATCCTCATGCATATAGCCTTTCTTTGTAAAGTGTAACCTTTGTCATTTACCAAACTCACATGCACCACATTTATAGATCATGTGTTGCTTGGATACATTAGGTATCCAAAGTATACATTGATCTCTACATATCTGCTTCAATGTTCTCTCACCAATGTGTCCTAATCTTTTGTGCCATATCTCTAACTCAGTTTGATCCTTATAATTATAAAGTGCAATGTTTCTAGTGTCCTCAAGCTCAAATGTAAACAATCTACCTGTGTTCTCTCCCTTTGCAATTCTCTGGAATCCATGTTGGGGGTCCTCCACAAAGGCTCCAAATTTATTGAACCTTACCTGGAAACCCTTTTCCACTATCTATCCAACACTCATCAAAGTCTTTGTGGTAGTAGGTACATAAAGAACTCTGCTCAATAGATTCCTATTTCCATCTGAAGTTTTGACATTTCCTACCTTGACAATTGATTGCTTGGTATCATCACCTGTCTGCACTTGATGTTTTCCCTTGGGCTCTTCAAGATCAGAAAGGAGAGCTACATTGCCTGCTACATGGTTTGAACAACCTGAGACAATATAGAAGAGGTGATCATCATTCATACCTTTTTTTGAAGTCATATTCATAATGAGAGGCTGCACATAAGCGTTGGCGAGTCTATCACATGGATGTCAAGTCAGCGTTCCTGAATGGAGACCTCAAGGAGGAGGTATATGTGTCTCAGCCACCAGGGTTTGAGGCTCTCGATTCAGAAAACAAGGTATGTAAGCTGAAGAAGGCATTATATGGGCTAAAACAAGCCCCTAGAGCATGGTACCAGCGGATAGATAAGTATCTCTTGGACCTAGATTTCAAAAGATGTGCTTCTAATGCTAACTTGTATGTTCTAAAGAGAGGAGGGAAGACAATTGTGCTTGTACTCTATGTAGATGACCTTGTGATTACAGGAAATGATGATGCTCTTCTTCAACAAACAAAAGATGCCCTGAGTTCAGAATTTGAAATGACAGACTTGGGCTTAATGCATTATTGCTTAGGTCTTGAAGTTTGGCAGGAACCAGGGAAGATTTTCATCTCTCAACAAAAGTATGCAAGACAAATATTGAAGGCATTCAACATGGAGGATTGCAAGGAAATTTCTACACCTATGGAGGTCAACACAAAATTATCTATTGAAGATACTTCACCTCGAGTGGATATTGGAAGATACAGGAAATTAGTTGGAAGTCTAATCTACTTGTGCAATAGCAGACCAGACATCTCTTATGTTGTTGGAGTAGTAAGCAGGTTCTCTAATAAGCCTTGCCAAACTCATTGGAAGGCAAGCATGTGGATACTCATGTATGTGAAAGGAACTACTGATTATGGTATTCTTTATGAAGAAGGATCATCTCTGGTTGGATACTGTGACTCAGATTGGGCAGGAGATATTGATACCAGAAAATCAGTTTCTGGATATTGCTTTCTTTAGGATCAGGGATTTTCTCTTGGATCAATAAGAAGCAACCGACTGTAGCATTATCTTCTACTGAAGCTGAGTACAAAGCTGCATGCGTTGCAGCATGTGAAGCAGTATGGTTGAGGAGGATCCTATGGCACATAGGAATACAAGAACAGGAGGCTATAGAGTTGAAGTGTGACAACCAAAGTTGCATGGCCATCGCCAAAAATCCTATTTTCCATGCACGTACCAAGCACATAGAAATCCAGTATCACTATGTGCGTGAGTTGATTGAGGACGGGGTCGTGGAGATAACTTATTGCCCTACTGAAGAAAATGGAGCAGACATCTTCACCAAGGCTCTTGGGAGAGAGCAACTTCTTCAATACTTTCCAAAGCTTGGGATTGGACCAAGGAGGTAGTTCACCATCGGGTGGACATTGAGGGGGGGTGTTAGATATGCTCAATACTCCACCCTCATGTGACCACAAATGATTCATGGTGCTCTAAGTTGTAAGGCCCCATTATGAGGAGAAGCCATTATGAGAGCCCGGACATTTGTGGAACCCTAACTTCCAAGTTAGATGAGGTCTATGTGTGACCATTGATGGTTATAGATGATCTTTGTGAGCCTAGCCGTTAGGTTAGGTAGGGCATAAACTTCCAGGCCATTGGGTTGGCATTTAAGGTGAAAATAAAGGCCCTATGGCGTCGCGCGGTTTCCCCATAGAACCTTAATGGGGGGAGTGCAGAGGGGGGCTTGCCCCCTTCTACGGGGTCCGGGGGGCCTATCCCCCCGGCCCGTAGGGCCGAGACGGTAGCACTTCTGGTCATGGAGATACTGTCGGATCATATATTTTACCGACTATTTTGTATCTCCCAACTATGTTTATCTATAACGAACCGCCTTGTAAAAGTTATATAAGCACGGCCCAGGTTGAGCTTTACAGAGCATTGCGCACTAGTAAGCCCTTCATCTAGAGTCTGTCTAGATCGCCATCTAAGCTCCACAGTGGGAGCGCACGGGTGGACAACACCATCATTGTAACTGCATTACGCTCGGCAATCTGAGAATTTGAGTTCTCTATCTCTCCGTTTGCGTCTATCTTTGTCTGTGTTTTTTTTCTCTCAACTCTGTCTACAGGTCTATTCCGCTGTGCTGTTATTTTCTTACATCTTCTTACGTGTTTCACCTATCTCGTCAACCTGCAATGGACTCGTGCTTGCATACCAAGGCATCAACTCATCAAAGACAACATCGTTACTTACCTTCAACTCCTTGGTGATGGGATTATAACATTTATATCCCTTTTTGTTCCATAGAATATCCCAAAAAGATACACCTTTAAGATTTGGCAGTTAACTTTGACCTCAAACTCTTGAGTACATGTACATAGCATATACAACCAAAATTTCTAAGATGTGAAATGCAAGGTTTTCTTCCTTTGTGTTCAAGCGTATCCTTTTCTCTGGCGTTGATAGACCTAAGACCTAAGCGTTTATTTTACGGTCTGAAGTGGCCAAAATGGGCAATACGGCTGTCAAAAATCAACACTTCCAGTCACCAGTCCTTCACACTGTCTATGTGCTGCGAGATTCCATGGAGGAGCTCAGCACCGCGGTCCCACGGACTTAGGATGTTGATGTTTTAATGGCCACATTTATCGTCTTTGAACCGTATTTGAATTTGACGCCACGAAAAACAGAACGCTGGTATTGATTTCGTTTGACCTCATCTTCATATTTATGGCCTTTATACTTATGGCCTTTATACTGTAGCTTTTAGGGCATGGAAGTATATATATATATATATATATATATATTTTGGACAGTGCGATATGATATGACACGAAAAAAAAGCTTTCATATATAATATAATATGGCCTGTGATGCGACAGCTTTATGACAAAAACTCGTTTTCAAAATCCGCCAAAATTGAGTAAAAACAAACTCGTTTTCATCATGAAATGCGTTCTCGAAAAACGTTTTCTTTTTGGGATCTTGTGTCTACCCTTGTCATTTTTATCCCCAAAGGGAGTCAACTTGTCTGTAATTTTTGGAGAGCTTGGATAGTTGTCAAAGATTGTTACAAGCTGCCCATCTTGTTTGCAAAGAATTATTCCTTTTTACTGCAGGATTCCTTATGACTTGGGTGGTTTACTAACTTTAATAATTCTCCTCTTTCAACAAGGTGGCATAAATGTAAAAAGCGAGGATTTGTTAAATGGGAAGATTTATTAAGGAATGGCCATGTGATTGAGGACTTGCATATTTTGAATACTAACAATTTGTCTTTGGCCTACAAACAGATAGTCAAAGAAAGGAAACTGCAACTGGTGAGAATGAGAGCAGAAAACCTTTGGGAAAAGTCTGTATGCATATCAAAGGTGGCTCAGGACATGTACACCTACTTCAAAAACACTCACATCAACATCAAAAGCATTTGTGGAAGGTTGAATAATAAGTGGGGTCTGTCCTGACCCATCAACAATGGAGATATAGGTTTCAAACCATCTGGGCTTTTCCTATGTCTAACAAGCAATCCTGCTTGTTATGGTTGATCCTCCACAAAGGTGTCTGGACTGGAAGCAAAGCTAGGAAGTATAATATTGATGCAGGACTTTGTAAAGCTTGTGGTAAGGTTGAAGATTTGGAGCATTGTTCTTTAAATGTAGAGCAAGCATGGGATACTGGAAAATCATTTTTCTATACTGCAAGACTGCTGGTATCAAGACCCTTGGGTTCAGAGAGCTGCTTATCGGAGAAACCAACAAGATGGACATAGCCTTGTGGCAGATTTTAAGGGCTCACATTCTTTGGAATATATGGAAAAACAGAAATTGCAGATTGTATGACAGAATTGGTAAAGATTTCCTCTTCTCCTGCTTAGTTGGGATTAGGAGGCTGGTTCACATGTGCAGCAATTCTCCCCTCAATGGGAATATGAAGGATAAGAACCCCTTGTATATTCTTAAGAAGTTCCCTTATAGTTCTTGGAAAAACAAATTGCTTCAGATTCATTCTAGTGACAGAGATAACATGATCAGTTTCTTTAGTTGGTACATTAATGACTGTTTGATGTAACCTGTAGTTGGTTTGGGACCTTTTGGTCTTTCCTCCTGAGGTCCTAGCCTTGGATTTCTTCTCCTTGGTTCTTGGGAGTGATATGTTGTAAAACTTCTCTTTTTCTTGCATCAATATTATACTTTCTGTTTGTGCTAAAAGAAAAAGAAAAACGTTTTCTTTTTCTTTTCAGAGAACAATTAAAGAAGATTATATTAAAGGAGGGAAATTAGATCGAGTGCAAGAGGCAGAAAACCTAATCGAGTGCAACAACAATTGAGAAATTACTATTCCTCCTTGGTAAAAGAATCGCCAACTGTAAGAAATCCCTCCGATCAACAAGCTTAAACCCAAGTGGGCCTCGTATGAGGGTGATGAGAGGGTGATTAACCTTTTTTGTAATGCCATCTAAGCTCTGCTAGATCTACCCCTGCTCTTCAGGATTTGGGGGGTCCCATGGGCACTAGTCCCCTTCACTTGTACTTTTAATTAATACAAGTCCGGGAGAGTAGGCTAAGGCCAAACTTCCTTTATATTAAAAAAAAAAGAGACAGAAAACCCTAGTCCGAGAGGTGAAGAAAAACCTCAAGATATTATATTAATTAATACTATACTTTTCTTTTCCTTTTAATTAATACAAGTCCAAGAGAGTAGGCTAAGGCTGAACTTCCTTTATATTAAAAAAAAAGAGACAGAAAACCCTAGTCTAGAGGTGAAGAAAGACCTCAAGATAGAGAAATCTATACACATGCTAGCAAGTATACTTATGGATACAAAGATGGGAATTATAGATCTGATGACCAAATAAGATCATCACGAAACGAGTCCGAATCTTAAAAAACAGCACATACAAAGCAACCACTACAAGCTCCTAGGTTAAACTTACCAGGAGAAATACAACCTTCCTACCCACATTAAGACCGAGGACCAAATGCACTCTGTCATCAAATCAAATGGGCTCAACATTAAGGATGATATTCCATAGTCATTATTAGCCTCTGAACATGGATCCTACTCCTTCAAGCAACTATGGTTCACCTCTCTGAAGAAATCCATAGAATCCATTTAGGTGCAATTAATGGAACAAGAGCACCAAGAGGACCACACCCACATAATGTCAACTTGCAAAGGGTAGGAAGCCCCGGATTGAACACCCAAGTACAGGATACATACACAAGCAAGAAAAAGAACATAAAAAATAAACATGCACTCTTACTTCAAAACTTTGCCCTTGTTACTCCACACAAGGTTTTGGGTAAAGTTTTAGGACAAAAAGGTAGAGGAGGAAGTATAAATCCTAAGTTGGATCCATGGATTTCAATAGAAATAGAAATTTCCAAACCTATCAAAACATTAGTATCCATAAAAGACTCTCATGGTAGATAGCTACATGACCAAAAGACATTATATAGAAAAATGCCAAACGCCTGCTAGAATTATGTAACAAGTTATTGAAGCAAATGGTTCATCGGGTAGGTGGTAAGTAATGAGGGAAATATTAGCCTAAACAATCATGGAAGTAAAAAAGATAACCCTAAACAAAAACAAAAATGTAACCAATCCTTTGCTCTCTACGTAGATAAGAATAAAAGCAAACATACCAAAGGCAAGGGTAAGAAGTTTGATGATGAAGTACCATCTCAACTCAACCTTTGCAGGTAGAAGTAGAGGCTCAAGAGGAAGAGGTAGAGGAGGTAGACAAGGCAGGGGGAGAGCCCAAGGCTCATCATCTTGTGCCATATGTGGCCTAACCAATCATATTACTGAGAATTGTTTCAGGATTCCAAGAAACCAAAGAGGAAGAGGATACAACATAGGAGGCTATGGAATCTCAAAAGGAAGATTTAACAACTCATATGGATACAATAACAACTCATACAACAATAACAATTACCAAGGTGGATAAAAAGGAAGAGGAGAATACAAAAACTATATAGATGATCAAACTCAAGAAGACTCACTTCCTCTCATGAATATGACAATGAAGGAAGGTAAAGTAGATGAAAATGCAATTTACATAGACTTAGGATGCTCAAATCATGTGGCAAGCAATGTAGCTCTACTCTTAGATTTGGAAGACCCAAGGAATATGCATGAAGTCTAAACCAGAGATGATATAATGCATCCAATTGAGAAGATGGGTAATGTGAAGACTCCAAATGGTAATATGAACTTACTAAGCAAAGTATTCTATATACCTACTATTACCAAGGACCTTATCTGTGTAGCTCAAATTTTTGAGAAGAGATTATAGGTTAGATTCACCAAGTATGGAGTGTTAGAGGGCCGCCGAATCAGGACGGATGAACCCGGACAGGTGCCTTAAATGTAAAAGTGCTGGACGACCGCCGAACAAGGACAAGAGTACGAGGACAGGGAGTTTAAATGAAAAAGAGAATCTTTCAGGGAACGCGCAGGTAACTGCAGAAGAGCGCACCCTTGTAAAAAATCCCCTATTTAAGGCAATGAAAAGAAAGAGCAGGCAGTCCCTGTTTTTTGCAGGAATTGTAGCGTGTTGTCTGATTAAGTCTCAATGAGATTGCTATCACGTCTTGTGTGCGCGTATATGTTGTTGAAAGGATAAGTTCTGCTTGATCTGTTCCGTCTGTAGTCCTACTAGTTGATTACACTCACCATAATACGGAATGATGAATTAGTTGTATTGTGTGGCGAAGCTGTTCGGTGATGGTTAAGTATGATTCTGAGTGTGAACAAGCGTGACATGTTATTTGTTAGTTCTTCTGGGAAGTAAGTAGCGCGAAGAGTAATCGCGAATTAATTGTTTGTAGAGTCCTTGTGAGCGATTGAAGTTGTTACTACACCATATATTTGCTGTTTACTTCGACTTCGGAAGATTAGTAGCTGTAACGATCTGAGTATGAGTAGAACAGTGGTGGTGTATGTTTGTTGAGGAGATTAACTGTGCGAATCCGCGTGACTTTAAGGCATACGGTTTAATTGGCATACCTACCTACGTTGAAGAAGTACGCAGTAGGTAATTTTGTTATTGAAGTATCTTTTGCGTGTAGAGTACGTAATCGGCCGACTACCCTCAGTCCTGTAGTTCTAATTCCAATACACTGAACAGACTTCCGTTGTTCAGGGACGGATACTGAGCTAAGGACGAAACGACCGTAAGATTGTGTGTTAAATTGGGAAAATAGTACAGGGCCTCTATCTAACAGATCCCTACCACTCCCAAGAACCCACGTGGCTAAGAGAGGGATTGCGGTTAGAAGTATTTGGAACCGATCGAACGTGAAGTATCTGAATCAAAGTAGAGTAACGCTTAAACCCATAAACGAGTAGCAGTCCAACATTTAGTCTAACATTTGGCGCCATCTGTGGGAAAGTGGCAACTGTTTACCAGTCTCTGTGGCAAAGTAGCATTTGATTACGAGTTACTTGTGAGAAAGTGGCATTAGAGTGCTAAGCGGGTTGTAAGAAGCAAGCATCCAGTAACATTTGATCTACTGACACTAGCAATAGACCCAGATTGTTGCAAACTGCTCAGATAGTATCACTGGGCAATGATACATGCCGGTTACTCGGTCTGGCGAAACGTATCCTAGGACCCAGACGACGGGAACAAGAAAAGTACAAGAAACAACTCTAGGAGAAAAAGGTATAATGCGACCTGACTCAGTGGTCGAGCAAGTTAAGGACGCTAGAATTAATTCCGGTCATATTCCGGTGGAACGATCAGCGCCTTTGGTACATGCTGGTGTCACCTCGACCCAGCCTAACCAAAGTACAGTAATTCCAGAATCTATCAAGACGCCGCTGGAGATTAGACAAACTCTAGGAAAAGAAATCAGTAAAAGCGAAACCACGCTACAGTCTGGTAGACTGTCAGCTCATTCCGGTGATATTACGGTGATAGAAACACCAACTGGCGGTCAAGGATTAGCAATTTTTGCAGAATCCTCAGCCAGGCCCGCGTGTCTGGAAGAAAGATTTCGGATATTAGACATCCAGAAAGAAGGAGACCTATTCGAAGCTAAGGTCCGAAGTATCCTGCGCAAAAACAGCACACCGGAAGGCACGCCATCCGGCGATCCAGATTCTGATAGTTCAACTAATCAACCTCAAGATACAGAAGAAGGACCGAAGACACCCATGATGAACGGACAACAACAACAACAACAGTTAGGTCAACCAAGGCCGCCTCCAACAGGAGTAACCTACACGAAATTCGGTGGATTCCCAGGAGATGACCCAGATGCTCACGTACGCACTTTCGAGATCAGTTATGCAGTCCTCAACCATCCACCGGATCAGGCGTATAAGGCCATTGTTTTTCAATCTACACTGGTCAATGAAGCAGCGAGATGGCTCACGGAATATGATATTAATCATTTTGGTACTTACGATGCAGTACGAGATGCCTTTCTACAACGATTCAGACTAAAGAAGAATCCTGCTGAAATCTTTGAGTATCTACAGAGCAACCGACAGAAGGCAAATCAGACTGTCCAGGAATACGCTACTCTCTTCAGAACACATTTACGGCAGATACCACAGGCACATGCTAATCTACCTGATGACGTCATCACTCAGTGGTTTATCAATGGCTTAAACCCGCAATTGAAGCAGATCATGATTATCAGATGTGTCGGAGCAATGACATTGGATGCAGTCATCGCCATGGCTTTGCAACTGGAATCCAAGGTTGGTGGATTTTCAGAAGACTTGGAATGGTTAAGGACAAACAAAAATATAACTGAAGATATAACCAGGCAAGTATATTGCACCACATGCAAAAATTCAGGGCATACAAGTGCCAATTGTGCACTAAATCAAGCGTTTTGCGCTATCTGCAACTCTGCCGAACACACCACCGGAAACTGCGTTTACAACGCCAGAATACAAGGGGCAGCAACAGTCAATGCAGTCATCCAAGAACAGGTATAGCCGACGAATTACTATGTGCCTCCGCAACTAAGAAACAATCAACCCCCAGGATATCGGAACTACCGAGGACAAAGGAACAACAATTATAATGCCAACTGATGGCAGAACGGACCACCACCGGAAAACACCAATTTACCACCGCCACGCTGTCATTTTTGTGGTGAATTCGGACACATTAGAAGATATTGCAAAGACGCAGCTGAGTATGATCAAAGGAAGAAGGAGCGGCAAAACCCAATGGCCAACATGGTACAAATTACACCAGTGGAAACGCAAACTGCTACAGTCCAGACCCGATCAGGTAAACAACTGCAGCCAGCAGGAGAAGTATTTGAACCAGGGATACGAGAACAACATAGGATGTATAACAAGGCTAGTCACTGGACCGCCACAGAACCACCAGTGTTCCCAGAACCCATTCCGGTAACTCAGACCTCGTCAACAAAGGAAGGAATGCAACAAAAGGAAGCAGCAACAGAACAACCATTAGCAGTAGACATAACAGCAGATACTTCGGCAACAGCAAAGACCTCAAGTTCAAAGGAGCAGGATAACCAATCTCAGCAGGCCTGGGAAATTTTATCCAAGGCATCTATCACCCTACCTCTCGGCCAACTTTTGGCATTAGTACCTGGAATCCGACAACAGCTTCAACAACATTTTAACCCGGCACCCTCTTGCATTCCGGCAACCGCCGCAGTTCAACCAGAATCTGATTCTACGGTTGATCATGCAGTGCCCTTGATTACAGTATGGTATAAGAATCAGAAGATCACGCAGGTATTAATTGACGGAGGCTCCGGCATAAACATTGCAACCGCAGCATTATGTAAAAAGCTAGGCTGGACCGAAATCGAACTAGTTCAATTCTTTGTCAAAATGGCTGATCAATCTAGAGTCCATCCCGTAGGACTTGTACGGAATGTACCCATTACTTTACAAGGTACGACTTTCAAAATGACTTTTGTTATACTAGATCTGCCCGAATCCACCTTGGATTACAACCTTCTTTTCGGCCGACCTTGGCTGAAGCATGCAAAGGTAATACAGGACTAGTCTGCGCAAGAGCTCACATTTAAGGATGCCAATCGTAAATATGTGGTAAAACTAGATGCTATACAACCTTGCGAACTTCACACCAGACCTTATCTTGCTGAACCAGTTCATATGTTAGATGGACTATCGGATGATGAAGAAGAACAATTTCTGAAGAATAACGCCGACTTAATGTCTCTAGGAACTGTTGATCTACAGTCCGTCATTAATAACTGGAACACTTCAGTTTGTGCAGTAGTAGCTATCACCGAAAAGTCTGACCAAGCAGATACTGAATTACAACCACTATTCAAGCCAACAGAGGATACAGAGATCCCACAGCAATTTTATGTCCCTGAAGACTAGCTGATCACGTACAATCTAGGAGACAAGGACCATCCTCGACCTGTAAAAATAAGGCAAAACTTACCGGAAATCTTTCAGACTAATTTGATTCATCTCCTTCGCGAATTCTCAGACGTCTTTGCATGGGATTACAAAGATATGAAAGGATTAGATCCGCGTATATATCAGCACAGAGTCATGCTGAAGCCTGAAGCTAAACCAAATAGGCAGCCCAGCTATCGGATGAATCCCAATTATGCATCTCAGGTAAAAGCCGAACTTGACAGATTATTAAAAGTAGGATTCATCGTACCAGTAGAACATGCTGAATGGATTTCACCAATTGTGATTGTGCCAAAGAAAAATAAGCAACTATGAATCTGTGTAGACTACCGGAAATTGAACGCAGCAACAGTACCATATCCTTTCCCGATCCCCTTTTTGGATACCATGCTTGATAGGGTAGCAGGCCACGAAATGTATTCATTCTTAGACGGATACAGCGGTTACAATCAGGTTAGAATGGCTGAAGAAGATATACCAAAAACTGCTTTCATTACCAATTGGGGTGTCTTCGCCTGCACCGTAATGTGGTTCGGATTAAGAAATGCACCAAGTACATTTCAGCGATGTATGCAGGAGATATTTTCTCCTTATCTCACTTCATTCATGCAAGTATATCTTGACGACTTCTCAATCTTTGGGAAGATGATAGCACATTTAAGTCATTTACGATGTTGTTTTCAGAAGTGTAGGGAATATAGACTCTGCCTTAATCCAAACAAATCCGTGTTTGCGGTCTCATGTGGCAAACTACTTGGGCATATTGTATCTGCTCAAGGTATCCGAGTAGACCCAGATAAGATTTCGGCAATTTTAGAAGCCCCGGTACCCGCAACTCCAAAAGAAGTAATGCGTTTTATGGGTCAAATACGGTGGCATGGCAGACACTTACGGTGGCTTGCTCACCTCGCAGTACCACTGAACAGGCTAATCACAAAAACTCCCCGACAGTTTGAATGGACTGAAGAATGCCAAACTACATTTGATCGGCTCAAGTATCTCCTGACACAAGCCCCAATTTTACAACCACCGGACTGGGACAATCCGTTCCATGTTTTGGTCGACGCTTCAGATATTGCAATTGGCAGTATTCTGATGCAGCAAACAGATAAGTGGTTTCGCCCTGTTTATTACGCCAATAGAAGGCTTGCACCGGCAGAAAAGAATTATTCCACTACTGAAAGAGAATGTCTAGGATTGATTTACTCAATCAAAAAGTTCATACATTATTTATTAGGCCGGAAATTTACCTTTCATGTGGATCATGCTGCCCTTGTCTATCTAGTAAGACAACAACATCTAGGCGGACGATTAGCCCGATGGGTGCTACTTTTACAAGAATTCGACTATGACGTCATTCACCGACCCGGAAATGCACATGCCCTAGCAGATTTCTTATCTCGCCTGGATTCCGGTGAAGCTCCGGTAGGCATAGATGACACGACTCCTGCGATTTATAATGCTGAACCACTATCCGATGAAGCGGCCAACCTACAAGTACCATCTACATATTATGATCAAATTTTAACTTTTCTCACCGAAGGATGCTTCCCATCTGAGACGACCAAGGCAGTTCGAAGGAAATTAGCAGTCTTTAGCCGCCGATTCCGGCTAGTAGCAAAAGAACTATATTATACAGATCATACCGGAATCTTACTTCGCTGTATCCCACCTCATGAGGTTAATTCAGTTATCACTTTGGCGCACTCAATTCCTTCTGGTGGCCATTTTGCAGTAGACTTAACTCACCGGAAAATTCTGCAAGGAGGTCTCTGGTGGCCAACGATGTACAGAGATGTCGCACAGTTTGTTAAACAATGTGATACTTGTCAAAGAACTGGTCAGCCTTTGCAAAGGCATCTTTTTCCTCTGCAACCCATCTTACCACTCGAACCATTTCAGAAATGGGGACTAGATTTTATCGGTCCAATCACACCCCCAGCAGTCTTCAGTAACAACAGATACATACTAACCTGTACAGACTTTGCAACAAGATGGGCAGAAGCCTGGGCTTTACGATCTGCTACAGCGATTACGGTAGCAAGATGTCTACTCACGGATGTCTTCCCACGATTTGGCTTACCCCTGGAAATTGTCTCAGATCAAGGCACTCACTTTGTAAACAATCTAATGAAGGCCCTTACACAATCATTCCAGGTCACACATAAATTTAGCTCTCCTTATTATCCACGTGCCAATGGATTGGCCGAAAGTACAAACAAATCACTATTGAATATCCTCCGGAAATTGATCATGGAAGCACCGGAAAGATGGGATCAACTACTACCCGCCGTATTATGGGCATACCGCACTACATATAAGGTAACAACAGGCTTGACGCCTTTCAAACTAGCTTATGGCTTAGAAGCAATAGCACCCATGGAAATAGTCATCCCAAGTCTGCGTGTAGCAATCACTCAAAAGATGCTACCGGAATATTCGCTGACAGCACGAATGGACGCACTCAGAGAACTTGATGAGCACTGATGGCTCAGTTTTTTAACTATGCGCGAAGTACAACTAAGGCAAGCCAAGACACACGATCGATATTTGAAGACTCCAATCTTTTCGATAGGCCAGCTTGTACTCTTCTATAACGCAAAATCGGATAGAGCAGCAGGAAAATTCAAACTACGATGGTTCGGCCCTTTCAAGATCTCAGAACAAATCGGCCCGGCAACTTTTCGATTGACTACGTTGACCGGAAATCCACTTCCAAAGGTAATCAATGGGTCGAAGCTGCGACCGTATTATCCCACTACTAGTACACATTAAATTATTCGGCGGCGAACCGTTTTCTTTTTTCTTTTCTCCCTTTTTAGTCGTGTTTTGTACGAATCTTTATGTTACCAGCCGCCCCTCCCTACTGGTCACTCAAGCACACACGCCAGCATGCAAACAGTATCCTTCCCGCACCGCACAATGATACCCACCCCCCTTCCCACCCCCCACCGTGTTCTCCTTATTTAACCCCCTCGGTTGCGCCAACACCATGGAAGCGCTAGCCAACTACGCTGCTTTCCGTGATGGTATCCCGACAGACGTCGGCGAATACCTGCGCTGCAGAGGGTTGGCTAACTTCGCTGAGTTGCCCTGGCACTCAGTGGAAGCCCATCCCTTCTCCGCGCAGATCATCCACGCCATCGCCCAATTCCCCATCACCAAACGACAGTGGGTCTTCCCTTCCCTCCCATATAGAACCGTCATCACCTTCCAAGCCTTCTCTGTAGCCTACCGCCTCAAACAGCAATTGGATAGTCGTGTTCAAAATAGCTGGACACTTTTTCGCAGGAGATGGCTGGCTATACTTGTTCCGCCACTTGAACAAGTGCGGTCAGAAAGGATTGGGGAGTCAAACCCTGGCATGGACCGACATGCAGTGCAAAAGGATGTTGAAGACAATAATGCACCTGTGGGTTCGAGTCCACCGTGCGTGCCAGTGTTAGAGGGCCGCCGAATCAGGACGGATGAACCCGGACAGGTGCCTTAAATGTAAAAGTGCTGGACGACCGCCGAACAAGGACAAGAGTACGAGGACAGGGAATTTAAATGAAAAAGAGAATCTTTCAGGGAACGCGCAGGTAACTGCAGAAGAGCGCACCCTTGTAAAAAATCCCCTATTTAAGGCAATGAAAAGAAAGAGCAGGCAGTCCCTGTTTTTTGTAGGAATTGTAGCGTGTTGTCTGATTAAGTCTCAATGAGATTGCTATCACGTCTTGTGTGCGCGTATATGTTGTTGAAAGGATAAGTTCTGCTTGATCTGTTCCGTCTGTAGTCCTACTAGTTGATTACACTCACCATAATACGGAATGACGAATTAGTTGTATTGTGTGGCGAAGCTGTTCGGTGATGGTTAAGTATGATTCTGAGTGTGAACAAGCGTGACATGTTATTTGTTAGTTCTTCTGGGAAGTAAGTAGCGCGAAGAGTAATCGCGAATTAATTGTTTGTAGAGTCCTTGTGAGCGATTGAAGTTGTTACTACACCATATATTTGCTGTTTACTTCGACTTCGGAAGATTAGTAGCTGTAACGATCTGAGTATGAGTAGAACAGTGGCGGTGTATGCTTGTTGAGGAGATTAACTATGCGAATCCGCGTGACTTTAAGGCATACGGTCTAATTGGCATACCTACCTACGTTGAAGAAGTATGCAGTAGGTAATTTTGTTATTGAAGTATCTTTTGCGTGTAGAGTACGTAATCGGCCGACTACCCTCAGTCCTGTAGTTCTAATTCCAATACACTGAACAAACTTCCGTTGTTCAGGGACGGATACTGAGCTAAGGACGGAACGATCGTAAGATTGTGTGTTAAATTGGGAAAATAGTACAGGGCCTCTGTCTAACAGACCCCTACCACTCCCAAGAACCCACGTGGCTAAGAGACATTAGGGGAAAAAATGAACTCTGCATGGGCCTTGTAAGGATTCCTAATTTTAAGGGATTAAGCCTAATCTTGTTCTTGCTTGAGGGAACAAAGTGCATTTAATAGAGCACTTTTTAGTAGGCAAGACTAGGCTTTTTTTTAGGCCCAAGTAGGGTCATCTCTCTCTTCTGCAAAAGAAAGAGAGAGAGATTCCACTTTACACATCATCAAATCCGTCCATCTTTGTGAATAAAAAAATGACTTTTTTTTTAAAAGTCACAGAGTTAGTTATTGCTTACTAAAAAGGGCCCATTTTTTAATATACATGTCAGAAGTTACTTTTTTTTATGGATTTTTTAATAAAATCACTCAAAATAGTTCTTTTTTCAAACTGCTCCAAAAGTAAAGTGCCACATCATCAAACTCGTAACTTTCCCTACCTCAAAAAATGAGTTTTTCAAATTTTTCTCATTTTCACTCACATAGAATGGAAAACTTCACCTTGACCCATACACATATCAAAAAAGTAATTTTCTCTATGTACAGATACTTCTTAGTCCATTATACATGTTATTTTGATTCTCTTCTATCTTTCTCTCTCTTACCTCTTGAATTCTAGCAGCCATGGGGTTCTCGCACAATTTCCTCCAAGGAGAAGATGTAACAATAATAGAATCACTCACAAAGAAATTTTTCTCCCATGAGATGACAATATGCATGTCCAAGTAGGTGGTTCATTCTTTCTTTGTGATCAAAGATGTACTATTCATTTTACTTTCCAGTATTTATCTACTATTTTTTAGGAGGAAAAGCACACAATACCATCATTCGAAGCTCTTTCATGTGGAGTTGGAGGACAGAGACACCATATTCTTCTAATGAGGTATATATTTTTCTTGATTCTCATATTTGCAAAAGAATTAAACCAATATTTCCTTTGCATAGGTAATTCATCTACGAAATAAGTGCTTCATCAACACCAAAGAAGCATTTTAAATTGTTAATAGTTTCTCTTACTTCTCCTTCTTTTCAAAAGAATTATGACACCAATATTACACAGTATGGATAGGAAAATGTGTGTGGAAGCATTTCGCCATGATTGTAGAAGTTATTCATTAGAAACATGAATTATAAAGAGAACATGATTGATATTTCCACATAGTACTTACACATAAAAGAAAATATGCCTAGGTATGTTTAACATGCAACCATGACTAAGGAGTCAATGAAGAAATCAAATCCTTAGTTTATGAAGAACTCATATACATATGCTTTTGTTTGTACAAAACAATAAATAAATAAATTTTTAATCTATAGAGGATTCAAAAATCAATGTTCTTCTTCTAGAATAAAATCTACCTCTACCAATATTCTTTTCATATCCCTTTTGAATTTGATTTTATATATGTTTATCTTTTTTCTACATGTTGTGGTTATAGGCTCAAATTCATATTAAAGATACTAATCATCAATGACTTGGAATAGTGAAAGGTAAGGTACATTCTACATTCAGATGTTGTTTGTTTCTTTAAATTGTGCTCATTTTATTCATTGAAATATTACATGTTATATTGTCATATGGAGAATTTTGATGTATCGATTTTTATCAGTCAAGATTCTAGTACAGTAGTGATGGAAAATTCCCACTATAGATCTAATAGTAATTTCTTAAAAAGTACATGTCATATTAGTGGTTCTATGCATGTTGACTCGTTGGAATAATACTCACTTGCTTTTCTTCAAAAAACTTTTGCAAGAGTTTGACTATTAGAAATGTTTTCATGAAATTACAACACAACATTGCAAGTGAAAATTGGAGGTTATCAGCAAGTCCTTTGCATCATGATCAATGTCATGCACAAAAAGTGTTTTAGGGTTCAACTTGGAACTCAAGTTACATAAGAGGCATCATTGATTATTTTATACTAACAAGTTTTTGTGGTATATCCTATCCATGCTCAAGGTACATAATGACCACCTTGGATGAAGCTCCATCAAAGAGGATGAAGTGGTCTACATGCAACAGAGGTCACCATACAATCATAGAGTGGCTCAATATGACAGAGTGAAGTCCATTAAGAATATCAAAATAGTTCATACCCTCATCCATAGAATCATTCTTGTGAGCATGATGAAGATCAACTGCCACAGATGTGACCATTCATAAAAAGATTCTAAGGACATGCACAAAGGGGAATAATAGATCCACTAATCATTGGTGATGAACCATTTGAACTCAATCTACCTCCAAATGGAACATGGCTGATGAAACATGCATGAAGTAACCATTCCAAGTCATCCAAAAAAGAGAGCTTCAAGGAATCATCATGAAACATATGCATATTCCAACATCATATCAAGTAGAGGCTATAAAGTCACTACTATAAGGTCAAAGAACACTACCCACATATGAGAAAAGAAACATATGCCATAAATTGTGTCACAATGTCAATCAAGGCATAGATGTAAAATGAATAAGAACTACCAACCACATCATAGATCATATGTAGCACAAAGCACTTCAAGCCATCCAAGAGGAAGGAGATGCATTCCTTACTTCTATCTTGAAAGATATTGACTTGTGTGTAGCTCATGTGAAGGTGATGACCATACAACCAAAGAAACTAGATGGGACCATACATGATTATGTAATCATTCTTGTTGATGAGATACATTTTGTAAAATCACATTTCCATTATGATAATCTACTTTTCATAATCTTTCTTACACATGCTCAAGTCCACATTGATCTATATCATATGTTCATAATTGTATCAACTTGCGTAAAGAGTGTATGTGTGCAAAACAAATCTCTTAGAATCAAAACTAGTATTTGCATTGTTCAACTAGGTTGTGCATATAATAAGGTCCATGAACCTAAAATTTGAAAGAAGGGAGTTGTATTGTCACTAACCACATCATATTCAAATGTCCTAGGAAGAAGATACAAGCTGGGTTTAAGACTTCCACGATCACCATTCCACATCAAAAGATCATCATCTGAGTGAGAAAAGGAGTAATATCCATCATGAGAATCATGCCCTTGATTCTTTAGCTAGATATACTACAATCCCTTTCTAGTACCATCATGGATATCCATCATCATCGTGTTCCAATACAACATATAAAGAACTCTAAGAAGACCAATAACTATGAAGATTCAATTTCCAAAAAATATCATAGTTACATAGCTACTTCGCATGGAACTTATCGCTTTGAGAGGGAGATGATGTCATAAACACAAAGGAAACCATTGTAAAACCATAAATTCTATGAAAATATTTATATCTCATGAATGGTTTAGAATTTGGAGAAATGGATGCTACCATCATGTCCAGAACATGCAAAAACCCTAAGATTGACTGTTTATTTGTCCAATTCTGACATCTAGAGCCTTGGAAACCTCAAAAAGCACCAGAAAAGGGGCAGCCACAGAAGCGCGGGATTGGCCTCTGCAAAAGTTTTGCAGAGGCCAATCCCGCGCTTCTGTGGCTGCCCCTTTTCTGGTGCTTTTTGAGGTTTCCAAGGCTCTAGATGTCAGAATTGGACAAATAAACAGTCAATCTTAGGGTTTTTGCATGTTCTGGACATGATGGTAGCATCCATTTCTCCAAATTCTAAACCATTCATGAGATATAAACCTTTTTTGGTGCTTTGAGGTCATGCAAAGTCATCAAATGGTGGAAATAAGTATTAATTCTTGCAAATTTTAGGAAAATTATGCAACCCAAGAACTAGATAGGAGCATATATGACTATGTGATCATTCTTCTTGAAGAGATGTTTTGTAATTAGAATTATCTCATTGGTAATATATTTTTTCATAACCTTTCTTACACATGCTCAACTCCACATTGATCTATATCATATGTTCACAATCATATGCACTCAAGTGAACATGCTATGTGTGCAGAGCAAATCATTTATGGTTATAAAGTCATTTTTCCATTGGTAAATTGAGTTGAGCACATAATGAGTTTCATGGACATTCAATTTGTAATAATAAAGTTTCATATCCACTAGAAATAAACTTGCATGGCCTCAAAAGCACCAAAAAAGTTCATCCATATAAACACACAATAGGCCTCTACAAAACTTTTGCGAAGACATATCCCATGTTTCTATGGCTCCTCTTTTTTGATACTTTTGATGCCATGCAAGGTTATTTTTAGTGGATATGAAACTTTATTATTTAGATTTTTGGAGTCGTGGAACTTATTTCTAACAAGTCACTTACTCTATAGTGATCCATGCATATACAACTTCTACAATGGGAGCCAATATAAACAAACATAGTCACATCAGATAAAATAGTTTGCAAAGTATAATTTAGGATAATATCCTCATGTGTAGCATTCTTGTTGTGCCTCTATACCCCACATAAGGCAGAAATCCCCCTTTGAACTCCTCCCATTAAGGTTCTATGGGGAAATTCCATGGCACCAGAGGGCCTTTATTTTCAGCTTGAATGGCATTCAAATTGGCAAAACTTTTATGCCCCACTTACTTCATGGCATCAATCACAAAGACCATTTATTACCATAAATTTTCACACATGAAACTCATATAACTTATAAGTTAAGGTTCCATGGATGTTTGTACTCTCAAAGTGGTTTCTCCTCATAATGGGGGCCTTATAACTTAGATAACCATGGATCATTTGTGGTACTTGAGGAGTAAGTATTGAGTATATCTAACATGAATGGCATTTTTTAGTTATATCCTTTGTATTTCAAACTTCATAAATGATCATCTATTGAGAAAATTAACCAATAAAATATCAATTATTGTGAACTTGAACGTACTCTATATAAAAGCAAAAATTGAATAATCACCAAGAGAAATTATAAATGCAGAGTTGTAGACTACAAAAATGTGAGAGTAAACATGTTTTCATTACAAATATCAAATCTTACAAAATTTACAAATCATTGGTATCAATGATTGTACAACTTGAAGTGCTTGCAAATGCAAGAACGCATCACAAAATTTGTGATGCTCATCCATGATGTAAAGTATTTCTAGAACAATTCTAGATCAAGAGGATTTTTAGATATCTGAGTAGGAGAGAAGGGATCAGAGAAGAAGGTATATACAATATCTAACATGAATCAATTGTCCTACTTTTTACAAGGTTCTTGAAAGTGAAAAAACTATGAGATACAATGACTGGGGCCCAAGAAGTGACATTATCAGGTTGCAAAAGAACTATGAGAATGAGAGTTTTGTTCCATCTTTTCTCCAATCTACAGGGACTTTCATTTTGTATTCCATTCTTCTGCCCACCTATAATCAATTTGCAAGAAATTGAAGTCATTAAAGTAAAATAAACAATAATGAAAAGATTACTTTAACAAAAGCCCGAAACATTTCTCACCTTATGTCCTCGAATTTTGAATTTGGATTGAGTTAGTCCTTCAAATCCCATAATCATCAAGTGTTCTCTCAGATTAGCCAAGGCCCAATGATTATTCACTAAAATAGTTTCTGTTTCATTATTGGGCAATCTAAGCTTTATTTCAAATGACTGTAAAGATCCCTCTGAACTTTGAAATGGTATCCATTTGCCAAGTTTGCACATCCAATGATCATAGTAGAATCTGATGTATAATGAAGTACGTTGTTTCAAATATCAAAATCCTATACCTGTTCCACCTATTTTACAAAGATATTTATCACCTTTTGCAATTCCTTCTATCAAACCCCAATCTTCACCAAGAAGACTTTCGACTTGCTCATATGTGATATCTTTACACATGAACATGGTGGAAGTCTCTTGGAATGAGAATCCTTGGAATAAATATACAAAAAAATGAATGGGAAAAGACCAGTGCAAACCTACAGACCTAGACACTTTTGTGAATTTCAAAGAGTTATGTATATCCATTACCATCTTTTGCTTCAAAGATGATACGGACCATATACCAGGTTTTGGCCACTCCAAGCTAAGAAGAGAATGTACTTCAATTCTCTCTAACCTTCCAAAACCATTCATTGTAGAGGGTACAACATATCTATGTGTGTAAAAGAAAACTCTAACATGGTAAAGTTGAGCAGGAGATATTTCTGGAAGGACTAGTGCACCAACATCTGCATGCAATGCCTGGAAAGTACCTGTAAGACTATGAAGTGGTTGATCTTCCGGCAAAGTAGAGGGAAATATATCTGAAACAAACAAAAACATATCTAAATAGTTCAGAAATATATCCGACACAAGAAAACATAAAATATTGTAGAGTAATACTTACAATTCACAGGATATCTCATTCTACTAGAGTTTTCAAGTTTCATAGTTTCCATTGTAAAAACATGTTGTACAATAGCAACCATCCCATTGTCTCTGTGCTTCTTGAAGCCAAGTAACTTTCCCTTCCAATGAAGATCTAAGTTTCCACGATCTCTAACTCGATGAGGCCCAACTCTAGAGGGTTGCATGTACACCCATGCACCTTTGGAGTACTCATGTGATAGCCACTGTCCATCTGTGGCCTTGATATTGTGACATCTTACTCTGGGGATTTCATCTTTGAGTTGCCTAGACGCTTTAGCTATTGCCATTGAAGCTAAAAGTCTTCAAGCTACAATAGTAATTCGAGATAGGAGATGCAGGTAGATTGAAGTGTAGAAAGAGGAGCTTCAATGGTGTGCTACAGAGTGAAACTAGTGGGAAAAGATGACTTTTTGGGACCTAGGTATGAAAATGTGAGGTTTAGGAGGGAAATAACTTTTTTTTGAGTATTTTTGAAAAAACCCATTTTTTTGAGCTCAAAACATGCACGGATTTTGAATTTGGGGTCAAAAAGAGTACTTTTGACCCTAAAAAGTAATGGGGGGTCCATTTTCAGGTGTTATGATGAGTTTTTTAACTTTTTAGCAATTTTGAATTTTTGGGCCCAACAAAGTTACGAGATTCCTTCTCTCTCTAGAGGTAGCTCATTAAATAAGGGAGAAATATGTCCCCTCTTCCCCCTTCAGCCTAGTATTTTATAGGGCATAGACTGTGGCCACCACCCTCTTCTGATTGGTCCATCACTAATCACTCCTTAATCTAAAAGGCCCATTCAGGGTTCATTTTTTCCCCTAATGGAGGGATTGCGGTTAGAAGTATTTGGAACCGATCGAACGTGAAGTATCTGAATCAAAGTAGAGTAACGCTTAAACCCATAAACGAGTAGCAGTCCAACATTTAGTCTAACAGGAGCATTTGTTGAAGACCCACATCATGGATTCAAGAAGATAGCAAGAGGAGAAAATTCAGGTAGACTTTTTACCTTTGAACTCCAAGACACCAATAACATTGCATTGTTCAACTATGTCACCCAAACTCTATCAGAGTTAGAGATTTGGCATCAGAAATTAGCTCACATAGGTGAAAGAGCTCTCAAAAAAATCAACAACGATCAAATTGTACTTGTTCTATGAAACATATAAAAAAAGCATATGATTTATAAATGTAAGCCTCATAGATGCAACCCTTCACCAAGAAAGGCTACATTCATGAAGAATTATTGGATTTGGTCCACACACATGTATGGGGACCAAGCAAGGAGCTTTCGATCTCAATATCAAGTTATTATGTGTCATTCATAGATGATTGTAGCAGATGGACTATCTTATACTTCATGAAACATAAAGATGAAGTGTTTTCATGTTTCAAAGAATATCTAGCTCTTGTGGAGAACCAAACAAGTAAAACCCTAAAGAGACTAAGGACAGATGGAGGGGGAGAATATTTCTCCCATAATTTTGATTCTTATCTCCAAGAAAGAGGGATCAAAAGAGAAACTACCATTAGATACACTCCTGAGCAAAATGAAGTGGTAGAGAGAAGGAATAGAACAATTGTGGAGGTTGTAAGATCAATGCTCAATGAAAAGAAACTCCCCAACTAGAATAGAACAATTGTGGAGGTTGTAAGATCAATGCTCAATGAAAAGAAACTCCCCAACTACTTGTGGGTAGACGCAGTATCAATAGATACATATCTAATCAATAGACTTGCATGTAAGGCTCTAGATGGGATGAAACCATATGAGGCTTGGAATGGAAGGAGATATAGTCTTGACCATTGCACGATCTTTGGGTGCATTGCATATGCACATATACCTTCATAGATTAGAGGCAAATTGGACCCTAAGGCAGAGAAATGTGTCTTCATTGGCTATGAACTTAATGGAAAGGTTATAGGTTGTATAATCCAAGCAACAAAGGCTTCATTGTAAGTAGAGATGTTGTGTGTGATGATAAAAAATCATGGTTTTAAGGAGAATGTTGGAAAATCAAATTACCTTATAACCTAGAGGAGGACTTTCCAACTCTATCAAAGAGGAATGAGCATACACTTGAAGCATGAAGTGATTTAGAAGATGATAAAAAAAAAAAAGAGATGCAACAAGTAATCAAGATTAGCCTGTAAGATCAGGTGAGTGCATCACAAAGTGAATCATTTCAGAATTTATAAAACATGTAGGCCCAATCCCACAGGGTCAGTCACAAGATTTCAAAATGATCATCAAACCTGTGAGTATTAAAGAAACACATCATTCACAAGAGAGCATCCATATGAGTCCAAAGGAATCAAAGCTAAGTTCTGTGTGTGTTGGCCTATACTGTATTAAGTGAGCATTGTAAAACCAGAGAATTTCTTCCCTAGAAAAAAACAAGCATTCGGGCCTTTGTGACAATGTTTCGAGCATTTTCCAGATACAATTGAGCAGACAGTGTGTAAAGCCAAAAAACAGTCAAATCCTTAGTACAGAGCATAAATAGCCCCAAGCTATGAAAACAAAAAAGTAGATAGCTATACTCATTCATAGATACACAAGGCGTAGTTTCCTTTATTAGTTAACTTGTCTGAAGCCTATATCTCTCAGATCACTCAGAGTCAAACACTCCATACTTCTCGACTGCATAAAAAAGTGCAGGGATGCCCCAGAACTGCATAAAAAAGTGTAGGGATGCCCCAAAAATCAACCGTCTTCCTTCCTTTGAACCTGCAACGCTCAGAGACAAATTGAGCACATATATTATGATCATGAAGCACATCATGAATTTCTCATTCATCTGGAAGGGAATGAATGCCACAATCATGTCTCTAATCAGGTTGGATCCTTGCAAATCTTATAGTCATTCTTTAGGAAGAAAATCATTACAACCCTCCCGCATTATTCAAAGTAGTCTAGTGGCTAGCATATAAAGGTCAATGGTTAGCCCCAAACGACCAAAAGCAACTATTATCCCCCTTCAAACCTGTATCACACAATGAGACAAGATTAGATCACTAATGGGCAATCTGAAGAGCTTCATCACATGTAGTAGGTCCTTAAAGAGCATCCAAAATTCCCATGTGGAAATCACAGAAAGTCAAAACCAATGTTAGTAGTCCCGGCATGAACCAAGTGCCCTGTATCAAATAAGTTCAGACTTGCAGGTTAAGTTACACAAGGTACCAACAGTCTTTGTTTCCGTTAGGCCTAGGAACATGCAAATCTACTTCATCTTGCAATAGTCATGTTAGTAGCTTGCTACATATTCTTAGAAGCCAAACAGGAAATCCCAAAGAATAACAGCGACCATACAAACAGTATTCAAGAAACCATGGGCATGAACTCAAAATTTATGCAAATGTTACAGCCATAATCATTTTTATATTGGAACTTGTTACAAGACCCCAGAGATCTTGTAGCTCAACCAAGTACCTGCAAAGAATAAAGTTTCCTTTAAGAGGTAGCAGCAGGTTCGAACACTTTCTGAGCAAATGAAGATTTACATTTATGAAGCAAAAAACCAAAATCCCAAAAGCTCTGCCCATGGTGATGATGCATCAAAAAGAAGATCCAAGAACAATCCAGGCACCACCTTTCTACACTGCCACAATTGATAAAACACAACATCTGCAAGGTTGCACCCAATAATGCAAGAGATTGCACTTGAGTGAGCAATTATTAGAAACACATTAGGGCAACATGAGTACTAGCCATCCATCTAGTAAGGAAATGGTGAATCTAGCAACATCATATAATATGCACAAAGATGTAGATCCGGGACACAAGAAAAAACCCTAGCTAAAACAATCTCACACTGCAACCATATCAAATCACTATCTTCTTCTAAGTGAACACATGCAGCCAAATCAAAACCTATAATGAAAGTGAGCAAGTAGCTGTTTCCCATATAGAGTTCAGCAGAAAACCCCAAAGACAAGGAGCTACCAACGTTCTTCCATCATGCCAACCCTCTGCAAATGTGTTTCAAGTTCCAAATCACACAGTCGGATAGCCAGACAGCTGTCACCACTTCCTTGGAGCACCAAGCCTGCAAAACTCAGTTCAGACATGCAAATCTAGGTACCAAAATTACCATTCTTCTCCTCCGTAGAGTATCCAACTGATATTTTGAAAAACAACATGGACTCTCAACCCTGTAAGTCTGCATCATACATGGGAAATTCCTGCACAATGTGACATGAAACAACCACTATAATATCCTTTAAGAGGTAGCAGGAGGTTTGAAAATAATCCCTATATAGTGTAGTCACACACTGCAACTCATCAAGTGCCTTGTGCACTAAATCCTTCCAACCTGGAATTCATCATCAATACTTTCATTCCTTTACTGTAAATGAGGAAACTTGGATACAATCCCCTTGCAGGGTAGTCACAAGAATCTCCATAGCTTATCACCGTACAACACAAGGGCCACAAGTATCATTTGAGAACATGAATAAGCATGCAAGTCAATGATTGTCCTATCAGATAGTGGCATCTTAATTCCTATAATTAATTGATATCTATGCAACCAGGATTCGAATCACGAGTAGAGTCAATATAATAAATGAGAACATCAATAGTTCTAGCCCTGTTCAGAACAACAATTAGATTCAACTTTGATATGAAATCATCCCTTTCTGGTTCACCTGGACCAAGGCATAGGCATCCTCACCAATTTTCAAGAGAATAGCTGTAAAGTCCCCTTCCAAGGTCATGTTTCAGCGTTGCACATCTGCAAACCTGCCCTTAAGAGCTGGTGTGATAGTACCCCATTTGGGGACATAAATGAGAGTTTATGAGTACCCTAAGGTCTTCAAGAAGTCTTTAGCCCGACATTAGTCAAAGGTGCCTCAGATTCCTCCAAGAGGATTACCCAAGTGAACGGTAGTATGTATTCAGTCAAACAACCTACGGTCCACAAGGTCTTGAATTCTTGGGACTAACAAATTCAAATAGACAATGAGTCAATCACCTCGAAATTTGCAAACCCAAACTAGAAAAAACCTTTAGAGAGGAAGATCTTTTTAGTCATGAAGAAAAAACCTACAAGTTCCTTAGTAAGGATAACACACTAAAATGCGGTGAAGTGGAGTTCTGTTAGTGCAAACTTTCTCTTCTTGAGTAGTGAACACCTGTTCTTGAAGAGGTATAAATGAGTTTTGGGACTGGTCCTTCCACGAGGTGATCTTTTCAGAGAGTTATCATGGAGATCCTCGTGACATAAGCTCACTTTTCTCATGGAATGATCACATTTAATAGCCTTTAAACATATACCATGGAATCAAGAAACTACAAGGGTACATAGATCTTTATTAAAGAAAGGCAGACATATTTACTGAAAATAGGCATTACTATGCTGTGTTCAATACTACCACCAGCATGGAGTGAATGAACAGGGTTCCCCGGTGGTATCATCAAGAGCTTGAGTACTGTAGTATGATGACAAGAAACAATAGCTTAATCATGGGAAATTAGCATATAATCCAATCCAACAAAGTAGAGAGATAGCCTTGCCATTCTTCGAAGCTCCGTCATCTGGAAAAATACAAAAATTATGTACACATCATTTTCCTCAGAATCGCAACTCAGCTGCCCTTCCCTGAAGAACCGCCCCCTTAAAGTGTGCCCTAAAAACCAGT
The DNA here is from genome assembly GCA_020310875.1 of Ceratopteris richardii. Taxonomy (NCBI): domain Eukaryota; kingdom Viridiplantae; phylum Streptophyta; class Polypodiopsida; order Polypodiales; family Pteridaceae; genus Ceratopteris; species Ceratopteris richardii. The sequence continues at coordinate 81,688,129 of CM035408.1, read as the reverse complement.
TGAAGAGCTTCAAAAACATTTGTCAAAGGAAGTGAAATATCACCATTACATTAAACTTGTTTCTAACTATGACAATCCAAACTCGAAACCCAAACTCATAGCCAACCAAATGATGTCAGACATCCAGCCAAACAGAGATACTTATACATGCTCAAAAACAATTGTAATGACAAAGTGTGCGACCTTATGGGGCTAGTCATCAAGAGACAAAACCTAAATAGCTTTAACATGTAGGTATTGGGTTGGAGTTTGTGGAGAGTTTTAACTTCATGCTCTTCAGTCATTATGTAGCCGCATTCCATCAAAGGTCACCACAGTTTGCCCCTCAAGCATGATGGATATACAAAATTTTGGTTCATAGAGAGTGCAAAGAGAGCGGATATGTCTGATTCTCATGTGACCGACTCCCTGAGGTGGCTGAATCAAAACCATATCCAAAATTTAATGGAGCCAAAGCCTTTGGTTTATGATCATGCAAGAGCTAGACATCACCCATCATTGCAAGGAAGGATCTCCTCCACAGCCTGCACTTTGTAATTATCATGTCCTGTTATCAAAGACATATAGTCATACAGAATCAGGGAAAAGGCCTTTGAAAGGTAGCAAGGGCTTCGGAGGCCATCTTGACTCAGACAGTAGAGAACGCCTCCACAAATCATCACCGATGTTAGGGAACTACTGTGTCAAAAAGTAGAATTTGAAGGGTATCGCTAAGCCCCAGCAGAAGTAGACACAGAAAGGATAAATGAAATTAGATTCCACCTCTGTCAGAGGGGATGCCAAGAAACGGAGGCACAAAAACCTCTCGGCTTCTACAAGGGTGTCTTCCAGTAGACGGGGAAACTAATGAAAAGCTCAACCCCAGCTATGTCCCAGGTGTAGAGCTGGAAAGGCTTTCAAGAAGGAGAAACGTTCGAACCGTGTAGGAGAGCCATCAATAGACCCACAGGAGAACACGAGCGGATTTCCTACTGCAGTGAGGTTCCAGTTGCATGAGCACAACATGCACATAAATATCTTTATGGAGTGGTGTCGACCCCGGGGCTCCAATAGGGTCACTGCTTAACCTACTTTCACCTCAAAATATCGGAGGAGACAGGCTGTCTCAACCCTGCAGTGAAAGGGGACCTCACGACAAAGCAACCCCGCTGGTGGAGTGGATTAAGAGCTTGACCACAAACTCTGAGGAGCGCTTGCTACAGTTCCGCCATAGCCAAGGACCACGGGGGAGCAAGACGATGCTCCACCCCAAAAGTGGGAAAACAGGAATGAGAGGGAGAAAGTAACTCCTCCATTTCCACCTACCCATACAGATAATTGAAGAGGGAGGAGCCGAACAACTTCCCCAACCATGCGCCACTTAGGCCAAACCTGAGTGCTATGTGAAATTTCAAGGATGAGTGGCTTGTTGAAGTGGAAAAAAGAACCAAAAGAAAAAAATCCGCAACGACCAACAAGTAGCTTTGTTTCAATGTTATTTTCGTTTTCCAAAGTGAAAAGAGGGAGGGAAAGAAGAGAGAAATGTCCATCCCAGTTTTCAAGGGCATCACTGAAAAAGAGATGAAAGAGATGGAGTCTGATGCCTCAATGTGAGTGTGAGAGAGGGTATGTGTGTGAGAGATGGAGAGAAGGGGGGTAGGGGGTGTTTTTGTGCAACAACCAAACATGAATTAAAACTACACTACTAAAAGCAAGAATTAGGGAACTAATGGCCCAATGGAAGGGTGGAAGTGCCATGCACAAACTCAAATCCTACGCAATTGAGCAAAAAAGATTGCAACACAATACTTTACCACATGTTCTTGAGCTCTCCAAGTGATGGAAGGCCGACCATCCTTGGCAACGGCGCCAAAAAGTGTGGAGGTTGTAGCAAGGAATGACCAAGAACCCTCACCACCTTGCATGGAAGCAAGAAGGAAAGCTCAAGAGTGATTTTCCTATCATCCACCCCTACCTCCCACATGTTCAAGCCATTGGCAACAGCCCCATGCTTTACCACATGCTTGAAAACAAGGAGAATAGGGAGTCAAGGATCCTAGTCCATGAGGAAAATAAGAGAATGCAACTACTCTACTCACACAAAGGAGAGACATGCATAGGCACACACACACCACTCTCACACACTCACAAAGACAACAATACATGTAAATGTAACAAGTCTTGGAGTAAATGAGAGCATCTTCCATTGATAAGAGATATTACATGAGAGCACATCGACCAAAAGCTCCCTCCTTTACAAAAATGACCTTATATTTATAGGCTAAGCTCTATTCCCCATGTGCCTCTTTGAAAAGTCAAAAAGGTGATTCTCTCTCTAACTGCCATATCTTCTAGGATATTCTAAAATCAAAATGGTAACAACCAAATCCCCAAAAGGAACATGCGTGGGTTTTTCACATGGAGAATCTTCTAGAAGAGCCACAAAGGTGAGAGCTTCTCAAGTCTAATATCCTATAGTATGAGGAAATATTAAAAAGTGCTTTTAGGAGAGTGTTCACATGTGACACTCAAGTATATTCAAAGAGGTTATTTCTCATGGTCTAGGGAGGGTTCTCATGCACAAATGAAAATGTGTGCATACCCTACAACCCAACAGTAACCTGTGTGATTTACCAAAATGACATGCACCACATTTATAGATCATGTGTTGCTTGGATACATTTGGTATCCCAAGTACACATTTATGTCTACATATTTGCTTCAAGGTTCTCTCACCAATGTGCCCTAATCTTTTATGCCAAATCTCAAGTTCTGGCAATGTTTGATCCTTGTAATTATAAAGTGCAATATTTCTAGTTTCCTCAAGTTCAAATGTAAATAGGCTACCTGTTTTTCACCCTTGGAAATTCTCTTGAATCCATGTTGGGGTTCTTGCACAAAAGCTCCATATTTGTTGAACCTAACCTACAAACCCCTTTCCACTATATGTCCAACACTCATTAGATTCTTGGTACATAAAGAACCTTGCTCAATAGAGTTCTATTACCATCAGAAGTTTTGACATTTCCTACCTTGACAACTGAATGCTTGGTGTCATCACCTGTTTGCACTTGCTGCTTTCCCTTGGGCTCCTCAAGATCAGAAAGAAGAGCTATATTGCCTGCTACATGATTTAAACAACTTGAGTCAATATAGAAGAGGTGCTCATCATTCGTACCTTGTTTTGATGTCATATTCATAATGAAGAGAGAATCCTCTTGATCCTTTGTGTAATTGTTGAAGTCCTTTCTTGATTTTTATCCTCCTTGATAATTGTTGTTGTAGTTGTTGTTGTAGCCATGGTTGTAGCTTTGATTATGGTTGAACCTTCCTCTTGATTGTAAGTAGCCACCTCTTTGATATTTCCTCTCTGATTCTTGAAGTTCCTATAGCACTCATCTCTAGTGTGATTACACAATCCACATATGTTGCATGGGGAAGAGTAGAAAGGTCTCCCCCTTCCTTGCTTACCTCCTCTACCCCTTCCTCTTGAGTTCCTACCTCTTCCTGCATAGTTAGCTTGAGAAGTAGTACCTTCATCCTCTACTTTCTTGCTTTTTCCTTTGCCTTAAGACTTTCCTTTATCTGTGTATAGGGCAGAAGAGTTGTTTCCTCTTAATGGTTCTCCATTTTTGTTGAGCTTGGCTTCATGGGTAAAGAGTTGTCCCATGAGTGTGGTAAGATTTGGAATCTGCATATCCATGTAAAGGTCCATAGCAGTTGTGAAAGCTTCCCACTTATCATCTGCCTTGATGCCATTGATTATTTGTCTCACAAATTGATCCTCTTCAATCTCCTCTCCTATGCTTGCCAATTGGTCAGCCACATCTTTGAGTTTGGCCACATACTATGAAACACTTTGCTTGGGTTGCTTCCTTCGAGTGGTAAACTCAATCCACAATTGATTTTTTCTAGCTCCTCTATTGAAAGAAAAGTATGAAGACAATGTATCCAAAGTCTCTTGGGTCGTTTTACAATTCCTAATGTGTGGAAGAAGGAAGTCAGAGATAGAGTTAAGTAAATATGACCTTGCTAAAGCATCTTTGGCACACCATGAGTTGAGTCTTTCAAGCTCCTCTCTTGTAGGTTGTCCTCTACTTCTGAAAATGGGCATCTCCTCATCTCTTGATATGTATCCATAGAGACTCCTTCCTTGTAGATATGTCTTCATCCTCAAGGACCATGTTTGATAATTGTTCCTATTCAATTTATCAATAGAAGAAGGGAAACCATCTCCCATTTTACCTCAACTTGCTCTGATACCAGTGTTGGGAGAGATGGATGGATACAACAAGTGGATGAGTTGGTACTACTAATCCTTGCTTTGTACCTGACCTCTTTCACTTCAGAGTTTGATAGTAGGCCCCTTTAGCTTGCTAATGACACTAAATAAGTGCCTATGTACTTTGGAGATGATGCTTCAAACAATTAGATCAAAATAGATAGCTTTGCAAATAGCTAGTGATTAAAAACTTGCTAATTTTGGTCTTGATACCTGTTGGATGTTTTGCACAGTACTCAAAGTACAGTAGCAATTAAGAGAATTCCTTTTGGAGAAATCAAATTGGCTTAGATAGCTAATGATTCCAAGTGAAAGCACTTAAAATAATGAATTATGTGCTGAGCAATCAATTTAACAATCAATAGCTTACCCCTGATTTTTTAGGAGCTACACAGAGAATGATGAGTGAGCACTTCGAGGAGGATTTATCTCAATTCGCTGAAGTAAATACTTTGATAATTTGATAGTAGCATGTAGTAGACTTTGAACTAGTTCCAACATGCTATAGATCATGGAAAATGATGGAGATATCACTACGATATGAGCATTCAAAGTACACTATACTGAGTGGACATAGCAGAGAAATCAACAGAGATACTCAATGATGTATATGTATTATGGAACAAGATTTTACAAGATCATCGGCAAGGAATTGATGCCAAATGATAGTGATATGAGTAGTCTATGAAGTGAGCTACTCAAATCCAATAAGTAATCAGTGGAAGAGGTTCAATAGGATGCCTCATGGTCCGTGAGTTTACAAGTACATTTTATAATGTCTTTCTTCAAATTTGAATTTGAAATTCAAATTTGGCTCTCACTAAAAAGTGATCCATTGATCTAGGAGATATCCTCTCAATCCAAATTCGTAACTAATGCTTCATCTAACTCCACGAGTTTATTGGCTTTACAAGTTTCTTAGTGGTTTAACCATTTACAAATGGTAAATAATGACACAATTACAAGCAATGGTTTATGTGACTCGTCACATGCTTCTTCATATGATTCTTCAAGTAAAGCCAAATGTGAAGGCTTGTACAATTGCTCCAATAGTACATAGGTACTTTCTTGGTGTCATCTGCAAGCTAAAAGGGCCTACTATATAACTCTGAAGTGTATTAGGGCAGGTACAAAGCAAGTTTTAGTAGTACCACCTCACTTCCTTGAGGTATCCATCCATCTCCTCCTACAGTGGTATCAGAGCAAGTTGAGGTAAAATGGGAGATGGTTTCCCTTCTTTCATTGATAAACTGGACATGAATAATTATCCAGCATGCTCTTTGAGGATGAAGACCTATCTACAAGGAAGGAGTCTCTATGGATACATATCACGAGATGAGGAGATGCCCATATTCAGAAGCAAAGATCAACCTACGAGAGAGGAGCAAGAAAGACTCAACTCATGGTGTGCCAAAGATGCTTTAACCATGTCATATCTACTTAACTCTATTTCTGACCTCCTTCTTCCTCATATTAGGAATTGCAAAACTTTCCAAGAGACTTGGGATAGTCTATCTTCATATTTTTCCTCCTATACAAGAGCTAGGAAAAATTAGTTGTGGATGGAGTTTACTACTCAAAGGAAGCAACCTAAGCAGAATGTTTCAGAGTTTGTGACTAAGATGAAGGATGTAACTGATTAGTTGGCAAGCATACGAGAATATATTGAAGAGGAGAAACAAATAATCAATGGCATCAAGGGACATGATAAGTGGGAATCTTTCACAACTGCAATGGATCTTTATATGGATATGTAAATCCTTGATCTAACCACTCTCATGGGGCAACTCTTCACTCATGAGTCCAAGCTCAACAAAAATGTTGAACCATCAAGTAGGTAACAATTCTTTCACCCTCTATACAAATAAAGAAAAGTCTAAGGATAAAGGAAAGTTCAAAAAGGTTGAAGATGAAGGTGCTACTTCTCAAGCTAACTATGCAGGGAGAGGTAGGAATTAAAGAGGAAGGGGCAGAGGAGGTAAGCAAGGTAGGTGGAGACCTTTCAACTCTTCCTCATGCAATATATGTGGAATATCTAAACACAACAAATGAGTGCTATAGGAACTTCAAGAACCAGAGAGGAAGAGGATTTCAAAGAGGCAACTACTCACAATCAAGAGGAAAATTCAACCATAATCAAGGCTACAACCATGGCTACAACAACAACAACTACAACAACAATTATCAAGGAGGATAAAATCAAGAAACGATTTCAACAACTATACAGAGGATCAAGAGGATTCTCACAGCTAGTACTACTTGGATAGTAGTCATTCTTGCAGTTGGGGCAAATGATTCACAAAAGTCAATGCCTTCAACTTGTGAGTAGCCCTATGCAACAAGTCTTGCTTTATATTTTTCTAGAGTACCATCAGCCTTGTACTTTAGCTTCCAAACCCACTTGGTGCCAATGACTTTACGCTTAGGGGGTCGATCCACTAGCTCCCAAGTTCCATTCTTCATGATATTGTTGTATTCTGTTTGCATGGCAGCCCTCCAATTCGGATCATGGAGTGCCTCTTCCACATTGCTTGGTTCCTTCGCTTCTTCTTGAATGAGATCAGCCATCAAGGCTGTGTTTACAATATGGGCGCTTGCCCGTCTCTGTTCCTCTATTCTATGTGATCGCCTCAATCCATCTGCAACCTGTTCTAGTCATTGTGGGATGGGGTTTGCAGAATCATAGAGCTGCCTCACCCAACGTGGCAATGGCTTTTCCACTTGGGTGTCCGCAGGTTGGTGACTTTCAGACTCATCATCTGAAGATGATGCTTCCTTCTCTTGTGTAGAAGGGATAGATCTTGGGCCAGGTTCATAGTGGATTGCCCCTTTGCCTGATGATAAAGTGGAAGCTCTCTTTTCCTCCTCCACTACATGTGACTGCTCCTCCTTGAACACCACATCACGACTCGCCATGATCTTCTTAGCCTCAGGGTCATAAAGCTTATAAGCCTTCTTATCTTTGCTGTACCCCAGGAAGATACATTTGATGCTTTTTGGTTGAAGCTTGTTTCTCTCCCTATTTGGAACATGTACATAACATTCACTTCCAAATACTTTGAAATGGGAAACAGAAGGCTTTTTACCAGTGTAGGCTTCTTGTGGAGTCTTTCCATCAAAATCCTTGGTGTAGCTTCGATTCAAGATGTAGACAGCAGTGTTGACAGCCTCTGCCCAAAAAATTAGGCGAACCCTTTCCTTTCAACATGCACCTTGCCATCTCCATGATGGTTCGATTCCGGCATTCTGCAACACCGTTCTGTTGAGGACTATGTGCCACTGTGAGTTGATGCTTGATTCCCTTACTCTTGCTGAAATCTTCAAACTCTATTTGATATGAACTCACCACCACCGTCTGTCCTGAATTTCTTCATCTTCTTCCCTGTTTTAGTTTCAACAAGCTGAAGCCATTCTTTAAACTTACCAAAAGCTTGAGCCCTATCGCGAAGGAAGTACACCCACATCTTCCTGCTATAGTCGTCGACAAGTAACATGAAGTAGGAAGATCCGCCCAAGGCCTGTGTAGGCATTTTTCCGCACAAGTCAGCATGCACCAACTCTAGAGGATAGCTTGCCGTGTTCTTGATTTCTTGTGGAAACGCCTTCCTCTGTTGCTTGCCCATCATGCAAGCTTCACATGGTTCCTTCATTTCTGCAATCGATGGTAGGTGTGCAACCATACCTCTGCGATGCATCTCCTTCAGTACAGGGTATCCAATGTGGCCGAATCTCTCATGCCATAGCTTACTTGTGCCCACGTTTGTAGTGGCTATAAGAGCACACAACTCATACAGGTTGTTCCTCCTTATGCCAGTCCTAACAATGTTGTTGTTACCGTCCATAATCTTAGCTCCTGTCTTACTGAAAGATACTTGATGACCTTGATCAGTTATAGAAGCTACTGAAAGTAGATTTCGTTTTATTTGTGGAACATACAACACATTTGAAAGCTTTCTGATATCGCCATTAGAGTTAATGAAAGAAACCGTACCTTCGCCCTCTACAGGACATCTTGCATTGTTTCCTACCTTTATTGTGATGGGTTCCTTTAGAGGTTGTAAGGAACTGTAAAGGTCTTTTCTACTCGTCATGTGACGAGATGCACCACTGTCCAACACCCATGAGTCATCTGTTCCTGAATCTTCAGCCAAGGAGCACACCTCCTCTATCGTAACAATCAACTCAAGCTCTGTTTCTGCTGTGTTGGCAGACTCCTTGCCCTTGCCACCTTTTGAAGAGCCACTCTTCTCTTCTGCCTTCTTGATGCGACATTCTTGGATTCTGTGTCCCTTCTTCTTGCAGTGGAAACACTCTCCCTTGAACTTCTTTTTGTCGTTCTTCTTTTTGTCTCCATCTTTTGAAGAGTCTGTTTTGCCTCCTTTGGCATTTGCTGTGAATGCAACATCTCCTTTGCTACCACCACTCCTTGCCTTGAGCCGCAGCTCCTCCTCCATGAGTAAGGCACTGAATTCTTCAAAAGTTAGTGGTTGAGGTCTGATTTGAGTGTTAAGAGCAGTTACCAGACCATCAAACTTAGGTGGACAGATTCGAAGACAACGTCGAGCTAGCTCTTCACTTGACTTTTGAACACCTGCTCCTGCCATTTGATCTCATAAATTCTTTATGCGAGTGATAAAAACCTCTACAGTCTCCCATCAGCAAACCGTTCTGCTGCAAGCTGATTCTCCAAGTTCTGAATCCGTGTCTGATTACGAGTTTCATATTGATTTCTCAATATGTTCCATGCTTCACATGCCTTCGTAGTATGCTGAATGAGAGTCAGAACACTATCAGAAGTACTTGTAAGAAGAGCACAAAGTGCATCTGCATTTCTACATTTCCAAGCACGTAGAAGATCAGCATCAGGAGGAATCATTCGACCAGGATTATTTGGATCAGGTCTTTCTTGGGACTCATGATCAGTCCCAAGAACAGTCTCCAAAAGCTCATACGAATCAAGAATAGAAGTGATTTTGAACTTCCACAGGGTGTAGTTCGTACCATCAAGTTTACCTTCTATGAAGGCTGGTGGCCGTATCCGCAACGTTGGGATGACCGGCATCACTGCTACTCCTACTTATGCGCCACCTACTCCTGTTGATGAACCACCTTGGTCCCCAGTCGTAGATGAGGATGCACCGCTTGACATCTTCTCTCTTTTGTTTTTCAGACCTCTGCAAGCTCTACGTTTTTGCTTCTGCACCACTGAGAGCCTCCTGAGCTCTGATACCATGAATAGCACAGCAGAATAGAACTATAGACAGAGTTGAGAGAAAAAAAACACAGACAAAGATAGACGCAGACAGAGAGATAGAGAACTCAAATTCTCAGATTGCCGAGCGTAATGCAGTTACAATGATGGTGCTGTCCACCCGTGCGCTCCCACTGTGGAGCTTAGATGGCAATCTAGACAGACTCTAGATGAAGGGCTTACTAGTGCGCAATGCTATGTAAAGCTCAACCTGGGCCGTGCTTATATAGCTTTTACAAGGCGGTTCGGTATAGATAAACATAGTCGGGAGATACAAAATAGTCGGTAAAATATATGTTCCGACAGTATCTCCACGACCAGAAGTCCTACCGTCTCAGCCCTACGGGCCGAGGGGATAGGCCCCCCGGACCCCATAGAAGGGGGCAAGCCCCCCTCTGCACTCCCCCCATTAAGGTTCTATGGGGAAACCGTGCGACGCCACAGGGCCTTTATTTTCACCTTAAATGCCAACCCAATGGCCTAGAAGTTTATGCCCTACCTAACCTAACGGCTAGGCTCACAAAGATCATCTATAACCATCAATGGTCACACATAGACATCATCTAACTTGGAAGTTAGGGTTCCACAAATGTCCGGGCTCTCATAATGGCTTCTCCTCATAATGGGGGCCTTACAACTTAGAGCACCATGGATCATTTGTGGTCACATGAGGGTGGAGTATTGAGCATATCTAATAGAAGAATGATGATAGAGTTCAAGAAAGCATGGATTTAAGTGGTCCAAACAATTCATCCAACACAAGGACATCCTCATCATAGAGCGGAAGGCTTATGGAAAGAGACACCACCTCCGAAGAAATCAAAGTCAAAGGCAAAGAGAAGTTTGGAATTGAAGAAAGAAGCTATGTGGAAGATAAAGAGAGATAAGAAATTCAAACCTCAAGAGTCACAAAACAAAGAAAGAAGATGGAAACCACACCTAAAGGAAGTGAAAGAAGATCCTCAAGAGGAAGATATCCAATCCAAAGGTTAACATATGATAATTTCATTGCAAAGCATTATGCATACATGACTCAAGTAATCAAGGACAAAGAACCGACTAGTTATGAAGAAGCTAAGAATTGCAAGGAAAGGCAAGAGGCAATGAAGAAAGAGCTCAAGGCACTTGATGAGAACCATACTTGGAGGTCAGTTGAAAGACATGCTGAGGGAACAACACCGAAATAGATGGAGAAAATTGTTGCAGTCCATTTACTCTGAAAATAGATTTCATATGCCGCTCTCTTTGGAATAATGATACTTGTTCACAATATGCCAATTTATTTCTATAATGCATCTTCTAGAATGGATAATTTCAATAAGGTATGTGGTGATTATCATCTCGACAACCCTAAGGCCAGAATGGTTTTTACCATTCTGGTTTGGTTATCTAGTCCTTGACGTCCTACTTCAATTCCAGCCTAGGGCTTTTTGCCTTGCACATACTACTTTTTACTTGGCTAGCCAATGGATAAAGTCCCTTCATTGCTCTTTTTTCGTAGTTGCCCAGGTTGGATGCTTTGGGATCTTTCAGGAAGATGATCCTGATAACTCTAATGAATTAGGACCATTGTTCAAAGTTTTATGGAATTTCACTCACTATGATCATCATTGATGTAGACTTAATATTGTGTAATCAGAGTGCATGGCTTATCTTCAGAAGTTGTTTTTTAGGTGTAGAAATTCCCTGTTCTGGGAGGTTCAGCATAAGGCTTCCTGCCCTTTGCAAGTTGAGCGTTATCTTGAGACTAATTGGGTTCAAAGGTAAAAAAGATGAACCACATTAGTATGGAGCAATAGGAGCAAAGTTCTGAAGGAACAATGCATGTTCTGATGTTTTTCTTGCTTCTGTATGTATCCTTGTACTTGGATTTTCAATCCAGGGCTTCCTATCCTTTGCAAGTTGACATTATGTGGGTGTGGTGCTCTTGGTGCTCCTATTGCATTAGCTGCACCTAAATTGATTCTATTGATTTCTTCATACAGGTGAGTCAAAGTTGCTTGAAGGAGCAGGATCCGTGTTTAGAGGCTAATAATGACTATGGAATATCATCCTTAATGTTGGGCCCATTTGATTTGATGACAGAGTGCATTTGGTTCTCGCTCTTGATGTGGGAAGGAAGTTTGTATTTTTCCTACAAAGTTTAACCCAGGAGCTTGTAGTGGTTGCTTTGTATGTGCTGTTTTTTAAGATACCTTGAGGTCTTTTCTTCACCTCCGGATTAGGGTTTTCTGCCTCTTGCACTCAATCTAATTTCCCTCCTTTAATATAATCTCCTTTTTTTTTTGTTGAGAGTACAATGAATTGGAAATACACACTCACACACCCAACCTCGTAGGCTCACACACTCAACCTCATAAGGTAGAGGCACCCATCATGAGAGACTCATGGACATGTCCAACCAAGACTTGAACTCAGGACTTCCTCCCACAGCTTCAAGGTGTCACTTCCTCCCATAGCTTCAAGATGTCACCCACTAGGCTATGCAGGCTCGGAGATAATCTCTTATTATTGTTCTTCGAAAGGAAAAATAAAATATTTTTCGAGAACGCATTTCATGATGAAAAAGAGTTTGTCTTTACTCAATTTTGGCGGATTTTGAGAACGAGCTTTTGACATAAAGCTGTCGCGTGAGAGACAGCCAGGTCTTTTTTTTTTGGTGTCATATTATATACTCCCATGCCCTAAAAGCTACACTCTAAAGGCCGTAAATATGAAGATGAGGTCAAATTCAAAAATACGCTTCACAGACGATAAATGTATTCATTGAACATCAACATCATGCTCATCCAATGGTTATGCCGAAGAAACCAAGCTCAAGGACATTGGGAGCATTGAAAGAAAAAAATAGACATTTGTGGGGGGCAAACCCTTGGCCCCATGTGAAGCATATGACATTGTCACGAGGCCATTTGTCACTACATAGCATTTTATATTTTCGATTTATAAAATAAGGGAGCCCATCAACTCTTTAGTTATGCCTGCATAGCCTAGTGGTTGATGCTTTGAATCTCAAGGCAGAAATCTTGAGTTCAAATCTTGGCTTCACATATCCATAAGTTCCCAAAGATGGGTGTCCATGAATTTCCCCAAGATGAGTGCCTCTACCTTATGAGGTAGGGTGTGTGTCTTTCCAATTCATTGTACTCTCCAAAAAAAAAACTCTTTAGTTATGCCTTTTGGCGTGAACGCCTTTCTAGACAAGAGGAAATCACAAAAATCATAGTTACCACCCAACCACACATGATTGTTTCATAATAATTTCGTGCAAAAGAGCAATGATGTATAATAAGGCAAAAACACATCTAATTTGGTCTTCATAGAGATCTCATCGATCGTTTTGACATATTTTTCCATTCTTCATGAGTGATTTCCCTCATGTACATGAAAATTAGAACTACTTCTATCCTTATCCAAAACCTATGTAAGTTGAGAAATTGAGTTTAACGAGAGGCAAAGAAGTACCATAAGCATCTAGCAAGGACGTGTTTAGGCTATCAAGCAACCAAAAGTTAATTGGCATGATAAGAAAACCAAATACGCTAATAATTAATGAGTATTTTGTAACCATGTCAAACCAAAAACCATGAATAGTTAATTGGCGGGATAGAACAAAACTCTTAAATGGGCACCTAAAATATGAGGTTATTCTTGACCATGCATCAATCTAAAAATATGAGGTAAACTCTTATTCTTGACCATGCATCTCCTCATTCCCATGCGATGTCTCTTTTTTTTTCCCATATTTCTAGGAAGTATACAATATTAAACATTGGTTTTCTATCCCACACCCAAAAAAAAGTAACAAATTCAAAAGGCATGTACTTGTCCTTGATCACAATAAAGATATCCATTGATTTCTATTCTACATGATCATCAATTTTACATGATCATCAATTTTCAATGTTAATGTTCATCAATTTTCATTGTTAATTAAGAACTATCAATCTTTAGCAAACATTTTTTACTTTACTATGAACAATCATAACTTCATTGTTTATGGGATAACACATCTTACATGGATTATTCATCATCCTTGCATAGTATAAAGTGGTAAGTGTATCCCAAGCATCCTTTGCTCTTTTACAAGAGCAAATGTGAGGAATAATGGCACATTTAACATACAAGGCTATCAACGCATGTGCCTGAGCATTCTCTACCATCCCAATGAAGTTGCTCTATAGTAGGTGGAGTAGGAACAAAGAAGTGTTGGAAGATGAAGAGATATAGAGTCACAAAACAAAGAAAGAAGATGAAAACCACACCTAAAGGAAGCAAAAGAAGATCGTCAAGAGTAAGATATCCAGCTCAAAGGTTAACATATGATAATTTCATTCCAAGCTTTATGCATACATGACTAAGGTAATCAATGACAAAGAATCGACTAGTTATGAAGAAGCTAAGGACTGCAAGGAATGGCAAGAGGCAATGAAGGAAGAGCTCAAGGCGCTTGATGAGAGCCATACTTGGAGATTGATACCAACTCAAGAAGGTGATAGGTAATAAGTGGGTTGACAAAATTAAAAGTAAATTTCCAGTCATGGAAAAAGACTTTAGAAACTCTATGATAAGAGCTCTATTAATTTATGAGCACAACAGCTTGCAAGAGGCTAATAGGACCAATGGTTATTTGAAAGACAGGCTAAGGGAACACCACCGAAATAGATGGAGAAAGTTGCTGTAGTCCATTTACTCTGAAGATAGATTTCATATGGTGCTCTCTTTGGAATAATGACACCTGTTAACCATATGGCAGTTCATTTCCTTAATGCATGCTCTAGAATGGATAAGTTCAACAAGGTATGGTGGTTATCTGGTTTGGTTATCTGGTCCTTGATGGTCCTTGATGTCCTGCTTCAATTCCACCCAAATGGATTCTATGGATTTCTTCATACAGGTGAGTCAAAGTTTCTTGAAGGAGAAGCGCGTGTTTAGAGGCTAATATGACTATGGAATATCATCCTTAAAGTTGAGCCCATTTGATTGGATGACAGAGTGCATTTGGTTCTCGGTCTTGATGTGGGCAGGAAGTTTGTATTTTTCCTACTAAGTTTAACCAAGGAGCTTGTGGTGGTTGATTTCTATGTGTTGTTTTTTAAGATTCAGACTCGTTTGGTGATGATCTTATTTGGTCGTCAAATCTGTAATTCCCATCGTTGTATCCAGAAGTGTACTTGCCAGCATGTGTATGGATTTCTCTATCTTGAGGTCTTTCTTCACCTCAGACTAGGGTTTTCTGCCTCTTGCACTCAATCTATTTTCCCTCCTTTTATATAATCTCCTTTTTTTTTGTTGAGAGTACAATGACTTGGAAATACACGCTCACACACCCAACCTCGTAAGGTAGAGGCACCCATCATGAGAGACTCATGGACATGTCCAGCCAAAACTTAAACTCAGGACTTCCTCCCACAGTTTCAAGGCGTCAGTCACTAGGCTACGCGAGCTCGGACATAATCTCCAATTATTGTTCTCTGAAAGGAAGAAGAAAACATTTTTCGAGAACACATTTCATGATGAAAACGAGTTTGTTTTTACTGAATTTTGGCGGATTTTGAGAACGAGTTTTTGTTATAAAGTTGTTGCATCACAGGCAGCCAGGCTTTTTTTTTTCGTGTCATATTAGGTTGGGTTCACACAGAACCGGCTGAAGAAACACTAAAAAATTTATAATTTCAGGTGGACTATTATTTTATAGCATAGTTCCACCATATGCTTGTTCACACAAGCAGGCGGTAGCTGATGTAGAAGATTGGTATGCCGTCATCCTATGTGAACAATGGAAGACGGTGGAACAAAGATACTCTTGTTTTCTGATTGGTGGAAGTATATAAGATTAATTAAAAAAAAAGAAAAAGAATCTAAAAATAATAAAATATAAATTAAATCAATGTGGGACGGAGTGTTCCGTGATGGAGAGGTCGGAACAAAAACATGAGTTTGTACCGTGTGCTGGCATCTATACTGTCAGAGAGCTGCCGCTCTATGTGAATGGTCGACTCCAAATAGTTGCCGCTCTATGTGAATGGTCGACTCCAAATGGAATATTCTGATTGGTTAACGAGGATTCAAGAGATGGACCGCCGCCCTATCTGAACCCGCTCTTATGTACTCCCATCATCCATGCCCTAAAAGCTGGTTTAGTGGTTGGATCCCTCGCCTCTTGAGGCGGGGGCGTGCGTTCAACCCCCCTATGCTGCAGGACACACTTGAGCCTTTGGGCGTGGAAAATCTGATGCTGCCTTCGGGCGTGGAAAATCTGATGCTGCCTTCGGACGATGGACCCTTGTGCCTTTGGGCAGAGAATTGTGTAGTGCCTTCGGGTCAGTTTAAAAACCCCGTTTGTTGTAAGTCCTTTCTGGTCTGAGTCTAACCCCTGTTCTTGTGGGATAAGGGGGGTCCCATGGGTACTAAGCTCTTCCTTGTACAGTTGCAATTTCAAAGTTAAAGTCGGGGAGTAGGCCTCGGCCGAACCTCCTTAAAAAAAAAAAAAAAAAAAAAAAAAAAAAAAAAAAAAAAGAAAGCTACACTCTAAAGGCCATAAATATGAAGATGAGGTCAAACGAAATCAATACCGGCGTCAAATTAAAAAATACGCTTCACAGACGATAAGTGTATTTAGCCTTTTCCAGGCTCTTTAGTCTTTGAATTTTCCGGACTAGTAAGGAAGTTATAACTTCTCATTAGGAATAAATATTTTGACTAAGTGTACAAAATCTCACTATTTTGTCTCTTGCTTGCTTACAGGTGTTGTTGTCTATCAAAGCCAGACTAAAGGATAAGCTTGAACAGTGCTGCAGGAACAGGTCAATTTTTCTAAAAACTATTGCAGATGATATTTTCATTAAGTCCAAAATGTCAAGTGGCAACATCTCTTCAATTCTTAAGAGACTAAGTACTAGATGGAAGGTTGCCTGGAGCAGTCATCATTGGAGATACAGATTAACCTGTATCTGGTCTTTCCCCATCAGCAACAAAGCATCCAGTCTTCAATGGCTAATAATCCATAATGGATTATGATGGAGGATTTGCCCCTTCTGTGTGTTCATATGTTCATCGTGTGCCCATGCTAAGAGTTACTGGAATATCCTATCCCCTGCCTTCGGGGAAGCTAAAATTGCGAAGCTAGACTACAGGGATAATCTGTTTGGAGAATGCAAAAATATGGACCTTATTTTATGGAAATTGTGGAGAGCTCATCTCCTGTAGATAATCTGGACCAGCAAGAACTCTAAAGTCTTCAATGGAAGGTTGCCTAGAGGAGTCATCAATGGAGATACAGATATACCTGTATCTGGTCTTTCCCCATGAGCAATAAAGAGTCCACTCTTCAATGGTGAATAATCCACAATGGATTATGTACTGGAACCAATGCAAAATGTATTAAAGTTAGTGATGGTCTTTGTCCCTTCTGTGGCAATCTGGAAGATTTAGCCCATATGTTCATGGTGTGCCCATGCTAAGAGTTACTGGAATATCCTATCCCCTGTCTTCAGGGAAGCTAAAATTGCCAAGCTAGACTACTGGAATATTCTGTTGGGACAATGCAAAAATACGGACCTTCTTCTATGCAATTGCGGAGAGCTCATCTCCGTTGGATAATCTGGACCAGCAGGAACTCTAAAGTCTTCAAGAACACATACTTCAATGGTCAACTTACTTGCAAACAAAACCTGTGCAAAGTCGGGCTTCAGAGTATTTCTGCCATTTATGATGCCCCCTCTTTAGAATTCAACCTACACCTTGAGATCTATCAAACCTTGTAATTGGAGAAACTTTTTCCAGAGTTTATAGTATCATACCAGATTGCATCATGTATTCCTCTCTAGACAAGGTTGCATCAGAGTCTGTTGTATTACTCTTACTGGGCTGCCCTCCCAAAAGTGGGATCCTGCTAAGAAAAAAACTTAAGGTCATCCATCATTTAATTTAATACTTTTTGTTGTTGCTAAGAAAAAAACTCAGTTCTACCACTTTTTTGACTTTTTTTTTTTTGGCAGGCATGAAACTCATGAAAATTCTCATCTCATGGGGGAATAAGACTCTCTCCCGTTGCTGAGGGGTTTCTCTACAAAGATAAAGCTTTGTTTTCTCATTCTCATCCAGGGAAGCCTTACTCGATGACAATTTTCTTGAGGCTGAGATGACAAGAAATAAAGGAGTTCCTTTTTTCCTTTATTGAACACTACTTGATTTCTGGAATTCCATAGTGCCCAAAGGATTTCACTTCATCCCTCCAAAGATACCATAAAACACTTTTTCTTTTTTGCTCAAAGCTTTAAGGCTTCAACTTTGATTTTTGAAATATTGCTCAATAGAGATGGGAGTGTGCTTTCAATATTACAAATGGACTAGAATGGTTGCATCAAAGTAAATACCATCTGGAAATCTTACAAGGGAATACATAATGAGGAGGGTACTATGAGGAGGGTACTCCTTTGCTTATTAGGGGCAACGGATCTCATTACAGAGGATAAGATTTCATTACAAAGAGCATCCTCTCCTTTCCTATTCTCTGAAGAGATTGTTCACAAGTACAATAAAAATCCCTATTTCTAAGTTCTAAACAACTTTAGTTTTTAATTTTCCATGTAGTCCACAATATTTCACTGTACAAAGATAAGTGACTGTTAGGGTTATAGGCATATATACAAGTTGAGGAAAAAAAAACCTCCTAAAGAGGGCAAAACGATGCTCCGATGGTCCTAAGTATGTTCACACACATCACTACCAAAATATATCAACAAATACCCCTTGGGAGTAATATGGTGAACAAGGAGGTAGCATTCATGTATAAGGAAGTGCCAATCTATGTGGAAAGAAATCAATTAACAAAAGAAAGTAAGCCCAAAGCTTTGTAAAAAACTTCAAACTTATCCCTAGCTAGAGCCTTTGTGAAAAAGTCTCCAACATTATATTTTGTGGGCACATAAGCCAACCTGATATCTCCAACAAAGAGTTTCTCCCTGACATAATGGAAGTGCACATCAATGTGCTTTGTGCAAGCATGGAACAAAGGGTTCCTCACAACTATCAATGCACTCCAACTTCAAGAAAGATGGTGATGGCAAAAGATTGACCAACACCCAAATCAGCTGGCAAACGACATCTGATCCACACACTCAAGTCGCTGTGAAAGCTGCCCTAAACTCATCCTCAAAATTAGAAGTGGCCGCAGTAGGATGCTTCTTGCTCAACCAAGATATGCATGAGCTACCAAACGTGAAGTAAAAACCATTTTTGAGTGTCATAACAACTACCCAATCTCAGTAAAAAAAAAAAAAAAAAACATATAAATTGGTGGTAATGACCCCCCCCCCCCCTTAAGATAAAACAACCTTGGTCGGATGCCACTCAACTAATGAAAGATGCACTCAACCGTCTACCAATGTTTGACACTTGGGAAATGCATATACTTGCTCATTTACGAGATAGCCAACTGAATACCAGACCATTTTATGCATAACTAAATCAAGCATCCAACAACTTGTTGATAGAGAACAAGATCAAATGCATCTCTAACATAATGAAGACTCAACCATCAAACTGTCTCCATGGGAGTGGCAATAGGTTTGCAATCTTCAAGGCCAAAATGCTGCAATAATGTGTTTATATATTTTGTTTGATACAAATCTATTCCCCAATCAACTTGCATGAACTGAATCCCGAAATAATGATGCAAATGCCCCAAATCTAACACCTCAAAAGAGGCATGCAAATCAGGCTTAAACTTAGAAATATGCTTCTTGTTAGGACACGTGGGCAACATATCATCAACATCTACAATAATGATCACAAGTATGTATGCATGCTTAACATATAATGTGATCTCATTTGGACTATTCTCAAATACATGTTCTAACGAGTATGCATGTATCTATTCATGCCAAGCATATGGTGCTTGCTTTGATCTATAGAATGCCTTTTTCAACTTGCACACTTTGTTTTCATACCTTTTCTACACAAAACCATGGGGCTGAAATAAGTACACTTCTTCATGTAGATCACCATTTAGAAACACAATTTTCCTCTTGATGTACATTCCAACCATGATGAGCTACAAGTGCAAAGATGCTACAAACAATGATCATTCAACATACGGGAGAAAAAGTCTCATCATAATCAATGCCTTTCTCTTGAGAATAACTTTTGGGAATAGACCTAGCCTTAGACTTGTCAACTGCTTGTCAAGCTTACATTTCAGCTTATATACCTATTATGTGCGTCATCAAAACAAACATGCTTATTTTCATAAAAAAGACTAGAGACAACCATTTCATAACAATTTGATGCAAAGAAGCACTATGAGAGCCTGAACGAGTATGATATGACAAAGGTGCATCTAATTTTCTATCCCTCAAAGTTTTCACCAGCCATTGATGCATAGTTTTTGCCTCTTCTATGTCAGCCATGTCATGAAGAAGTGACATGTAAATTTGCATAAAAAATGGAATGATTTGCACCATCATTTGAAGCATATAACTTTTATAAAATTGCCTCAGTAGGACCAACACTTGACCATCAACTTTTAACAAGAGATGACAAAGTGTTATACACATCCGTTGACTTCATTTTAGTCTTAAATGTGTTTGCAACAACCATACTTGGTATTTCACCAATCATAAAAATGGTAGTGGAGAAACTTCCATAGGGGATTGGGACATGTCTCCTCCTTGTATGGCCCAAGTTTTGCACTTGGCAATAATAATCGAATTTCCATCGGAGAAGAGTATAGCTCCTATGATTAGAAACCCCAAATAATATCTTCAACTTTGGTCCAAATAGGCACAACCAAATAATATCTTCAACTTTGGTCCAAACAAGTTCTATTCTTAGATTTATTGAAAGCCCCCATTGGAAGAAACCAAGCATTGAAGCCGAAAATAGACATTTGTGGGGGCCAAACCGTTGGTCCCATGTGAAGCATATGACATTGTCACGAGGCCATTTGTAAATTTATAAAATAAGGGATCCCATCAAATCTTTAATTATGTTCCACCAAGTTATGCCTTTTGGTGTGAATGTCTCTCTACAGAAAAGGCAAATCACAAAACTCATAGTTACCATTCATCATCAAGCAATCCAACCTTCTAACTATTGTGCTTCATCAAAAAATATAGATGGGCTTATTCTCATAATAATTTCATGCAAAAGGCCAATGATGTATAATAAGGCAAAAACACATGTAATTTGGTCTTTATAGAGATCTCATCGATTTTTTTGACATATTTTTCCATTCTTCATCAATGATTTCCCTCATGTACATGAAAAATAGAACTATTTCTATCCTCATCCAAAACCTATGTAAGTTGCGACATTGAGCTTAACGAGATCATCTTATTGTCTTTTTTCATTTGTACGTTCTATTGGTATGACAAGAAGCCAAATACAGTAATAATTAATGAGTATTTTGTAACCATGTCAAGCTTCATAGGGCGACATAGACCACAACTCTTAAATGGGCACCTACTAAGTACAAAGACATAAACTATGAGGTAGACCCTTATTCTTGACCATGCATCTCTTCATTCCCATGTGATGTCTACATTTTTTTGCTTTCCCATTTTTCTAGGATGTATACAAAATTAAACATAGGTTTTCTATCCCACACCCAAAAAAAGTAACAAATTCAAAAGGCATCTACTTGTCCATTGATTTCCATTCTACATCTTCATAAATTTTTAATGTTAATGTTCATCAATTTTCAATGTTGCTCCAAAAGTATTTTGTGACATAATTTTTAAGTTGATGAGACATTAGATGTGAAACCAAGTGTGTGTGTTCATCATTGTGCTTCTCACCTTCACCTTTGCGAACATCACTCATTCACAATCATCATATCATCCTTACATCTCCGTTGGTTGACAATTAAGGAGGTGAAGCTCCACAACATGGTACTCATCCTTGTCTAGAGCAACTTGGCACTGTTCCCAAGGAGTGCACTTAAGGACGAACATGTGATGGTGATAGTGTTAGGAGATTGACGTTGGAAGGTAAGTAGTTAGATTTTGAAAGTTTTTTCTCTAGTTTTAATGTTATTTTACCTCATCTTCACTCTCCCTACCTCCATCCTCCATAGCCATGCTTCATCATCTCCATCAAAATTTTTGATTTTTTTGCATATCCACCCTCATTCACCTCATTTCCCTCATTTTCTAGTGTGAGTGTGAGAGAGAGTGTGTGAGAGAGAGAGAGAGAGATACAGAGAGAGAGACTCGATTTTGCATGTATCTACATTTTTGTGCAGGATTCTTCTCCATTTTCGAGCTCAAAAGCATATGCAAGTAAGGTTCTGTGTATTTTTAGATTTTGCACCCATCAACTTGGCCGGTTGCAACATGCCAAAAAGGTGAAGTTTTTCACATTGCATTTACAACATAGTAGAGAACTATTTGGCGGCTCCCTAAAACACTATACACTTCAACTAGATTGTAAGTTTTCCACCCCATGGTGACAAGCCCACCCCATAGTCTTTTGGGACAGACCAGTCCATCATGACGCGCCTAGCCAATTGTGCTAAGGCACACCATCACAACAGACCCAGGCAATTGTAATAGGCCATTTCATCCCATCGTGAGAAGGCAAGCCATCATGATAGGCCCATCCCATGGAGACAGGCCTAGCCAATCGTGATAGGCCCAACCAATCATGACATGCCTAGCCAATTGTGATAGGTCTAGTCCATTGTGATAAGGCACCCCATCGCGAGAGGCCCAACCCATCATGACATGCCATTCGATCGTGACATGACCATCCAATCATAACAAGCCACGTACATGGATAAAACTTAGGGTTTTGAAATGTGGCAAAAACTTATCCTAATTTTGAAGGTTTTTTGGTGCTTTCAGGGTCTACAAAGATGTCAAGGCAAGCACTCCTCAAGTACCACAAGAGTCATGGCAAAGAAGTGGTGCGTGGCTATTAAAGGGCATAAAAAGATCATATGAAGTGCTTGCATTGAGGTTGGAAATTCATTAACGCCAATTTGTCTATTCTAGCTTAGGCTAATACGTAGTGCTAGTGCTTGTGTTTAGGACGACTCTAAGCACTCAAGTCTAAGACACATAAAGAACTCAAGTGCAAGGCCTTAAGTTAACCTAAATGTGATAACACGAAGGGAAAGAACCTAAAGCCATGACACAATTCTAAGAAAAACAACGTAAGTCATTCCAAAGGAATATACCTTTAGACAAGATAAATACCAAAGGGTATAAAAAAAGAAATAGTAATTGCTACTCAACAAACATTGCAACATGAGTGTAATCTACCATGGTTGGGTAGAAATGGGGAGCAAACTAATGAACCTTAGATCAAGCATGCATATAGGAAGAGAAATTTGACAAAGCATCAGATCATCTGAAGCTAGTGTCAATCATTCAGATAAATCTTGGGCTCAATAGTTGAGTGAATACCCTTATGTAGTGAGCTTAGATACCAATGGTTTAGAGATGTCTTTGAGCATAGAGAAACCTATAGGTGACACAAGGCTATCATATTTACAGATGCATGAAGGTCCCTATAAGACTCAACTTGAGTACATTCAAACCAACTTCTTAAGTGCTTGCATCTATGAGGATAGGTTAAGAAGATCAATGGCCCAACTTCGGAATCCAAAGCAACCCTTTGGAATTGATCACCCAATGGTCAAGTTTGAAGATGGGTCCTACATAGATAAGCAAGGAAGCATGTACATGGTAACCAAATTAATTTATAGGATAGAGGAATTGGCATCATTTGTTCTTGAGTCTCAGATATGATATTTGGATCATGAAGGCAAAGATAGAGAACCCATAACTCCTAGGGGTAAAAAAGTCATATCAAGGATTATCATGCTTGACTTGATACCCCAAGATAATATGAGTATAGATATCTTTGTTAATAAAGACATTGATGAAGCCTTCTAGAGGTTTATACCTCAAAACCTAGCGATATAACCGAGGTCATCGTATACAAATTCAAGGATCTTGAGATCCCAAAAAAGAACATATACTTGGACAACACTTCTAAGAGGATTTTGTTGTTACAAATCTTAGTAGACATGCATACACATGGAAGGTGAAACTATTCTCCCCCCACATAAGTCTACTAACTTTCTGAGTTAGAATGGAGCTGGATCTTCTCATACCCTAGGAGCTTTGAAGGAGAAATCCAAAGATCGACCAAAAGTGAGCTTTATGCACACTATAGGAAGAGAAAGATCAAGGTTAGACATAGATAAAATGAAACAAGAAAGACCTAGAGGGCATAGGCACTAGAGAGATATGGATGACTTTCCATTTCCTGGACCAAGAGAAGATCCAAGAATTTTGAGACCCATGCAGTTATTGAAAGCCATGAACAATTACTTTGATGGCATGGGAGAACCATATGATCATGTAGCTAAATTGAAGCAAGTGTTGGGAAGAACAGGTCGAGGATTTGTTCACTCAATACAATGCTTTTGGGCCAACCTGACATCAAGGTCAATTCAGGAACATTTCATAGTTGCTAGATGCATTCATACCAAATTCTCCAAGAGTGGAACTCGATATAATACATCCTCATTAATACATAGATTTAAATAGACACCACAAGAAATTGTTATATTAATAGGATGTAGGTTTAGGTAGTATAGTGAGAGATGCCCAATTCTAGAGTTATCTACCCGATCTAAACATGTTTTCCTTGTTCTTAAATGGTTTGTTGAGTGCGAAGATACAATCGTATGTCTACTTAAAGGATCATCGTACCCTAGAATAATGCTTAAGAACATGTATTGATATTGAGGATAGCTTGGGTGACAAAGTAGAACTATCTAGACTCCGCAAAGAGTTAGATTGCCCCATCAGTATTACATCTGTTGGCATACAAGCAATGAGGAGACAGAGTAGTCAAGTACAATCCGACATACAAGATGCCCAATCATTTTTTTCATAATGTTCAATCAAAGTGATTCTCATCACTACACAAATATTGTAAATACAATTTTTGATAGATTATACTTCATTTTGTTTTCAAGACGAGGAGTCCTAAAGCTTGAGGAGTATTAGAAGTACTTGCATATCAATTTTCATAATTTTTTGATTCCATTTGAGCCCTCAAATAAGCCCTCGAACTTAATTTTTAATTAGGATAGACACTAGGTCTGGACAAGGCTAAAACTTAGTCAAAAACTATAAAAAGAGCTAGAGATGTCATTTTTGAGGTTAGATTCTTAGAGTTTTGAGCTATTCTAAGAGACTTTTTGAGTAATAGAAAGAAATCCATTGTTCCTCTCTTTGTTCTTGCCTTGTGTGTGCATGTGTGCATATGTGTGTGCATGCTTGTGTGCTTCTCACTCTTGCACGTGGCTTCACTTGCTCATAGTCTTCATACTAGTCCTCACGTCTCCACGGATTGTCATTCATGAGGTGGATCTCCTCACGTTGGTACTTGCCATTGTTCTAGAGTGACACCAAATTTGGCACCGTTGACGGGGAGAGAGCTTTGAGGATGAGCATGTGATGGTAAGACGTAGAGTTGTGACATTGAAGTCATAGGTATTTTCCTTAATTTTCATCATTTTTCCTTACTTTCTTCATCACCATCATCATCTTCACCACCTCCCACTTCCATCTCCACCTTCACAAAAATTCATTTTTTTGGTCATATTTCCTTCCCCACCTCATTCCCCTCATTTGACTTGTGAGAGAGAGAGAGCTTGTGTGCGATCTGTTTTTGTGTGTTTTTGAGATTTTGTTACAGGATTCGACTATATCATCATCTCCAGTAGCTTGCACAGGTACGACAAACCTCTACACAAGTTCCGAGATGACGACCTCTATCTGTCACGATAGACAGAGAAAGTTGGTATTTTGTGTTCGCATGCATGGCACGATAATTTGCACCCTTAGAGCATTCCAAATCATCAAAAAGATCAAAACAATTTGTATTTTTTCCATCTATCACGATAGAAAGATCCACGATAGACGATATACATCATCTATCATGACAAACACCCATCTATCGCAACAGTCAGCCCTTGCAATAGACGACAGACCCTGCCTATTGTGACAGACACCTATCTATCATGACAAACACACCCCACGATAGACACCCGTCTATCATGATAGACACCGGTCTATCACGATAGACAGATCCACGACAAACAACAGACACCGTCTATCATGACATACACTCGTCCATCACAACAGATAGATCCATGATAGATGACAGACACCCATCTATCGTTACAGACAAGACCCCATGATAGAACCCATCTATCGCAACAGACAAATCCATGACAGATGACGGAGACCCGTCTATTGCGATAGAAAACCCTCATGATAGACGACCAACCCCGTCTATCACGGCAGACACCTGTCTATCGCGACAGACAGACCCCATGATAGACACCATCTATCGCGACAAATAACCGTCTATTGTGACAGACAGCCACGCACAAAAATTGGCATATTTCGAGGCCTTTTACCTACATCATTACAGAAGCCTTACAAAAATGCACTAAAATCATGTGAAGTCCTGCTTACCTGTTTTAACCCCCAGAACCTTGAATCAACATAAAGTTTTCATACGAAATCCATTTTTTGAGCTCTACAGCTCGTTGGAAAGCTCATGGTGGATGTTGATTTTCATATTTAAAGTTGACCCTAAGTGGGATTCGGAAACATAGGGGGCCCTAGAAAATTTTTTGTGCAATACAAAGGGGGAAAACTGGTCTGTAAAAGTGTCTGAAGTAAATTGTTTGTCAATTGAAGTTAAAAGCTTGAGCTAAGATTGGAACTTTTACAAGTTAATTGAGAGCTCGTGGAGAGATCAAAGCAAATTGCTAGTGTGTGCTAGCTTGGGAACATGCATCCTGAGCATACAAGTGCAACAAGAACAAGCGAATTGAGGTTGGAAGATCTCAGAACCCCCTCAATCCATTCCTAGCTTAGGCTAAGTGTGATTAGATGTTTTGATAGATTAGGGGTACAATAGGAACACTCAAGTCCTAAGAGCCTCTAAATTCTCAAGTATAAGAATAGGTTAAATTGTAGTCAAGGGACAACTTAAAGGCAAAGAATCTGATTGGATGAAAAACATCAAGTACAGAAAACTTAAGTACTTACAACGCATATTCAAAGACAAGGAAATACATTGTAAAGATATTAAAAGAAACAAGTGAGTGATATCAAGGAATCAACAATGTGATTGTACAAGGGTCATTGGGCTGAGTGGGACTAGGAAACCTAGGGGGCCCTAGGAATTTTTTTGTGCAATACCAAGGGGAAAAAGTGTGTTTAAAAGTGTTTGAAGTAAATTGTTTGTCAATTCAAGTTAAAAGCTTGAGCTAAGATTTGAACTTTCATAGGATCGTTAAGAGCTCTTGGAGACACCAAAGCACAGTGCTAGTGTGTGCAAGCTTAGGGATGTGTGTCCTGGGCATACAAGTGCAACAAGGAGAAGTGACTTGAGGTTGGAAGATCTCTCAACTCCCTCAGCCAATTCTTAGCTTAGGCTAAGTGCGATTAGTGGTTTTGATTGATTAGAGGCATGGTAGGAACCCTCAAGTCTTAAGAACCATTAAGTTCTCAAGTTCAAGCATAGATAATTGCAGTCAAGGGACAACCTAAAGACAAAAAATCTAATCTAATTGGACGAAGAACATCAAGTATGAAAAACCTAAGTGCTCCTTACGATGCATGTTGTAAAACAAGTAAAGACCACAAGAGAAAATTAAAAGGAACAAGTAATTGATACCAAGGAACCAACAACATGGTTGTACAAGGGTCATTGGGCTAATCAGTTGGGCATATGAACTTGAGGTCAGGTAGACACCTAGAGAGAGATTGACAAAGGATTAGATCATTGGAGGAAAGTGTCAACCATACAACTAGGTCTTGGGCCCAATAGTTGAGCGATTACCCATACATTCTAAGTTAAAAAATGAGTGACTCAGAGATGTCATATAGCATGGAAAGACCTGTAGGTAGCTCCAAGGAATCAAAGAAATGCAGATGAATTCCCTTTGTCAAGGCCTAGAAAACACACTAGGACCTTGAGGCCTACACAATTGGTTAAGTCCATGAAGAACTGCTTTGATGGCACTGGAGACCCATATGATCATGTGGCAGAATTCAAGCAAGTCTTGAGAGCTGAGCAAGTTGATGACCTATTCACACATTACAATACTTTTGGTCTAACCCTTAAGAACACGGCCCTTATGTGGTTTCAACCACTACAACGGTAATTTAGAAACATAGACTAACTGCTAGAAGCCTTCATCATAGAATTTTCAAATAGTGGCATAAGGCACAACACTTCCTCATTGATCCATAGTTTTAAACAAACACCTCAAGAGACAGTGAGACTTGTAGGAAGAAGATTTGTGAATACCTAGAGAGATGCCCTGTGCTCAAGTTACCCACACCCGCCAAACAAGTGGCCTTATTCTTAGATGGTTTGTTAAGTACCGAATTGAGATCCTATGTGTATCTAAAAGACCCTAGATCCATAGAAGAGTGTGTACACATGTGCATAGATATTGAGGATAATCTAAGAGAGGAATAAGAGCTTTCAAAAATCTACAAAGATTCACATAGTGCTACCAACAATCACTCCTATCAACATTATTGGGTTAGTGGTATACTCCATGGGAAGTGTGACTTCCACTACCCCAGTACAAGTAGTCATGAGAGCTCAGGCATTTAAGCAAAACCAAGACTTAGGCTAGGAAAAGAGTTCAGAGGTTAGTGAGACCAAGAGTCTAACCAAGAAGAGGACAAGAGCTTGGAGAGAACAAGATAATTGAACTCACATCTCAAATGCACTCTCACACCACTCCACCACCACCATTCCCATCTCCCTCCAATCGACCATCTTCTAACCCACCTCACACAATCCCACTACCACCTAGAGTAGGATCAATCTTAGGAGATCCCACTCCCGAGGACCTAGATATGATGCTTAGAGCATATCAGGCCAGAATCCAAGAAGGGCCAAACGTAACGGATTATGAAAAATGTTATCCTAGGGTGGACTTAGAGATTCAAAGAACAAAGTTTTGTGCTAAGATGGTAGAATTGGCTCAAACCATGTTTGAGGCTAGTCGTCTTTTCAATTGCTCTAGTTCAGCTAAGACTCAATTACATTTTGATGGACTATTAGAAAGATTGGAGAGGCTAATTGCAAAATCTTGGAAAGGAAGCCACCTCTTGGAGTAAGGATAGGGAAAGAGAAAGAATGAGAATTCCTCCCAAGGAAGCCTATGTGCCCAATTCCACTGAACCAAACACCACTTCTTCTATGAATCGATATTCCCAAGAATTTCTAAGAGAAATTCAAGAAGAGAAATTGGTAAAAGAAAGTGAGAATCCTCCTATTGAACTTGTGGATGACCTGCATGATCAATTCCCACAAGACATTCCTTCTATTTATGGAGAATATAGGAGGATGCCCAATCTAGTGAGAGATAAGACTTAGAGTCTAATTCTTTACATGAACTGCTGCATTTCACAGGCCCAAAGAGCACCCACAGTCATGGTAAGAAACGAAGACTCAATCATACCTAGGAATACAGAGGTAGTTAGGAACACTAAAGTGCAGTGCAATCTCACTTTAGAAGAGCTACTCAAAGTCAAACCAGAATTGTTGAAACACATATCCAACCAAGTGCCAGAAGTAGCGAAACCTTGTTCCTTGGTAGGATCTCATAGAACAGTGCCAGAAATACCCTTGGACAAGATAAGAGACATGAGTGAAGGAGAAGAAGGAAACACTTATCTTCCGATCACTCATCAGGGATACACAACCAAGGCGATTTTGGACTCAGGTGCAAGAGTTGCCATTGCTACCACCTCCATATGGAAGCGATGGGGCAAACCAACACTCAAGCCAATGAGAATGAAATTACAGATGGCCGATGATCACATAGAAAGACGGGCCTTAGGATTATTGAAAGGGATAACTCTCACTACTTGTGGTGTAGAGTTTGAGCATACTTTTGCCATATGTGACTTTAGCAAAATCCAGGATTATGAGATGATTGTGAGAAGACCATTCATGAGACAATTGCAAGTAGTAGAGGATTGGGGAACCAATTCCTTGTATTTGCATCACTTAGGTGTCACAACCAAAGTCAATCTCAAGGACTACTCTCATAGAGATGTGCCCCCTATACAGTGGAATCCCATCCATATAAATATGGACGACACGCAATCGGTGCACTCCATAGGATTAGGATCCTCATGGATGCATGAAGACACTCACTTATGGATGTGTAAAGTTGAAGTAGAAGAAGAGAAAAGAGAAAATGCAAGAGAACTAGGTGCGAAGGAAACTCATAGATCAATACGAGACCCAGTGTATGCACATGTAGTATTTTCAGATGAAGAGTTTGAACCTCATGGTTGGGCAGAAATCCTAGCAACAATGGATGTAGCCATCAAGGAAGAGCAATGGACACCACATTGTGACGAACATGACTATGACATTTCAGTTTTCATTATAGAACCACTTATGTGTGATTCAGTTCTTGACGAATGTGAGCTGAGCACTGATGTACTTGAGGAAGCAAGTGACTGCGTTCTAGAGTCAATCATTATGGACCCTTTTTTTGTGTTTGAAGAAGAATTCCTATATGATCACCCCCAAGAGCATGGAGAACTTATGAACGATGTGAGGTTAGCCACACAAGTGACCACTTAGAGTGAGGAAAAGATAAGGAAGAAGAGAAAAGTCACACCAGAGGTGGAAGAATCTTTGTTTGTCCCCAAAAATTTCAAGAAGTATGAAGTAGAAGATAGGAGAAACATGATAAGGATGCCTAAACGTGAAGCACAAGTAGGAGAGGCCTATGATAACAAAGAGAAAACTAAGAAAATCATTGTGACCATAGAGGAAGGTGAAGAACGTGCACATCCATAGGAGAAAAATTTGGTAGCCTTGCTAAGAGAATACCGAGATGCATTTGCATGGAGTTATAAGGACTTAAAAGGAGTAGACCCCTACATATGTTCACATATGATCTAGAGAGAGATAGATTGGTAGAAGCATGATTAATCTATGAAATTGAGCACACTGAATGGGTATCCCCCATTGTAGTGGTGCCCTAAAGAATGGCAAGTTACGAGTTTGCATTAACTTGAAGAAAGTTAACGCAACCACAATTAGAGATAGTTATCCGCTTCCTATCTTAGAAAGAGTAGCAGGCAAGGAAGTATGCAGCTTCCTTGATGGCTTCTCTGGCTACAATCAAGTGGCCATTGCTCCAGACGATCAGCATAAGATGGCTTTTGCTACAGAGTGGGGCATATTTGCCTTTCGGGTCATGCCATTTGTTCTCACCAATGTGCCAACTACCTTTCAGAGGTTGATGTGCCATGTGTTTAAAGAGTTTTTGAGGAAAAACTTGGAAGTCTATGTTGATGATCTCTATGCTCATTCCAACATTAGACAAACACATATACCTGAACTCAGGCAAATCTTTGACAAATGTAGAGAATATGAGGTCCACTTGAACCCAGAAAAGTGTGTTTTTATGGTCAGGCAAGGCAAGATCCTAGGACATAGTATGTCTAAGAATGACATCTCTACGGATGAGGAGAAACTTAGAGAAATTACAGAGCTACCTAGGCCAAATAATGTCAAGGAAGTACAAGCTTTCATGGGGCATTGTGGATATTATCGACGGTTTATTCATATGTACACGATCATTGCAAAGCCTTTGTACTCCCTTTTGACTGACTTTGAGTGGACAAAAGAATGTGAAAACTCCTTTAATGAGCTTAAGAAATGACTATGTTCAACACCAATCTTGAATACACCAGATTGGAATAAGCCATTCCATGTTCATGTGGACACATCAAACTATGCAATAGGGTGTGTTCTAGCTCAACCTATTGGTGAAGGCCAAATGGATCTTCCAATAGCCTACACTAGTAGACAATTGACTGCGGCTGAAAAAAATTATACTACTATTGACAGAGAAGGATTAGGCATGGTATATGTGATTAAGAAGTTTAGACATTATTTGCTTGCAAATAAGTTTAAATTTTTTACAGATCATCAAGCATTACTCTATCTAGTGAACAAACCCTGCAATACAGGGAGATTAGTAAGATGGTTCCTCTTACTAATGGAATATGATTTCGAAGTTGTGGTTAAGAAAGGTCAGACTCACCTTAGGGTGGACCACCTTTCTAGACTAACTTCAGGGGAGTCCCCTCAGGGAGTATCAGATGAACTTCTTGATGCTTACTTGTTCAATCTAGAAGTAGTGCCTGACAGGGCGAAAGCTATAGTGCCTATTCTCACCTTTGGACCTAAACATCCTAGAGTGAGAACTAAAGACAAGGAAGTAGTGAGATCTCAAAAATATCACATAATGGTAGGCAACATGTATAAGCACACTAACCATAAAGGTTAGGGGTATATTGGCCAACTATGGAAGCAGTTGTCCATAAGTTATGCAAGGAATGCCCCATTTGTGCTACTATTCCACCAGTGGAACATGCTTTGCTATATCAAGTGTCTTTAGTACGAGATTGGAGTGAACCATTGGTGAATTTTCTGAGGATGAGAACATTCCCTCAAGAAATATCATTGGCCAGACAACGGAGCCTAGAGCAAGAAGCACTAGATTATACACTCATAGGTGATAATCTATACAAACAAGGAAAAGACGGATATCTTAGGTTGTGTTTCCATGAGAGTGAATATCTTAAGATCTTGGAGACTGCTCACCAAGGTGTAGCAAGAGGACATTTTGGGCCAGATCGTGTGATCAATGCAATTCTATTCGCAGGTCTTTGGTGGCCAACCCTTCACATGGATGCACATACCTATGTGAAGAGGTGTGATATTTATCAACGAACTCAGTATCCGATACGGAAGGATGGGATGCCACTAAAGCCCATGATGGGTAGATGAACATTCTCTAAGTGGGAAATACACTTTGTAGGTCCTATTAATCCCCCAGCTAAGGGTTCACATGCTGAATACATTATTGTGGCCACTGACTATCTAAGCAAGTGGGTAGAAGTTAAGGCCACAACAAAGAATGATGCTTAGACGATGGCTAAGTTCTTATTTGAGAACGTGTCACCAAATACAGGTTACCAATAGAGTTAGTAAGTGATAGAGGCACATACTTCTTGAATGAAGTCATTGAAAACCTTCTCCAAGAATTCTTGGTGATACATAAGAATTCTGCCCCCTATCATCCCCAAGCTAACGGAAAAGCGGAGAGCTCAAGCAAGACTCTATGTAATGTGTTAACGAATTGGTGAATAATAAATGCTCAGACTAGGGAAAATAGTTACACCATGCTATTTGCGCATATCAAGTTGCCTATAAAATGGTATTCCAAGCCACACCATATCAGATGGTATTTGGCCAAAATGCAATGGTACCATTAGACTTCTTGATACCCAGACTGAAACTAGCACAGGAGCA
This sequence comes from Ceratopteris richardii, assembly GCA_020310875.1. NCBI lineage: Eukaryota > Viridiplantae > Streptophyta > Polypodiopsida > Polypodiales > Pteridaceae > Ceratopteris > Ceratopteris richardii. Next base: position 81,655,202 of record CM035408.1, on the reverse strand, counting down.
TCAGTGGACAAGTCACAAACTCTCTTCGAGGATTTTCGATCTAGAACGCTTAGGTGAAACAAGACTAAGAGTGGCTCTAGGAATATAGGTGGCCAAGAAAAGGCAAAAGGCCTACTTTGATGCCCACATAAAGGATAAAGGCTTGAAAGCAAGAGATTTAGTCCTAATGTACACCTTGAAGCAACATGCAAGAAAGCTGAAGAGGCGAGGCTATGGACCTATGATCATCAATAAGATCTCCACAAGTGGAGCAGTCTAATTAGCCACTCTAGAAGGTGACATCCTACCTAGTTACATCAGTGGATGCAGAGTCAAACTATATCAAGAACCCCTCATAGAGGAAATGGTCAACTGACTCTATACTACAAAGAAACATAAAGAAGAAGAAAAACGAATTCAAGAAGAAGCACAAGCGGAAGCTTTGGAACACATCCGATGAATGAAATTGAGAAGACAAGGTGGAGATCAGCTTAGGTCAGACACTGAAGAAGCTCCACGATATCACATGGTCATGTGTGAATCATCAGGTGTATGTTCCCATAGGATAGTTGATTGACGACCCTTTGTGACCCTAGAGGTAGGACAAGGAGAGAGTGCAAGGATGGTAAGAGCTTTGATTGACTCAGGAGCAGTCGCTAGTGCAGTTCTTACTGTCAAGAATTGCAATTAAAAGTCAATCCTATAGAAGAATTTATCATAGGATTGAGAGGTGTGCAAACTCCTTGCCTGGGTGAGGTGGAACTTCCCCTCTACATTCAAGATGTTCTAATGACAATCAAAGTGCTAGTGTGTCAAGACGAGGATCTCAACGAACCTCTGGTCTTGGATCAAGACTAGATCTATGATCATGCAGTCAACCTAAACCTTAGAAGGGGACTTCTTCAGGTCTAGGTAAATCAAACTCGCATCAGAATTGAATTAGAAAACCTAGCACTCAAGGAACTAGGAACGATACCCACTCTTGGTCCTTCCAAGAACACACATGATGATAACGATGTTATTCTTGTCCAAGGTTCTATGGTGCAGAAGATTGTCACTCTTGAAGGAGGTGCAAAAGTCAATGAGGAACTCCCTTCTTTTCCAAAGAGGATCCTAGGAAAACAAGCAGGGCAACACAAGGCAAAGAGGAATCCGATAATCAGGAAGCATGATGAAGGACTGGTCCAACATAAAGTATCCAATAGAATGAAGCAAATGTGGATATGCAAGGGTGCATAACCCTCTGCTCTGGAGACAAGATCCCAAAGATGCACCAATCGAGGACTATAATGAAGGAACATTCTAGGCATCAATCTAGATGGGCCATTTCTATTTGGGTCCCAAAGGGGTCAATGAAGGCTGTCCCTAATGCTAGATAGATCTGGGTGCCCAAGACTTGCTTATGAGCTCAAATAGCTTCACCTCAGCTCACAAGATTGAATCAAAAATCATAGGCACTCTTGGCACAAATCCCAGGGCAAACATCTACACTCCACACCATCACATCTCTTGTCACACCTAGGAATGTCAAGAAATGGGTACTCAAAAAGTCCCAAATCCAACAGAATCTATTCCAGAAACCTTTACATGTCATTACCTCCAAAAGCTATGATCCCATGATCAAAGTTTGGAGAATTAAACCTTGTATCAGACCTCCTAACCCAGTTTTGTAAATCAATCTACATCAAAGTAGATACATGTTGAGTACAATGCACATCCAACGTATGCATCTAAGGGAATCACTAACCTACTAACTGACATTCACACACATCATGAACACTTCGCCCACTAACTCCTAACAACTTTGGGTATCATGTTGGTATTATAGAGGGAACACCGTAATATCATGTTTCCAATGCAATGCTAATATGCTTCTCTTCTTCTAGTAGATAAGCATCAAGAAATACAAGTGATATCATGGCAGAGATAGCAGGCCCCAGCTCACAGGCAGGAGTGAGTCAAGCAGGAGTTAACATGGAAAATCTACCTATTGAAGTGCAACCAGCTGAACGACTTGTAGAGCTATGCCACCTACAACAAATATCCATACCAAACCCTCCCATAGGAATCATGGAGAGAGTTCATGCAAACTCTCATTGGTTCAATGGCATGCCAGGAGCCTTAAGAGAGGTGAAGTACATATGGGAGTCCAAGTGTGAGTATGATAGGGCATGGGCACGATTCCAATCCTTTTCCAAAGAGTTCGAGACTCTCCAAAACACACCAGAACTTCAAAGCATATGGCAACACATAGGGCTGGCGGAATAATTTGAGGCACCCTTACCAAAACCAGATTTTCTGTGTTGTTACTATTTGGTATCAACATTATGGGTGAGTGAGGTAAAGGACCGACTAGGAACCTTCGTCATTCCCTCCTTATTGGGCAACAATGTGTTGAAAAAGTTTAAACTTACCCTAGAATTGGTAAGTGATGCTTTGAACATGCACGTCACACATGTGCCCTCCGAGAAGGATGTTTTGATACCCAATTACATGATAAACTATAAATGTTGAAAGATATGGTGGAACTCACACCAAGTGTTTCCATCCCTCTCTACATGTGCATGCAACATTTTGCATTTCTTGGCCAAGATAGATTCACTTAGCCACACAAATAGATCTGGTTCAATCTTCACTTGGCAAAGATAGGAGCGCTAACCCCTAAGCTTCCTATATGGATTATAGAGCAACTGTATGGAGCTAATAAAAGGTCCTCCAAGAAGCTAGTGGTGAATGGATGCTGTGAAATAACACACATCATTTATAGATGCTTATCATACAATGTCCCATGGAATGCGCATTGACCTGGTCACAACTACAACTGTTTAAAGGACACAAAACTTCCACACATCAATCTAAGCAAATGAGAGGCTCAATTCCATGTGTATAGACACAAGAAGTTCTTACGACTCCGAAAGTCTCACCATGAGGGGATGCCACAATGCCTCCCTTTATGATTTGAATTCCTAGATGTGGATCTGAAGGCACATCACAAGCTGCCCCATCTGCTCCTCCTGTCTCACTAGAATTTGAATTTGCTACCACAGGAGATGTTGAAGGGATGAGCATCTTCGATTTTGAACCCTTCTTGCAAAATATGCAACTCTCTGATGTAGAATTCTTTTCGGATATAGAAGAACCAGACACATCCTCCCAAAGATGGAAGAAATCAACAGAAGGCCGCCATGCACACTAGGATGACAGTCAATAGAGGGCCCTATCCCAACACTTAGAATGACCAGAGGGTGAAGATGAGGAAGAAGAAGGAGAAGAAAAAGAAATGACTAAAGCCCCATCTTATACTACAAAACTTTGTACAGTATACCAGATCATGGAACGGGTGCGAGCACAACAATTACTCTCTTAAAAAAATAGCAGAATGCTCATGGCCCAACTCTTGGAAGAGGCTGGAGTAGACTCTGAATATAGTAAAACTCTTCTATTGCTAGCAGAAACCTATGGTGTAGTGGATGTAGTCGTATATTAGAGGAGGCACATAGCACATTGGAAGCACAATTGCAGAACACCAACAAAGAGCCCTTGCAACTAGTCGAAGGTCACCTACACACACAGATGGAATGAAACTCAAAACTACAATGCAACATGGCACTACTATGAAGCCACCTTGTCGCAGCTCATGAAGAAAACCGACGGTTACAGGCAGAAAATCAAGGAAATCTAGTTACAACCATAGAGAATACACTTGGGGCACCCATCAGTCTGTCGAAATCTCAAGCTATAACCCTAGAGAAAATCAAAATCATACTTGAAGACTATGCTAACCTACTAGAAGCCCATGAAAAATTATCCGAAAAATTGGATCAATTGAAGCAGCAACGAACGTCAGATACTATAGCTGTCCCCACAAACACCATATCAACCTCTGCAATCATTACTGACTCAGAAGCACTATAGGAACTCACACAATAGGTCAAAAAATTACAAACACGACCCCTACAATACGAAAGGCCACCATCACCACGTGAAGCACCTGCAGAGGAAGAAACCATCTCAATTCAAGTAGAACAAATGTTTGAAGATGACTACGATCCTCAACCTATTCTAGGTGAATGGATAACTAAAGAGGGTCAGGATACATTCAAAGTGCCATGACCCCCATGGTTAAGACAAGTTGAAGAAATGGGGAGTACTCATGAAGGTTGCACGGTGGTCCAAAATTAGGCAATGCAAATCTTAGAAGAAACAATGTTACAATCCAATTATTTCAAAAACTTGGCACACAGATGTCTCATCACATCATCAAAACTTCAATACCAACCCTACTATGTCATTCGTGCAAATTCTAATGCGGAAATACAGAGAGTCATAGGGAAGATCCCCACCTTTGCGACCTAGTTTCAACCTGAGGACATCCCACCAGAGGCACAAAAAGGCAAGATCTATCAATCGACATGGTGGCAAAAGCTCTTAGAGACTTTTCCGGAAATGTTGCATACGTGGAACCATGCACCTCTACATGTCATTTACAATCCATGCTATGGACGAGTTCCATGGCACAGATCATGGAAAGCATTCAATATAAAAGTATAGAATAATGCCCAGTGTAAGGAATAGCTTAATTATCCATACATTGTGCCACCGTAGGGACCACCCTCCATTGCTTATATGATGGCCAGCATTCGCCAATGGATCCCTCGCCTGAAACCAATACCAAATGTCGCGGAACAAATGATGTTAAAAATTTTGGATATGATGCAAATTGTGCTCAAAACTTTCCGAAATGCAAAAGCACCACAAATCGCTCTACCAGGCTTCACCAATGGCAACTACAACCTAGTGTACGACATGAGCACCACCCCAAGCATTAGAGTCACCTATGCTTGGAGTGCATGTATAAAATACCTCCCCACATGTTACAAATACATCTTCGAAGACACGTTTAGAATAGGATTCTAGGAATATCATTCGGAGGTGTTCGCACCAAGGCCAACACACCTGCTTCACTTATTTGCATGTGAGCAGGCTATGTATTCTGAATTTTATATGATCCCCCAGCCTGATATCCCCACTGCCATCAATGGGGATGCCTTGCAAGCAAATTTGGCAAGAGGGTTAAGGCTCAAAAAACACGAGCTGGCCACTAATGTCATTCATTATTATATCGACCACCCTACAGAACAGAGGTATGTGAAGGGTGATAGATGCTAGAGAGGGGGGAGTGTTGGCATACAAGCAACGAGGACACAGAGTAGTCAATTACAATCTGACATATAAGAGGCCCAATCATTTTTTTCATAATTTATTTTCAATCAAAGTTATTTTCATCACTACACAAATATTGTAAATACCATTTTTGATAGATTAGACTGTAATTTTTTCAAGCCGAGAAGTCCTCAAGCTTGAGGAGTATTAGAAGTACTTGCATATCAATTTTCATAATTTTTTGATTCCATTTGAGCCCTCAAATAATCCCTAGAACCTAATTTTTAACTAGGCTAGAAACTAAGTCTGGACATGGCCAAAACCTAGTAAAAAACTATAAAAAGAGCTAGAGAGGTCATTTTTGAGGTTAGCTTGTTAGAGTTTTGACTTTTTGAGTGATAGAAAGAACTCCAATGTTCCTCTATTTGTTCTTGCCTTGTGTGCGCATGTGTGTGTATGTGTGTGCAAGGTTGTGTGCTTCTCACTCATGCACTTGTGCCCACTGCCTTCACTTGCTCATAGTCTTCATACTAGTCCTCACATCTCCATGTATTGACATTTATGAGGTGGATCTCCTGACGTTGGTACTTTCCATTGTGCTAGAGTGACAACATCCAAACCCACAACATCAATAGATAAATTGGCTAAATAGGTAGCATGAAAGCTAGCCATCCAAAACATGCAAGTTCAAAGAGTGGCCAATGCAAAGTGGTTACACGTGTGGAGGTGATCACATGGTCAATGTGTGTCCAATGCAGGCTCAAAATATAAGGAACCTACATGCTCAATATTGCACAATAGAAAGAAAATTTAAAAACCATATGGCTTAGGATTGTCCCTATAACAAATAGGTAGTTAGGCAAAACTACCAATAGCCTTACTAGTGGCAAGGTAGATATCAAAACCATTATCAGCAATGGCCATACTTTAGGCCACTACAACAATACCTGTCGAGTATCACATGCAACCTAGACCACAACCAATGCTATGACACCAACCACCACCCTTGCCAATGTAATCTTGGTCAAATACGTAGTGATAGAATATAACCTCAATAGGGCATTAGTGCCAACATCTCCATTAATATCAGATAATGATCCTAATACTCATAGTTTTGATTCAATGCATGGAGATAACTGACAAGCCTATTACACAAAATCCCTAGAAAATCATGAAGCTTACCAACATGATGTACCTTTATTGGAACCTAGTTGGAAGCGTGAATATTCTAATGTGATGTACATGAACCCTAACCCTAGACCCCAAATGAGATAGATGAGACTATAGACCCCTAGAGGACCATGATTGCCATGCCAGGGAGACCACTTTATATGAGAATGTTTGTGTCCCCCACACGAAGGACAACCACACTATCTCAATATTCAAGGGTATTGCTCCGAACGTGGTAAAGAACATATCTACAGGGGTGTCCCAAGAATATGATCAATGCCTCCAAGATAACTCCAATATATGTAATAGGAATTGTGCATGAATCAAATGGTTCTCCACCCACCTTAGTGCCTATCCAAGCCTCACATATCACATCAAATCCTTCATCAAATCCTTCCACTTCAATTGATGAATTGGCTGAAAAAGTAGCCCATAAACTAGGAGTCTCAAGTACACAAACTCCTAGAATGGTCTCAATGAAATGATGTTATAATTGAGGAGGAGACCACATGGCAAATGTTTGCCCCATCGTGAATCAGATCTAGGGGAACCCTGATAACCAATAATGCATGATAAAGAGAAGGTACAATAACCACACTACACAAGATTGTTTGTACAATAGACAAGTGGTTAGGAAAAACCACTTAGATAAGTGTTATCCCAGTGCAGACTTAGAGACGGAAAGGACCAAGCTTTATGAAAAAATGGTGGATCTAGCTTAGGCTATGTTTGAGGCAAGCTATCTTTTCAATAAGACAAACTCAGTAAAGCCACACATACATTTCAAAGGATTGCTAGAGAGGTTAAAGCATTTGATAACTAAACCTAGGATGTTGGCTACACCAAAGGCTCAAAGTAGTAGAAGTGAAAGAATACACTTACCTCCTAAGGAATCTTATGTTCGTAATTCTATGGATGATGGGCTTCCCTCCTTTGTAAATCATTATTCAGAGGAGTTCTTAAGAGAGATTCAAGAGGAGAAATGGGCCAAAGAGGGCGAGAACCCTCCTCCTATTAAGATCGTGGATGATTGTCATGATCAATTCCCTAAAGACATTCCATCTATCTATGGAGAGCAAGAAGATGTGCAACCAAGTTAGTGACTATACTTTGAGTCCAATTCCTTATAGGAATTGCCTCACTTTATTGGCCCATGGGATTCAAGGTCTATTCACATAAGAGCTCCCACAATTCTGGTAAGGAATGATGAATCACTTCTACCAAGTAACATGAAAGTAGTGAAGAACACCAAAGTGCAGTGTCACCTCACTTTAGAGGATCTACTGAAAATTAAGCTTGAATTATGGAAACTTATAGCTAACCAGATGTTGGATTTAGCTAAGCCATAATCTCTAGCAAGTTCACATAAAATAGTGCTAGAGATACCCCTAGATAAGATGGGAGATATGAGTGAGGGAGAAGAAGGAAACACCTATCTTCCTATCACTTATCAAGGCTACACAACAAAATTTATTCTAGATTTAGGAGCATGATTTGCTATTGCTACCACTTCCTTATGGAAGCGATGGGGCAAGTAGGCACTCAAGCCAATAAGAATGAAATTCCAAATGGAAGGTAGACATATTGAGAAACCCCTAGGGTTACTAGAAGGGATAAGTCTCACCACTTTGTGGTGTGGAGTTTGAACATACATTCTCCATATGTGACTTTGGTAAGAATCACGTCTAAGAGATGATTTTAGGTAGAGCTTTCATGAGAAAATTGCAAACAATGCAGGAATGAGGGACCAATTCCTTATATCTACATAATTTAGGGATGGAAACTAAAGCCGATCTCAAAGATTATCCCCGTAGAGATGTACCACACTTGCAATGGAACCTAGTCCATATAACATTAGATGAAACAGAGCTGGTGCACTCCATGGGATCGACTTCCTCATGGATGCATGAAGACACCCACTTATGGATGTGTAAAGTTGCATGGAAGAAGAGAAATAGATAACCTCTAGAAGCATAGGTGCTAGTGAGAACCCAAGATCAGTTCAAGACCTAGCCTACACACCAATGGTGTTTCGAGATGAAGAATTTGAACCCAACAATTGCGCATAAATTCTAGCCGATGGACATAGTTGTTGGAGTTAGAGGTCTATAGAAGCACACGAACAACACGAGGAAGAAGAAGAAGAAGCTTGGAGCACAACACACAATACTGAATGTATTACTAGAGAATGTACAAAGATAAGTAGCCCATTAGGGCAAAAGGCGTATATACAACCCGGGGGAAAAAAACCTCCTAAAGAGGAAGAAAAAGTGCCCCGGCGGTCCTAGAGTGTTCACACACATCACTACCTAAATATATCAACAAATCCCCCTTGGGAGTGATGCGGTGAACAAGTAGTTGGCACTCATGTATAAGGAAGTGCCAAGCTATGTGGAAATCACTCCACAAAAGGAAGTAAGCCGAAAGCTTTATGGAAAGCTTCAAACTTCTCCCTAGGCAGAGCCTTCGTGAAAAGGTCTGCAATGTTCTCCTGCTTGGGCACATATGCCAAGCTGATCTCCCCAGCAGAGAACCTCTCCTTGACATAATGATAATTCACCTCAATGTGCTTAGTGCGAGCATGGAACACAGGGTTCCTCGCAACTGCCAATGCACGATGACTCTCAATGAAGATGGTGGTGGCAGAAGACTAAACAAAACCCAAATCAGCCATAAGGCATATGAGCCACACACACTCAACATTCACTATGAAAGTTGCCCTATACTCAGCCTCACAACTGGAAGTGGCCATAGTAGGCTGCTTCTTGGTCAACCAAGATATACATGAGCTACCAAGCATGAAGCAAAAGCCACTAGTGGACACACGACTATCATAGCAACCTGCCCAATCAGAGTCAGAAAACACATGCAAATCTGGCAGTAGTGATCCCCCCTTGGGATAAAACAACCCAGGTAGCCAAGTATCACTCAAGTAGCGAAAGATATGCTTAACCGCCTACCAATGCTTGACTCTTGGGCAAGGCATAAACCTGCTCATCTGTGAGATAGCAAACTGAATATCTGGCCGAGAAATGCATAAGTAAATCAAGCATCCAACAGCCTGCTGATAGAGAACATCATCAAATGCATCTCCAACATCATGAAGACTCAATGGTAAACCTGTCTCCATAGGAGTGGCAATAAGCTTACAATCTTCAATGCCAAAACGCTGCAATAATGTGTCAATATATTTCATTTGACACAAAGCCATTCCACCATCAACGTGCATAAATTGAATGCCCAAATAATGATGCAAATGCCCCAAATCAGACATCTCAAATGAGGCATGCAAATCTGCCTTAAAATCAGCAATATGCTTCTCAATAGGACGAGTGAGCAGCATGTCGTCAACATAGAGAACAATGATCAGAAGCACATCATTAGCACGCTTAACATATAAGGTGCTTTTAGTTGGACTGTTCTCAAAACCATGTGCAATCAGATAGGCATGTATCTTCTCATACCAAGCATGTGGTGCTTGCTTTAAACCATATAATGCCTTCTTTGACCTGCACACCTGGTTTTCATGCCCTTTCTGCACAAAGCCACGGGGCTGAAAAACATACACTTCTTCATGCAAGTCACCATTCAGAAATGTTGTTTTAATGTCCAACTGTTGTACATTCCAACCATGATGGGTTGCAAGTGCATAGATGCTCCGAACAGTAGTCATACGACATGTAGGTGCAAAGGTCTCATGAGGGTAGTGGTGACGTTTTCTTATCTAGGAGAAACCTAGATATCGGGCTCTCTTCGGTGATGCACGTGGAAGACTTACCTAGCCTCGCCATAGGAGACGCCAGAAATGCATTAAAATCAGAAGACATATATTCCTCCCCTCGATCAAAACAGAGGGTGCCCATTTTTACATGCTGATAGATTTGCAACCAAAACCAAAAATTGTTTGAAGCACATGAACAGCATGCCTGGAAAAATCATCAATGAAAGTCACGAAGTAAAGATAATTCCCAAAAGATGGTGTCTGCATAGGACCACAGACATCACTATGTACAAGCTGCACTCTTTCTGAGTAGCCCGAACTGAACCATCTTTTGGAAAGCAGGTTGCAAAAGGCTTTCTATGGGCTGAAGCAAGCCCCTCGTGCATGGCACACAAGGATGGCTGATTACTTAACCAACATTGGGTTTTCTATGTGTGATGCAGATCACTCACTATATGCAAGGAAGGTTGATGATGGCATCACTATTGTGGCTATTTATGTTGATGACTTGATTGTAGGTGGTGACAATGAAGGAAGCATCAAAGAGGTAAAGCAACTTCTTATGCAGGAATTTGACATGAAAGATCTTGGTGTGCTACGCTATTTCTTGGGCATTGAGATTATACAAACAAAAATAGGTATATGAATGTCGCAAAGGCAATATGCCTTGAATATGCTACAAAAGTATGGTATGGCTGATTGTAAGCCAATTTCTATGTCATTAGATCAGAATTTGAAGTTGGATACTACATCAGGTGAAGCATTGGAAAATGCTACTATGTACAAGAAAATTGTGGGAAGTCTTATATATCTCACAATTACAAGGCCGATCTAAGTTATACTGTTGGACTTGAAAGTCAGTCTATGTAGGTTCCCAGGAAACCACATTTGGATGCTTTGAGGCGCACTTTACGTTATGTGAGTGCTACTTTGGATTATGCATTGTTTTATGAGGCTGGTGTAGATTTGCAGATTGTGTGTGAGTTCTCTTCCTTATCTCCTTCCTCATCACAAACAATCCCCTAGACAATGGTACCAAAAGTTTGATGCTTTTATGAAGTCTCAAGGCTATTCTCAAAGCAATGAAGATCATTGTCTCTATGTCGATGATATGTTGATTGCTAGGAAGTCCTCTTATGAATTGTCAATTCTCACAAAGAAGTTGAGTCAGACGTTTGATATGAAGGATTTGGGGGATGCCAAACATATTCTTGGCATGTGCATTACTCATGATAGGAGTAAAAGATGCATATATTTGTCTCAAAATGAGTACATATGTGTTGTAGAGTAAAGAAGATAAGGAAAAGGAGCCCCTAAAAAAATTTCAATTATGGCATCAATTTTCTTCTTCAAATGTTTATGAGAGTCTCATGAAGCCTTGTAAATGCACTATAACAGTCCTCTAGATGCATAAATCCCAAACATTGTATCATAATCTTTGTAAAATAGTAGGAATTTAGGCTTTCTTTGATAAAGTCGATCTCTTGTGTGAAAGGACCATTTTTCGGGCACACGTATATAAGTCATTTGATAACACTTTGTAAAGACTTTTGGCCATTGTGAGTAAGAGAGAACTCTGATTTTTGAATTTGTTTCTTCTTCCTCCTTATCTCCTTGCTAGTGAGCTTGCATGTGTTATTGTAGCTTGGACTGAGTGCATGGAAGTGTTTTCTATCCAATTCATTGCTTTTTTGAAGTGTGTAAAGTGTGTGTGAAGCATGAGGAGGTGTGTGGTGAAACTAGGTGAGTTGCACAGCTCAGTGTTTTGCCCATAACTTGAAGGAGAATTGTCTGAATCGGACAAGAGTACCACCATTGGATGCATCTCGTCCAAAGCTTCAAAAGCCACTATTGAGCATATTCCGAGCTTGAACTTAAAAGAAAAGTCAATTTTTGTGCTTACTGCCGTTTCATGTATCGTGACACCATTTCCACTTGTGTGAGTGACGAATGTGAGAGATAATACTCATCTGCATGCAATGGTAGCTACTTCACTTCATTGACCATTGTGTAAGTGCAAGTCTTCATACACTCGGTTAGGTTCACAATACTTCTCGGATTGATAATTTAAATGTGTGATCCCCACTATATGCACTTGTTGGTGATAGAGGAATAGTCTCTTTCATCACATGTCCCTAAGTTGTCACTTAGGTACACACATTTTTTATGCCATTGCCGGTGAAGTACCACTCCAACCAAGGTACTCACATGATGGTAAGAGCTCTTAGGAGAAGATATGAGTTGTGAAGAGGTGAGTACTCTGCTTTGGTAAGTCATTTCTTTTTGCACTTATTACTTCACACTTGTAAAGTGTGTGTGGTAAGTTGGTAGACCAAGGAAAGTGAGAGTGAGTGAGTGAGTAGGAGTAGAGAGTAGAGAGGAAGGAGTAGGAGAAGAGTAGATAGGTAGAACCCCCCAAAATCCCAAAAAATTTTTCATTTTATTACCTCTCAGCCTTGGGCTAGCCCAGGGGTATAAAAGCCAAAAACATTCATTTAGTGAGTCACTTGTATTCAACAAGTATCATGGGAGTGCACAAACGATCTGTATGACCGAGCGTGTATCACATGGAATCGGGATTGTTAAGGCTTGTCAGTATCCAAACTTGTCGAGAGTAGCAAACAAGTGAGCTCAATACATTTAGCCAATTGTAAAAGTGAATACATTCAGTGTAACATGTGATTGAACCCGTGATCGGTATCATGGAAGAGATATCGTGGGTCAAAGTGAGGATTTGATTTCAATAGGCGCATAGGGGTGGAGAGGAGTGCACAAGGATCACATTAATGCTAAAAGTTGAAAAAAATTCCTTCATTTGAGTGAGATAAGCCCAAGAATCATGACTGATTGAGTTCAAGTATAGCGATACTTGAATTCCCATGTGTCGTGATACCTGGCAGGTATCGTGTATTGCCGATACCTATACTCCGTGTGTATTGAGATACCTAGGTATCGTGTATCATCAGGTTGAGTATCATGATACCCAAGTATCTTGTAGGGTGACCCTTCGTGTATCGTGTATCATCACGATCATTGAGTATCACATTTGAGTATCGTGTATCATGATTATCTTGTATCACGATACTGAAGTATCATGTATCGTCCAAGTCCCAAGTATCGTGTATCATGGCATCTCGTGTATCGTGTATCATGTATCGTCCCAATTCCAAGTATCATGTATTGCCAAAAACTCGTGTATTGTGTATTGTGTCTCGTGGAATATTGTGTATCGTGGAAGACCAAGTATTGTGTATCATGGAAAACACTAAACAAATTGACAGTCTAGGAAAAGAAGGTCTACCTTGGACGAAGTAAACTCCTCAAATAAATACAAATCTGAGAGACCTACAAAATTGATTTAGGTGTTCGGTGGATGAACTTGTGCTCAGGATGTGTCCTAGGAAGCTAACGTAGTGTCATATCATCAACAAAAAGTGTAAATTTACCTAGTGCCAATTCCCATTATTCTAATACCTCTAGTGAGTGAGACGAAGAAGCTAGAATGGCTTTGGAGGACATGCATAGTTTAGTGCCTTTGGCAGGATTTATGTCCATCATTGAAGGAGAATATAGGACCTCGCTTGAGTATGTGAGCACCAATTACCACGAATTTCCCATCTACATAGACGGGTTAAATAGATAAGTGGCATTGAATGAAGAAAATGAGTGCATCTGAGATAGTTCCTCGACCTGCAACAAAATATGAAGGAGGATTCTATATGGACAAAAGAGGACTAATCTATGCAGTGACTGACTGTCCTGAAACCATAAGTGAACAACGGGAAAATGAGGACATAAATCACCCCAATGGGGAGAATAATGAAGATAGGATTTCTACCCCCCGAGGTAAGTCTAAAGTGAGCAGAGTTTGGAGGGGTGACAAGATCCCTCAGGATGATACATTGACCGATGTGTATATGATAACTAGGATAACTAGGATGGAGAAATTACTACAAGCCCCTTCATCTTTGTGGGGAGAAAGCAGCAACCTTGTCACCATTTATGAGCTACAAGACTCAAAGGATCTCTCTAGAATTACCTATCTTGACATGAATATGAGAAATTATTGGCCTATGTCAGAGCTAGACAGGTCCCGATTAAGATATCAAGGTATTTTAGTGTTTCCCCCTAGAGATCCAAGAACTAATTCCTAGAACCCTCAAGGAATGTACCAAAGCTATGCCTATCAGAACTTTGGGCACACTCAACAACACCAAGTCGAATGTAGTTACACTACCACCGAACGAGAGGGATTGGGAATGGTATATGTCGTAAAGAAATTTTGGCACTACTTATTGGCAAACAAATTCAAGTTCTTTATTGATCATCAAGCTCTGTTATACCTACTCAATAAACCTTGTAATACTAGACAACTAGTGAGATGGTTTCTACTATTAGTGGAATTTGATTTTGAAGTAGTGGTTAAGAAAGGAAACATACATGTCAGAGTCAATCATCTATCTCGAATGGCCCATGGAGAACCCCCAACTGGAGTTGCGAATGACTTGCCTGACACCTATCTTTTTAACTTAGAATTTTGTCCACAGTGGGCTGAGAAATTAATACCTATACTTACACATGGACTTGGTCATAGGATTAAGTCAGAATAAAACCCAACCATTATGGAAGACTAGGAACCTTCATATTGTAGCAGGGAGCTATATAATCAAGATTCTAGTGGACTTTTGTTGAGATGTGTTGATGAGGATTAACAAGAAACCTGATTAAGACATGCCCATTTGAGTCCATGGAAGAAACATAGAAGTATCAATGGTACAGTTCAAGAACTAAAAGGTTAGGGGTGTACTGGTCGGAGATGCACAAAGATGTCCATTCTCACATAACAAATTGCCCCACCTGTCATGAAGAAAGACCAAAGGAGAACTCTACACTATGCTATTCCACAATAGCACCTAGATGGAGTTTACATTTAGTAAACTTTTTAAAGACACATGAATACATGGAAGGACCAAGCCTAGCAAGAAAACGGGCTTTGGAGGAGCAAAGTAAAGATATCCTTATAGGGAGACAAGTGTTTAAACAAGGACAAGACAACCAAATACAATTATGCATACATGAAGATGAGTATATCTATGTTTTGGAGATGTCCAATACCGGAGGACCAGGAGGTCATTTTCGGCTGAGAAGATTGCAAAAATGATTCTCTTTGCCGGATTATGGTGGCCAGCTTTATATTAGGATGCAACAACGTATGTTCAGAGGTGTGATCTGTGTCAAAGAACAAAATACCCTATCCAAAGAGATGAAATGCCACTGCGACCTATGATCAATGCTAGAGCTTTCACGAAGTGGGGTATAGATTTCATTGGACCAATTAGCCCACCTGCTAAAGGTTCCCATGCTGAGGACATCATAGTTGCTATGGACTACTTGACCAAATGGGTAGAAGCAAAGGTCATGAAGAAGAATGATGCAAGAACTACTGCCAAGTTTCCCTTCGAAAATATATTTACAAGGTTCCAGTTACCCATTGAAATCGTGAGTGATCAAGGCACACACTTCATTAACAAAGTAATAGAAACATTGATGAATGAATTCCTAGTAATTCATAAGAAATCGGCCCCTTATCACCATCAAGCCAATGGACAAGTAGAAAGTTCCAATAAGGTGATATTTACCATTCCGACTAAGATTGTGAATAATAGACGATCTAATTAGGATTAACAGTTACATCATGCCATTTGGGCTTTTTGAGTCGCTTATAAGACCACTATAGGCACAACACCATTCAATCTAGTGTATGGCCAGAATGCAATCTTACCATTTGATTTCTTGATTCCTACTCTTCGAGTAGCTGAGAAATATAAGTAGACTAGACATGAATTGTACCAAGAATTGGATCAGATTGAAAGATCTCATGAGACTAAATTACAGGTAGTAGCAGGTATTTATGCAGCCAAGAGATGGCAAAAAGCCTACTATGATGCCCATATTAAAGATAAAGGACTCAAAGAAGGTGATTTAGTCATGGTATACACTCTGAAGTAGCACACAAAAAAATTACAAAAGCGAGGACTTGGACCGTTGATAATCAATCATATTTGTACCATTGGAGCAGTGCACTTGTTCCTTATCATTATTAAGATCATGGATAGAGATCATCAATTCCCACTGATGACTCAAGACTTTTAAATTTTGCATGAAATGCCAAGGACAATGGATGTGTGGACACAAGCCGGAATTGAGGCCTATTTGAAGCTTCCTATCTACAAACCTAATTTTCAAAGATGCACCCAAGTCATGAATATTCTGCATCCAGCTCTTGATAAGCCATCCGTCCTTGAAGCTATGGTATTAGATCACAATGGAGAGTCACAGACTATTTGATTCACACATGAGCTGATCAAGATAGCATTTGGCTGAACCCAGGATGGTCTCAGTGATCTAAAGGATGAATGCCACGAGGCTAAGAAAAGGACCTTCTTGGACATTAATAGAATTGATATCGAAGAAGAAGTAAGACTTGTGCATCAACACTTTTGTTTTCCCAATATGCATTGATACACAGCTCCTCAAAAAGTGGTAGTACAATTATTATCCCATGCCGTCTAGCAAATCGGGAACCAAATCAATTTGACCCCATGCATTCAAGAGCAGATATTTGAAGCTAAAAAGTAGTGGAGACACAACAAGTTCTTAAATGGTATCTCTGCTTTGATAGTACTTATCTATCAAGCATTAGACATGAGAGAATGTTTATAACCTATGATATCAATGGCTAAAATGTCAAAATATGTGAAGGCTACCACTTTACCAAAGAAGAGGAAGGGTGTTGCAATAGTGGAGGAAGTTGGCACTAGCTCAAAAACCACCATGAGAGGTGAAAAATGAGCTCGAGTGACCGAAGCATGCAACACCCCTGAGTCTAAGAGAACGCATGAACTCCCGAAGGTATCATTAACAACAACACCAGCCATTACAAGAAGGGATATCTCCACAACACTAGAAGCCACTCATGTTTATATGAGAGGTCAAGTCAACCTTATGGTACAAGGACACCATTACCACCAGTCAGGTAAGGAACAAAGACCATCACAAACAACCAAAATTTTCTCACAACAAGAAATGTATAAAGAACTGGGGTTAAATGATTCAAGTTTAGAAGATGAATCTTCCCATGCCCATGATACACTTAATACTAATATACACATGGATGAGCATGCGGGAGAGGAATGGGATGAATTGAATCAAGTACAACATCAAGTAGAAAAGGAAAGTGAACAGAGGGCACAAGCCAAGTCTATGATTGAAGAACCACAAGAAAGGACACACACCATCCAATTGAATGAGCAAACAAGGATATCTCTCAAGGAGACTTCACCTCCCAATGAATATAAACATTCGGAAGGAACTCACACGGAAAATAGAAGAATTGGCAAAGAAGAATGAAGAATGCAATCATATCTAGGCGGAACACTCGTGGCTCAAACACAAATTCAACAAGGTAACTACACTTGTTTCAGAACTTCAAGTTGAAGTAAAGACATTGAAAAAGCAATTGGAAACATATGAAGCAAAAAGAATACGAATGACAAACTAAAGCAAACTATTGGAAAATCAGATTAAAGTGTATATGGACGAGGCTGACAATCTACATATAGGGAACAAAGAGTTAATGAATTCTATCCTATTAAATCAAGCATTTGAAGGCACTATCATAGAAGAAGTAGGAATTCAGGAGTTGAAGGCAAAGTTGTTAGAGATGGAAGATCAGCTAAAGCAAGAACAAAGAAAACAAACTAAGTTAGAAGCCAAATATAAAGTGGACACCAAAGCATTGGAAATTAAGTGGAAAGAGGTAGTGCAAAAATACACAAAGCAATGCAATGAAGATGGCGATCAAATGAGGATCCTTTGTGAAGTGAAGGGGAAAGTTGAAGACGAGCTCAAGGCTAGTAAAGTAGAACATGACGAGAAAGATAAAATCATACTAGAGCTTAGAGCACAGTTAGAACAAGCAAAGAACTTGGGGACACAAGTAGTGCAACCATCCAAGATGGCTACTGACGAGACTGAGGTATGCCCTATTTCTCCCCCAATCATTCATTCGTTGATAAGGGAGTCGGCTATAGATGAGTATGATGACCATCCAATGCCATATACTGTAGAACTAAGTCAGAAAGAGGGGGCACGACTAGTGTCTAGTCTCGCAGAAAATTTGAAAATGAAGTAGTGAAAGTCATGAAAGAGGCTCATATCAAAAGTAAAGATCTAGATGAGATAATCAAGCCATTCAACCTCCCTTTTGGAATCATGAAAGGGCAAACCCAAAGATACATCAAGAAGACCACAGGAAAGGATCCGGACGAGCAACTCAACTTCAAAGCAACTACTTTTAGTTATACGTAGTAGGAGTTCAAAGCCACCGATCCCATTTGGAGGCAAAATGTTTTGGAGAAAAATCCAACATTGTGGGTGCATTGGCAAGAAGCACCATATTTATTGCAAGTCAATCCAACTTCTTGTCCTATGCCACGTCGATGATACTGGCTAGAATTTTGGGACTTGCAAACGCAAGGCAAAATAAATAAACAGTGGCTCAATTTTCCCTTACTCCCAAGCCCGCCGCACAACTATCTGCCCACGGAAGAGTACATGGTGAGAACCATCAAATTTTGGTTATCTCGGTATGCAAAGGTCCCCGATCTCACAATCAAACTCACAAATAAAATACTCAGCATGATTCTAATAGCACTCAAAGTCTTCAAGCACACAAAATATACATTTTTGAATTTCATCGGTATTATTAAGGGAACATATATTTTAGTATTCGAACTTTCTGTCATGCCAAGCTGTAGCTCAGTGATGAGTAACACCTCCTTTAATGTCAATCCGGGAAGATGTGAGGATGGTATGAAGACCACGAGCAAGTGGAAGCACAAGTGCGTGAGTGAGAAGCACACAAGCATGCACACACATACACGCACACGCGCACACACGGCAAGAACAAAGAGAGTAAGACAATGGAATCACTTCTATTGCAACAAAGTTCTCATACAAGCTCAAACTACAAGAAGCTCTCCCCAAAAATGAGCTCTCTAGCTCTATTTATAGTTTTTGACTAGCTTTGGCCCTGTCCAGACCTAGTGTCCGGCCTAGTTAAAAATTAGGTTCCAGGGCTTATTTGAGGGCTCAAACGAGATCTAAAAATTATGAAAATTGGTAGGCAACTACTTCTAAGGCTCCTCAAGCTTGAGGACTCCTCGGCTTGTACAAAATGGAGCTACAAAAAGGTGAAAATGGTATTTACAGGGGTTTTTAGTGATGAGAATCACTTTTAAATGGTGTAGTGGTTTTGAAAAAATAAAAGGTTGCCTTAGTGCTAGATCTGCTTGTATGCTCGTACTTGCTTCTTCTCGTATGCGGCCAACACTCTCCCCCCCCTAGCGTCTGTCGCCTCTGACAGACCTCTGCTCCACTGTTTGATCAATGTATTCCTGCAGGAGGTCGGTTGCCACTTCTTGTTCCTTGATGCGTAGTCCCCGGACCAAGTCTCTCTGGAGGGCATCCCAATTGACCGCACCCGGCATATCAGGGTGTGGTGTGGTGTAGAGCTCTGAGTGCATGGTTTGTTCACACGCGAATAGATGTAGCAGGTGGGTTGGGCGTGGTGCGAACACTTCGGAGTGTGACTCCCAAAACCCCGTGGTGAACATATCATCAAAGGTTTGCTTGTAGCAGGCCGGGAGATATCTTATTCGTGCATGCCATGCGTAAGCTACTCGAATGCTAGGGGTCGTGCTCATGTCATATAGCAAATCATAATTACCGTTGATGAAGCCCGGAATTGAAGGCTGGATGTTACGTACATTTCGAAAGGTCTTTAGGACCACTTGCATCATGTCCAAAATTTTGAGCATCATTTGAGCGGCGACATCCGGCATGGGGTGGAGGCATGGCATCGAATGTCTGATGGTGGCCATCATGTATGATACTGTAGGTGTGCCGGTTGGGGGGGCGATTGCGGGGTAATTGAGCCATTCTTTACAATTTGCGTTGTTCTGAACCTTGATGGCGAAGGCTTTCCATGATCTTCTTCTTTGTACTGGCCCATAACAAGGGTTATACTTCAAATGCATGGGAGCGTGATCCCATGTTCTCAGCATTTCCGGGTATGTTTCCAGTAATCTTTGCCTCCAAGTAGGTTGAAAAATCGCCCCTTTTCTGGCTGCCTCTGGTATATCTTCTGGTTCGAACTGGGTGGCGAAGGTAGGGCACTTGTTGGTGACCCTTTTGATCTCTGCGTTGTAGTCGGCCAACAATACAAAATATGGCTTATATTGTAATTCTGAGCTCGTGATGAGTCGTCTAGGAGCAAGGTGCCTGAAATACTCAGATTGAAGTATGGTTTCTTCAATGGCCTTCATTGCTAGCATCTGAGTTGCTATGCGCTCCTCGTGAGTGTGGCCCATCTCCTCTACCTGCTTCATCCATGCTGACGGAGGTTCCTCATATGTATCCTGGCCTTCCTCCGTAATTCTGCCTCCTGGAAGGGGTTGAGGCTCATAATTTTCTTCAAATGTCTCCTCCACCGGAATGACTACTGTTTCTTCTTCTATGGTTTGATCAGGTGGAGAGGGAGGTCGTTCATACTGTAACAACTTAATTTTTAGTTCTGCAACCTGTTGCCGTAGCTCAAGTACTTCATTGGTTACTGATAATTCCGGCTCTGGTGAGGTTGCAGCGTTGGCCATCTCTTTAAGTTCTCGTTGGTGTTGTGTAGGCACTTGGGCTTTCTGTAGGTCTTTGACTTGGTCAGCAAGCTGATCATGTGCTTCCAAGAGATTGGCATAAGCTTCCAATATTTGTTGTATGTTTTCTGAGGGGATGGCTTGGAATTTAGCCGGGTCAATGGGTGCCCCTAGAGTGTTTTCCATGGCTGCTTCGAGGTTGTCTTGATTTTGTTGCTGTAGTCTCTTGTTTTCTTCTTGAGCAGCCGCTAAATGGCGTCGGAGTAGAGCCATGTTTCGTTGTAGTCTAGCGTTACGGGCTAGCTGATCTCTAAGTTGTTCTTCCGTTGCCCTATTCTTCTCTGTATGTGTGGACTCGAGCTCCACCTGATATTGTTGGAGGGTGGTCACCTCCTGCTGTAATTCCGTATTAGACAACTCCAAGGCAGTGACACGTGCCTGGAGGTGGGATGACAAAGTACATAGCTCTTTATTGTTTTCTTCTAATAACCTGTATTCCTGTTTAAGTTGGGCAGCAGCTTCGAGCATGGTGTTGAGTGCATGACTAAATGAGGTGGGTACAGGGGTAAAGGTGGAAGATGCAAGGGGTCGGGAGATGGGAAAGGGAAAAGTGGATGTTGTGCCTACAGTGCTTGGAAATGGCGACGTGATTGAAATGATACGTGGTGATGTTGGAATAACAGTGGTGGTGGGTGATCCTGTGGATGGTGAGATGTCCATGGGATCGGACGTGAGAGTGTGTGATTCGTGCACTGTGAATACAGGAATGGTGGGTGGTGTGATAGTGGTGGCAGTGAATGTGGGGGAGTGGGGTTGGGAAAGGGACTTTTTATTATAATTATCCACCTGTTGGAGTATATTTACAAGGTTTGTCCAGAATGAGGGTTGTGTGACTTGGGTCGAGTGTGAGGTAGTTACTAGGGAAGTGGTGGATAGGGTTTGGGTGTGGGTGAATGGAAAAAGATGGGATAAGGTCTGGCTAGTGGCAAGTGGTTGTCCAAGGGCGGGGAGATAGGAAGGGTGACCTATTATGGTTTGATCGGTGGCTGGATGACCGGTGTGAGGTTCAAAAATTTGGGTGGAAGTGCTGGATGTGGGTAAAAGGAAGGATGTAAAAACGGAGGTGTGTACAATGGTTTCATGATGGGTGGATATCGGTTGTTCAGAAGGGATAGTGGAGAAGGGTTCTGAGGGTTGAATGGAAGGTGGCGGTGGAGATGGTACGTGCGTAATTACCTCTTGTTCGTCAATGGGACTTGGGCTCGTCATGTGAACATCCTCTGCAATTATAGTAGGCAAGGCAGTAGAGACTTCCATTTGAATCATTTTCCCGCGTCGTGGCCGTGTATCAATCCTTCGTTGATCATAGATAGGGTTTTCCTGATAGACCATTGTCCTCAATGCTTCCCCGATCCCACATGTCTTTGCCAATAGATTCAATGATTCCACAAAATGTGAGTCGACATTCTCGGTTTGAAGCATCTGGTTCACTAGAGCTCTATTCGCCTCTTCTATCATCTTATGTCTTCTCTGTACCTACTTGATTGTCTTGTACAACCGTCTGAGTTGTGCCGTGTAGGCAGGGGCCTCCTCTTCACTGTCTTCTGGTTCATTTGTTTGTGCACCTTCCTGAATTTGTGTGTTTGGGTCATGAGGATGTTGTGCCACTTCTTCCCCATGTACTCTGCTTGTCTCGCCCCGTGGCTGTTCTCTTTGTACGGATGCTCCCGGATCAGCATTGTCAGGGGAATCATCACTGCCTGATAGGGGGACCGTCTGCAGGAATCTTTCAAAATCAAAGTTTGGATCCTCTGTGAAGGTGGCCATAGATGCAAACTCTGCATCGGTAGGTAGTGGAGGGGCGGATGGAGCAGGTTGTACCACCTCCCCAGCTTGAACTCCTTGAAGATGGATTGTGAACGGTGCGACCTGAGCTTCTGGTCTGGGAGAAGCATCAGTCGTGGCCTCTTGAGGAATCATTACCTGGGAGAGCGATCCACGCATGCGTTTTGCAGGTTGGCTCCCTGACTTCCGCCCTTTGAACAACTCCAGTTGTGCATACTTTAGGGCTCTGGCAACTGGCACATCATATGCAAGACATCTATAGATAATTCTTGTCAGCGCACAACAGCCATGTAAAGTGGGCTTCCTCACTCCCCGCTTGCCTGCTTCATACACTTGGTCTAAGATCCATACCGGCATCTTAATGGGCAAGCTTCCAGTCTCTGCTAGATATAGCCCATACCATATTTTCTTGTGAGGTTGAGTGAAACGGTCCTGAGCGGGGAATGCGAAGTGTTGGAGGCACATCCGCAAAGGTATGGCGATGTTGGGGGTGAGGGCGCACATTTCTTTTAGCTTCTTGATTCTATTGCTTTTCATCGACTCCGGTATCAAGGGGTCGCGGTTAGAAGGTACATGCGTGCCATACATCTGAAGTGCTTCCCTGATTAAAGTCACATTCAATTCGAACTTCCTCATTTCCTCCAGATTTGACAAGGAGGGCACCCAGAATGTCCCTGAATGATCCTTATCCCCTGTCAGCTTCAGCGTGGCAATTAGGTAGTAGCACCTGAGGAAATCTGGTTTAGGCAGAGCTGCACTGAAATAAGTTTGTAATCTTGCTTTTTGCCAGATATCTTGAAGTGGAGTTGTATTTTGCAATGCTTCGAATTCTCGTGAGAAGAACTGGAAGGTCCACCACACTCCTCCACATTCCATCTTGGACTCCCAGATATGATCCGCGTCCCCCAAATCTCCTGGCATCTCATTGAACCAGTGAGAATGCCCCTTTACTCTTTCGGTTAGGCCATTTGGTGGATCTGGAATAGGAATCCTCCGCATATTCACGAACTCCTCAGGTCGAGCTGTTGGTGGGGCCTCCACCGGCATGGCATCCCAATTGATCGGAGCACCAGAGCCTGCTTGAGAGCTTGTGCCTGCCGCTGTTGCCATGAGAGTAGGTTGCTTATCTGCTGGAAGAAGAAAGGCACATTAGTGTTGCATAGGAAACAAGATGTAATGGTGTTCCCTTCAAAATACTAACATGACAATCTCGGAGGTCAGTGGTTAGTGGTGAAGTGTTTGTGATAGGTGTGAGTGGTGATTAGAGGTCAGAGTCATCCTAGATGCATACTTTGGTTATGCAATGGCCTCAGAATGCTCCTGTGTTAGAGTAGACGGATTTACAGAATTGGGTCAGGGGGTTTAGTACACAGTTTAATTCTCCACACTTTGATAGAGGAGTCGTAGCTCTTAGAGCTAAAGACAGGTGAAGATTTCTGGATGAGAGTGTGATGTATTTGGGACCTTTTGGGTACCCATTTCCAGATATTCCTAGGGTTGATGGGAGTGGGGACAGTGAGAGGTGTAGGTATCTTTTCATTTTCTGAGTTGTTGGTCATGAGTGCTTGTGAAAGTTGCTTCATCCTAGTGCCTGAAGGTGAAGTAATTTGGGCTTGTAAGCAGGCCTTGGGCACCCATATCTGTCTAGCATTAGGGGTAGCCTTCATTGACCGCTTAGGGACCCAAATAGAAATGGTATGCCTAGGGGTTATCCTAGGGGGCTTCTTCACTTTTTTCCTTGATGGTGAGGCTCGTTTCTTGTCTCCTGGAGAGTCTGCTATTAGAGTTGTGGGTTTTCCATCCTTGCGAATCCAGATCTGCTTCGTGCCACGAGATGCTCCGTGTTGCACAGGTTGGTGCTCCTGCCTCTTGATCAGTAGCCTCCTTCGTGTCAAGTGATGTTTGGTCTGCTCATCTAGGATCTTCTTTGGATCAGTTAGGAACTCCTTATTGGCTCCTGTACCTTCAGTAAGATTGACACTCCTCTGCACCATAGAAGTTTGTACAAGAACAACATTGTTATCTTCATGTGGATTCCTGGAGGGACCAGGAGTTGGTGCCTGTTCTATTGGTTTGAGTGCTTGATTTTCTAATTCAATCGTGAGACGGCTTTGGCCTACCCAAGCCTCAAGAAGTCCACTTCTTAGGTTGAGGTTGACTGCGTGAGCATAGATCCAGTCTTGGCCTAAGACAAGAGGTTCGGTCAGGTCCTCGTCTTCACACACTAGCACTTTTGCTATCATGAGCACCTCTTGTATGTAGAGGGGAAGATCCACCTCTCCCATGCAAGGGGTTTCAACACCTCCTAATCCTATCAGATATGCTTCTAGGGGTTTTACCTCCAATTGCAGCTGCTGGCAATAAGAAAGCCGAACTGCACTTGTGGCTGCTCCTGAATCAATTAATGCTCTCACGCTTGTGCTGCTGTCTCTTTGTCCTATTTCTAGGGTCACAAAAGGTCGTCGGTCCACTATCTTATGGGTACGTTCACCTGCAGTCTCACACATGGCCATGTGATAGCCTGGAGACTCTTGAGTGTCAGTCATAGGCCGATCCCTCCCTTGTCTCCTCAACTTCATTCGTCTGATACGCTCTAAGGCCTCTGCCTGTGCTTCTTCTCGGATTCGTTTTTCCTCCTCTTTACATTGCTTAGCAGTATTGAGTCGAGTTAGCATTTCCTCCGTGAGGGGTTCCTGATACAGCTTGACTCTGCATCCGCTAATATAGTTTGGGAGAACATCCCCCTCTAAAGTGGCTAGTTGTACTGCCCCATTCGTGGAGATCCTATTGATGATCATAGGCCCGTAGCCTCTCTTTTCTAGCTTTCTTGCGTGTTGTTTCAATGTGTAGACTAAAACTAGATCTCCTACTTTCAAGCCCTTATCCTTCACATGGGCATCAAAGTATGCCTTTTGCCGTTTCTTTGCAGCATAGATGCCTGCTGCTGCTCGTAGCCTCGTCTCACCTAAACGTTCTAGATCAAAGATCCTAGAGGACAACTCATGTCCATTCCACTCATGCTCTTGTGCTACTCTTAAAGCTGGAATTAGGAAATCTAATGGTAGCACCGCATTCTGTCCGAAGACCATCTGAAATGGGGTGGCATTGAGTACCGTTTTGTAGGCAACTCGGTATGCCCAAACAGCATGATGAAGTTGTTTGTCCCAATCAGAGCGTTTATTATTTACAAGTTTCGTCAATACGTTACATAGGATCTTATTCGTGCTCTCGGCTTGTCCGTTAGCTTGTGGGTGATAAGGGGCAGACTTCTTATGTATCACCATGAATTCTTGAAGGAGATTTTCAATGACCTCATTCAAGAAGTGCGTACCTCTATCACTAACCAACTCTATTGGTAACCCATATCTAGTGAACACATTTTCGAATAAGAACTTAGCCGTCGTTTGAGCATCATTCTTTGTCGTGGCTTTTACTTCCACGCACTTTGTAAGGTAATCTGTAGCTACAATAATATATTCTGCATGGGAGTTTCTAGCTGGGGGATTGATGGGACCTACAAAGTCTATACCCCACTTTGAAAATGCACATCCTCCCATCATTGGCCTTAAAGGCATTTCATCTTTTCTTATCGGATATTGGGCACGTTGGCATGTGTCACAACTCTTCACATAAGTATGTGCATCCATATGAAGAGTGGGCCACCAAAGTCCTGAAAATAGAATGGTCTTAATTACTCTGTCCGGCCCAAAGTGTCCACCTGCAGTACCGCTGTGTGCCGCTTCTAAGACTTTCAAATAGTCTGATTCATGAATGCACAGTCTTAGGTAACCAACCTTGCCTCTTCGATATAGGTTGTCTCCTACTAAGGCATAGTCTTGAGCCTCTTGCTCCATGCTCCGTTTTCTTGCAAGACTAGCCTGATTGGGTAATGTTCCCGATCTCATGAACTCGACCAATGGAGCACTCCAATCTAGGATTAATGACACATGATAAAGAGTGGCATGCTCCACTGGGGGTCTCTCCTGGCACCCTGGACAACTCTGGATCCACTCTTGTATTTCTTTGTCCATGCTAGGCCAATACACTCCTAAGCGTCTTAGATTCTGCAATGTTCGTTGTTTAGAGTAGTGATTTCCTAGCAATCCCTCATGGGCTTGTTGCAACCAACTAGTATGTTCATCGTCCTCGACACAACAAGCTAATACGCCCTCGGTATCTTGCTTGTACATACTTCCGGCCAATATTTGATACTTTAGTGATTTTACAATTTCCTCTTTGCTTGTTTTCACATTCTTATTTGCAGGCCCGAAGGTTAGGACTGGTACCAACTTATTTGCCCATTTAGGAACAACTTCTAAATTGAACAGATAAGCATCGGGCAATTCATCAAACACTCCTTGCGGTGGCTCTCCTGAAGTGATGCGAGAAAGATGGTCTGCCCTAAGATGGGTTCTACCTTTCCTGACAACAACTTCAAAGTCGTATTCCATTAGTAAGAGGAACCATCTTACTAAGCGGCCTGTATTGCAAGGTTTATTGACCAAATATAGTAAAGCTTGATGATCAGTGAAAAACTTGAACTTATTGGCCAATAGATAGTGTCTAAACTTCTTCACAGCATATACCATGCCTAAGCCTTCTCTCTCCGTTGTGGTGTAATTTCGTTCAGCTGCATTTAATTGCCTACTAGCATATGCTATCGGCAAATCTAGGTTTCCTTCACCTGTGGGTTGTGCTAGCACACATCCTATTGCATGATTGGAGGCATCTACATGGACATGGAAGGGTTTGCTCCAATCCGGAGTAGTCAATATTGGTGCTGTGCACAAACGTCTTTTCAGCTCGTTGAAGGAATTCTCGCATTCCTCGTTCCACTCAAAATTTGTTAACAACCCATAAAGAGGTTTAGCTATGATGGCATACATGTGGATAAACCTACGGTAGTATCCACAATGGCCCATAAAGGCATGTACCTCTTTAACATTCCGTGGCCTGGGCAGCTCTGCTATTGCTCTTACTTTGTCTTCATCTGTTGAAATTCCATTCTTAGAAACAATGTGACGTAGAATCTTACCTTGTCGTACCATGAACACACACTTCTCTGGGTTCAGACACACTCGATAATCTCTACACTTGTTGAAGATTTGTCTGAGCTTAGGGATGTGGTAACTTCTTTCTTGGGAATGAGCGCATAAATCATCCACATATACTTCTAAGCTCTTTCGCAAGAACTCTTTGAAGACATGACACATGAGCCTTTGGAATGTTGCAGGTGCATTGGTGAGCCCAAATGGCATCACACGAAATGCAAAGATTCCCCATTCTGTGGCAAAGGCCGTTTTGTGTTGATCTTCGGGGGCAATGGCTACTTGGTTGTAACCTGAAAATCCATCAAGGAAGCTATAAACTTCCTTGCCTGCAACACGCTCCAATAGATGTTCGGTGATTGGAAGTGGATAACTATCTCTGATCGTAGCGGCGTTAACTTTTTTAAGGTTAATGCACACTCGCAATTTCCCATTCTTCTTGGGCACCACTACAATGGGGGACACCCATTCAGTGTGCTCAATCTCATAGATAAATCCAGCTTCAATCAGCCTGTCAATTTCCTCCTTTATTTTGGCTGCATAATTGTCATTATATGTGTAGGGCTTTTGTTTGGTGGGCTTGGCATCAGCGGTCATCTGAATCGTATGAGAGCAAATCTCTGGATCTACCTTTCAAGTCTTTATAGTGCCATGCGAACACATCCCTATATTCCCTTAATAGAGCTACAAGCTCTGCTTCTTCTTTTGCACTTAGGTCATCTCCTATGTACGTACATCGTTCTTCGTTCCCTTCAATGGTCACTACAATTTTTTTGGTCTTTTCTTTATTGTCATATGCTTCTCCTATAATGGCCTCTCTCTTAGGCATTCGTACCAAAATTTTCCAGTCTTCCACTTCATATTTCTTGAAATTGTCTGGTACTTCAAACAATAGTTCTTCCTCTTCTTGTTTCACTGCTTTTCTTTTCTTTTTCTTTTGACCCCCTTCACTTCCTTCTTTTGAATTTATCGTTTTAATACTTGTGAGGGGTTCTTCTTCTTTTTGGGTTAACACTCCTATATCTTCTAAATAGTGTTCCTCTGAGTCAAAGTAAGTATCCATCACAATGGATTCTAGATCATCGTCATTCTCTTCTTCTTCTATGAACTCACTAGGATCACGCTCTTCCAACAGGGGCTGACACATGAACACTGAAATATCATAACCCTCCTCATCACAATGAGGCGTCCATTGTTCTTCATTGACTGCAATGTCCATGGTAGCCAAGATTTCTGCCCAACCATGAGGCTCAAATTCCTCATCTGGAAATATCATCAGTGTATAGGCTGGGTCTTTTATTGTTCTATCTCCTAGGGGAGTTCCTTCTTCTCTCGCTTTTAGGCGCTTTTCCTCTTCCTCTGCGACCTTGCACATCCACAAGTGAGTATCTTCATGCAGCCATGATGGATCAGGTGAACTTCCAGAATGCACGGAGATAGAATCTTCTTTCGCTTTGTGGATAGGATTCCACTGTAGGGGTGGTACATCTCTGAAGGTGTAATCCTTCAGATTGACCTTGGTGGTGACCCCTAAGTGCTGTAAGTACAAGGAGTTGGTTCCCCAATCCTGTACTATTTGCAATTGTCGTAGGAAGGGTCTTCCTAGGATCATCTCGTAAACATTATTTTTCTCAAAGTCACATATAGCAAATGTATGTTCAAACTCTACACCACAAGTGGTTAGAGTTATCCCTTCAAGCAATCCGAGAGGTCTTTCAAAATGACCATCTGCCATTTGAAGTTTCATTCTCGTTGGTCTTAAGGTGGGTTTGCCCCATCGCTTCCACAAGGAGGTGGTCGCAATAGCAACACCAACACCCGAATCCACAATTGCTTTGGTTGTGTAACCTTGATAGGTGATTGGAACATAAGTGTTACCTTCTTCACCTTCGCTCATGTCCCCTATCTTGTCGAGAGGTATCTCTGGAACTTTTTGCTTAGAGCCTACTTTTGGTACATTGGATTCAAGTTCTGGACCCTGATCCTTCACATGATTCCAGAGCTCCGGTTTTGCCTTGAGGAGCTCCTCTACAGTGAGATGACATTGAACCTTAGTGTTCTTCACAACATCAGTGTTTCTTGGAATCACTGAGTCTTCATTTCTTACCAATATTGTGGGGGCTCTGATATGGAGAGATTCAGATTCCCATGGGCCTGTGAAATGAGGCAACTCTTGTAAAGAATTAGATTCAAAATCTAATCTCTGATCCTCTTGTTGCTCTGTTTGATCTCCATAGATAGATGGAATGTCTTGGGGAAATTGATCATGAAGATCATCAATCTCAGGAATAGGAGGGGAATCACCCTTCTCCTTGGCCCATTTCTCTTCTTGTATTTCCCGCAAGAACTCTTGAGAGTACTGTTCAATTGAAGGAGGTATTCCAGCATCCGTGGAATTAGGAACATAAGCTCCCATTGGTGGTGAGCTTCCTCTTTCAACAACTGGTTGAGCCTGTGGAGGTAAAGAAACTTGTGATTTGTTTACCAACTACTCTAATCTTTCTAGTAAGCCTTGGAAATGCAAATCCGGCTTGACAGAGTTTGTCTGATTGAACTTTTGACTAGTCTCAAGTATAGCTTGAGCTTGTTCTACCATTTTCATGCACATTTTCATCCGTTCAATCTCTAAATCTGCTCTAGGGTAACTCTTGTCTAGGTTTGCAGCTGTTGGCCCTTCTTGAAGTCGAGCCTGGTAGGCCTTGAACATCATGTCCAAGCCTTCAGGAGTGGGGTCAGCTAATACTGATCCTACTCGGGGTGGTGGGTGGGTTACGTGGGGTGTATTAGAGGGTGGAGGAATGGAGGGTGATGGGGATGGTAGTGGTGGAAGTGTGTGGGAGTGCGGTTGAGATGTGATCTCTATGATTTTTGCCTTGGTTTCTCTCAAGCTTTCTTCAAGTTCGTTTATCTTTTTTGCCCATTGCCTTTTCATTCTTTCACGACTATCCTTCCAGGCTCTAGTCCTCTTTTTGGTTATGCTCTCTGTTTCACTCACCTCGGGGCTCTTTTCCTGACCAACACCTTGGTTTTGTTGTAGTGCCTGGGCTCTTGTGATCACCTGCACAGGTGCAGTGGAAGTCACACTCCCTGTGGAGTCTACAACTAACCCAACAACATTGATAGGAGTGATTTTAGGCATGTTATTAGGGTTCTTTGGGCAATCTCGTAGGAGATGTTCTTTCCCGCAGTCTTGACAAAAACCCTGAATGGTTACTGGTTGAGGTTGTGTAGGGACAGGCAGTGGACAATCACGTATAAGGTGATCTCCCTGACATCTGTAGCATGGTCCTCTAGGAAATGGGGGTCGTACCTGCCTAGGTTGAGGTCTAGAGTTGGGGTTTGTGTACATGACATTAGCATACTCAGGTTCCCCACTATTTTCACTTGGGTCCTCATAATAGTTTGACTCGTTATGCTCGGGTGACTGCATGTAGTAAGCCTGTGGGCTATCCATATGTGTGGAGTCAAAACTATGGTCACTTGGATCACTGTCTGATAGCAATGGGGTGACTGGGACTATGGCTCTATTCGGATTTTCTTCAGTAGATGCATATTTCACTGGGATCACATTGGTGGGAGCAGGGGGTTGCTGTACTAGGACTGGTTGAGGTCTCTGCTGCCCTTGGTAAGGTGGTTGATAAGTTTGCTGTGGTCTGTTGTATTGTTGTGGTGGGTACTGATTCTGGTATCTACCATGTTGTGGATATGGCTGAGGATAATTTTGCCTAACAGTTTGTTTGTTATATGGGCAGTCTTGTGCAGTGTGGTGGGTGTACCTGCGCTCTATGGTGCAGTACTGGCTACTAGGATTCGCCTGGGGTTGGGCCATAATGGGACATACACTTGCCATATGTTCACCGCCATAATTGTAACACCGCTTAACTGGGGCAAATCTAGGAATTTGCTT
Organism: Ceratopteris richardii; assembly: GCA_020310875.1. NCBI lineage: Eukaryota > Viridiplantae > Streptophyta > Polypodiopsida > Polypodiales > Pteridaceae > Ceratopteris > Ceratopteris richardii. The sequence goes on along the minus strand of CM035408.1, from coordinate 81,623,657 downwards.
GTTAGAGACACCTAGTTTTTGGGCTACCTTCTCTGCAAGTTCCTCGATGGATGTGGATTGACCAGATGTCAGGTTACTAGAGCTATCAGAATCCTTATAGATTTTTGATAGTTCTAATTCCTCACCTAGATTGTCCTCAATGTCTATGCACATGCGCACGCACTCTTCTATCGTTCTGGGGTCCTTCAGGTACACATATGACCTGAGCTTAGTGCTCAACAATCCATCTAGGAACAAGGCCACTTGTTTGGCTGGTGTGGGTAACTTCGGCATCGGGCATCTCTCCAGGTACTGTCTAAATCTTTTTCCAGCTAGTCTGACCGTCTCTTGAGGTGTTTGTTTGAAGCTATGAATTAGTGAGGAGGTGTTATGCCTGATTCCACTCTTAGAAAACTCAACAATAAATGCCTCTAAGAGCTTGTCTATGTTTCTGAAATGCCTCTCATTTAGTGGTTGAAACCACGTAAGGGCAGTGTTCCTAAGGGTTAGACCAAAAGCATTATATTGTGTGAATAGGTCCTCTACCTGTTCAGCTTTCAATACCTGCCGAAATTCTGCCACATGGTCATAAGGGTCTCCCGTGCCATTGAAATAATTCTTCATGGACTTCACCAGTTGAGTTGGTCGCAGGGTCCTAGTGTGTTCTCTCGGCCTTGGCAAAGGAAAATCGTCAATATTCCTTTGATTCCATGGGGTTCTATGTCTTTCAGGTTCCACTCTATTCCCTTCTGTTCCCGTTCTTTCTCTTCCCAGGGAGTTGGCAAAACTTACCTCAGGTTTGTCTCTACTTCTATCTCTTTGAGCCACATGAGCTTGGGAGGTCCCAGCTCCTTGGTGACCAAAGGACACATTAGACCTTGGTTGGGGAAAAACAAATTCACCCTTCCATGTGTAGGCATGCCTGCCATGCTCAGTGACCACGAAGATTCTTTCTGATGCATTGTCTAGGTAGGTTACTTGGCCTGGGCTATCAGGGTCTTTAAACTCATAGATTGTGAGGGCACTCACTTCCTGAGGTTGAGCAGATTTGTATCTCCAAAAAGCCTCATCGGTTTCTCGGTTTAAAAGCAGATCTATGCTTTTATTATCCTGTGGAATCCACTCGGGAGTCATGATTCTGGTCAAGACAGATTTACCACGGGGAGTTCTTGGCTCTCTCTCTAAGTTCCCTTGCTCTATATCACCCATGTCGGTCTCCGCAATCACATTTCCAAACTCATCAGTTCTATCAGGAAGAGTGGTGACTACATATATAGTCCCCTCTTTATCTAGGTATGCTCCATTCTCAAACTTGACTACCGGGTGGTCTAATCCATGGGGTTGATCGGGGTTTTGAATCTGGACCACCGATCTTCTCAGGCCATCTTCATAGATGCGAGCACCTAGACGATTAGTCCTGATGTATTCCAGTTGAGTCTTGTATGGTCCTTCTGGCTTTTCTAGATAAGCCAACCTTGAACTACCTACTGGTCTCTCCATGTGATAGGACATCTCAGAATCACTTGTTTCTGATCTGGGAGTGTATGGGTAATCACTCAACTGCTGGGCCCAAGACCTGACAGTGTGATTGACACTAGCTTCAGAAGATATGAGGCTTTGTCTGTCTCGGCCTAAGTGTCTGCTTGATCTAAGGTTCATATGCCCGATTTATCTACCCCCTGGGACCCAAGCACACTCTCGTCGCAGGTTAAATTTGCACCAATCACTTTGTTCTTTTGAGTTGAATATTATGTTTATGGTCTTGTCTGAAATCGCGTCGTCAGGAGTACTTAAGTGAATTTCTGCACTTGATAAGTGATCGACTCCAGTTTACCTTTTGTCCCTTAGAGTTTTCGCACTTAAGACCTACTCACCTCTTGTACTTGGTTGATTAATACTCTTGGACTTGATTCGTGCCTAACGTTGCCCTAATTAATTACCACACCTAAGTCGTACTTAGCCTAGGCTAGGAATTGACAAAGGAGGGTTGAGAGATCTTCCAACCACAATTAGCTGGTTGACCAGACTGCTACACAAGCCCAAGAAGCCTTCTCCCAAGCTTGGTACTCACCCTTGCTAGCTTGCTTTGGATTGCCTTGAGTGCACACAAAGTTCCTGCAAAAGCTCACCAGTTAGTATAGCTCTATTACCACAAGTAATTGACAGACACACATTAATAATTTTAGTCCCCCTGGAGTAACTCACTGTACCCCCTGAATCTGAGGACCACTTGGTTCCACCTAAAGGTCAACTTAAAAATGCATGTTTTAAAACTCGAGCTTTCCAACGAGACCAAAATCTCATCAATCGGAGTTCGTATGGTCAAGTTATGACCATTCACGCACTAAAGGGTCAAAACAGGCTCTCAGGGTTCAGGAGATCCCTCTCTGGTTTCTAGGTCTTTTGCCCACTTCCAAGGTTCTAAAGTTATACCAAGGTGCCTAAAATTAAGCTCAACTACCCTTCAATTCACTCAAAATTAACCCTAACTTTTCATGCGTTAAAGGCCATGTATCGCGATAGGTCGGGTCGAGGTGTCGCGATAGGTCGAGGTGTCGCGATAGGTGGGAAGTGTCGCGATAGCTCGTGAGGTGTCGCGATAGGTCGAAGTGTCGCGATAGCTCTTGAGGTGTCGCGATAGGTCGAAGTGTCGCGATAGGTCGTGAGGTGTCGCGATAGGTCGTGAGGTGTCGCGATAGGTCGTGAGGTGTCGCGATAGGTCGTGAGGTGTCGCGATAGGTCGTGAGGTGTCGCGATACCTCGAGGTGTCGCGATAGCTCGGGATATGGTGAATTTTTCTGTTCTATCTAGTGATCCTGGGAGCTCTAGGCCTGCGCAGTGTCGTGGTGCACTCAGAATCGTGATTGGGTGAAATTTTCGGAGTGTCGCGATAGCTCGAGCTCAATGCCTCGGGGACTGTGCAGACAAATTCTGTACCTGCTGAGCTTGCTGGAGATGATGATGGAGCTGCCACCTGCAAGAAACATGCAAAAAACACACAAAGACAAGCACACACACTCGCTCTCTCTCAAACTCGCACACAACAAATGAGGGGAATGACAAGGAAGAGGGAATATGTAGTGGAGAAGGAGGTGGAGGTGGAGATGGAGAAGGAGGTGAAGATGGAGATGGAGATGGAGAAAAATCAGAAATTTACCAACTACTTACCATTCCAACGCGTCCTCTCTATGTCTTACCATCACACGCTCGTCCTCAAAGCTCGATCCCCGGCAACGGCGCCAAAATTTGGTGTAGCTCAGTGATGAGTAGCACCTCCTTTAATGTCAATCCGGGAAGACGTGAGGATGGTATGAAGACCACGAGCAAGTGGAAGCACAAGTGTGTGAGTGAGAAGCACACAAGCATGCACACACATACACGCACACGCGCACACACGACAAGAACAAAGAGAGTAAGACAATGGAATCACTTCTATTGCAACAAAGTTCTCATACAAGCTCAAACTACAAGAAGCTCTCCCCAAAAATGAGCTCTCTAGCTCTATTTATAGTTTTTGACTAGCTTTGGCCCTGTCCAGACCTAGTGTCCGGCCTAGTTAAAAATTAGGTTCCAGGGCTTATTTGAGTGCTCAATCTAAAAATTATGAAAATTGGCAGGCAACTACTTCTAAGGCTCCTCAAGCTTGAGGACTCCTCGGCTTGTACAAAATGGAGCTACAAAAAGGTGAAAATGGTATTTACAGGGGTTTTTAGTGATGAGAATCACTTTTAAATGGTGTAGTGGTTTTGAAAAAATAAAAGGTTGCCTTAGTGCTAGATCTGCTTGTATGCTCGTACTTGCTTCTTCTCGTATGCGGCCAACACAAGCTGACTCACGATCATGGCTTACTATTCACACTTTCGCAACTAGGTGCATGCGGTGAGAAGAAGTAAACAGGCTACAATAATACAACAAGGTAAGATATGCAAGAACAAAGAAATATTTGAAGACCAAAAGTTAGAAAGAGGGAGAGGTTGGAAAGCAGAAAAGAGTGACTAAGAATATCACATTCTTAGCCAGTAGATGCATGCGTGGCAACCCAAATTATCACAGCAAAGCCTGTTAAGGATGCCAAAGACAAAGTGGGGAAGAGTGTTGCAGAGTAAAGAAGCTTAGGAAAAGGAGCCCCCAAAAATTTTCAATTATGGCATCAATTTTCTTCTTCAAATATTTATGAAAGTCTCATGAAGCCTTGTAAATGCACTAGAGGAGTCCTCTAGATTCCCAGGCATTGTATCATAATCTTTGTAAAGTAGTAGGAATTTAGGCTTTCTTTAATAAAGTGATACTCTTGTGTGAAAGGACCATTTTTAGGGCACATTTATATAAGTCATTTGATGAAACTTTGTAAAGACTTTTAGCCATTGTGAGTAAGAGAGAACTTTGATTTTAGAATTTGCTTCTTCTTCCTCTTTTATCTCCTTGCTAGTGAGCTTGCATGTGTGATTGTAGCTTGGACTGAGTGCATGGAAGTATTGTCTATCCAATTCATTGCTTTTCTTAAGTGTGTACTGTGTGTGTGACACGTGAGGAGGTGTGTGGTGAAACTAGGTGAGTCGTGTAGCTCAGTTTTTTGCCCATAACTTGAAGCAAGTTTGTCAAAATCATACAACAATACCTCCATTGTATGCATCTTTTCAAGAGCTTCAAAAAAAACTTGCTATTGACTTATACTCTGAGCTCAGAGCTAAAAGAAAAGTGAGTTTTTCTGCTTACTATTGTTTCATGTATTGTGACACCATTTCCACCTGTGTGAGTGATGAATTTGGGAGATAATACTCATATGCATGCAATAATAGCTATTTCACTTCATTGACCATTGTGTAAGTGCAAGTCTTCATACGCTCGGTTAGGTTCAAGGTACTTCTTGGATTGATAATTTAAATGTGTGATCCCCACTATATACACTTGTTGGTGATAGAGGAATAGTCTCTTTCATCACAAGTCCCTAAGTTGTCACTTAGGTACACAATATGCAAAGTACTTCATAGGTTCAATATGCAAGGTGGAAAGGCATTGAATACACCTTTATGCACATATGTGAAATTGAGCAAGGATGATCGCCCCAATGAGATGAGGAAGAGGAATTCATGACCAAAATTCCTTATCAGTCTGCTGTTGGTAGTCTCATGTATGCTATGGTCGTTACGAGACCAGACATTGCATTTGCAGTGGGAGTTGTGAGCAGATATATGTCTAATCCTGGCAAGAAACATTGGGAAGTGGTCAAGATGATTTTGAGATATCCAAGTGGCACTAAGGAAAAGTGTCTATGCCTAGGTAGAGGGAAAGCATCCATTATTGGTTACACAGATTCTTACTATGCTAGTTGTGTAGACAATCATAAGTCTACATCAAGGTAAATTTTTCATTTTGTTGGAGGTTCTATCTCTTGAAGATGTCATCTTCAAGAATGCACAATTGTTTCCACCACAGAAGCAGAGTATGTTGTAGCAAGTGAGGTATGTAAGGAAGCATTGCAGCTTTCTCATCTTGCTTGTGATATGGGTCTACCTCAGTAGGTAGTTGGTTTACTATGTGATAGTCAAAGTGCCATTGCTTTGGCTAAGAGTTCGGTCTATCATGCAAAGACCAAGCACATTGAGGTGAGGTATCACTTCATTAGAGATTTTTTAGCGACTGAGTGCATTATTCTTGAGAAGGTTCATACTCGAGATAATGCTTTAGATGCTTTGACCAAAGCTCTACCATAGGATAGCTTTCAACACTATTGTCACTTGATGGGGGTTACTTGATTCAAGAACTTATGCAATCGCTTGTATACTGTGTAACATGCCCATGAGGTGGGAGGTATAGTTTGTATACTTACACTCATGTATTCTTCATCATTCTTCATCTTTCTCCGATAGATACTTTAACCATATTGGCCTTTGGTGGGAGATTGTTACCAATAGTGTCCATGTAAAAGGCCAAATGGTCACCGGGCACTCTTGTATATGTTTATAATAAAACATATAGTGGCATGGTTAGCCACAAACTGTAAGCTTGACCGCATTTGTAACATCTAAGAAGTATGTGTTCGTGATCCCTGTGTACTGTGTTTTTCTACATATTTTGCAGCCTTTGTGCGGAGTACCGTGTGTGAGGCTTGGATTTTGATTTTCTATGAAGAGGATATCATCGCGGATCTCTGGAGAAGGAGACGGCACTATGGTGTATCACTCTTGAAATACTTCAACAATGTGATTTCAACAATGTATGGGGCAAATATAAATTCTTTCCCTAGGAGTTTGAATAGTTATAGAACACACCTGAGCTTCAACCTATTTGGAAGCAAGGAGGACTGTCATATTATTTTTGTGCACCATTTTCAAAATTGGATTTCATGTGATGCTATTATTCGATCAACACTCTACAACCCAACAATGTCAAGGATGTACCTGACATGTTTGTCATCCCATCTGTGATGCACAATAATGATTTGAAGAAGTTCAAACTGTTCTTGAACTTGGTAGGTTAAACACTTAATATGCATGGTATGCACATACCATCAAAGAAAGAAGCATTATTCTTGGAGAACATGAAGGATCAATTGTACCACTCAGAATGTGCATATATAATTTTGCCTTTTCTTTGGAAAGATCGCTTTACAGAACCTCACAAAAGGATTTGGTTTTGTCTATACTTGGCAAAAACTTCCAATGTGATAATTAACTTCCCTATTTGGATCATTGAGTAACTTCATGCAACTAGCAATTGATGGGCCTCCAGAACCATATTAAATGGATAATGTGACATTACAAGGATCATTTAAAAGTGCTTAGCTTATGATATACCCATCAAGAGATCATTATCTAGGAATCGAATTTAGCAATTCAAGAGTTTGAAAGCCTCTACACCCCCATCTAAGAGGATATGAGGAACAATTCCATGCGGCCAACCAAGAAGAGCCACTCCAACCCCAGATCTTTCACCAGCAAGGGAATGAATAGTGCGGCCATTCAGGATTTGACTCCCTCGATGAAGCACTAATGGCACATCTACGACTCAACAAGTGGTCCCACCTCTACCTAATCAGTTTGGGTTTCCAAGATGTATTGGTTTAAATGAATTGATCAATGTCATTTTTGAGCAACTTCTTTGAGAGGTAGAGTTAGATCAAGAATGATATATGAAGGAGAACATAGGTAAGAGCGACAAGAAGAACGACAACAAGAAAGAAAGGATTAGTAAGAAAAAGAGGAAGAAGAAAGAGCCTTATCCTATATGGCTAAACTCTACAGATTACGAGATACCATGGAAAGTGTGAAATCTCAAGAAAGACTTTCGGTGCATAGTAGCCGTATGCGCATGGATCATATCCTAGCAGAAGGCATGAACCTATAGTTTATACAGTCTTTACAATTTCTAATGGAAACTTATGGGATCGTCGATGCCAGTGATCACATGTTACAAAGGCTATGCATATAGTATGATGAGAGATGTATCAACACAAGATAGAGGCAAGGGAAGAATATCCAAATACAAATTACAGTAGTAGAGCAACTACATCTGCTCAAGGAGTCACCACTACCACAACACCAACTACCACTGCAACCATCAAATTAATCACCAAAGCACTTGTATAGGCGGCCCTAGTCTCACCACTTCCCCCTCCATACCTAACTAGAATCCCTAGACACCAACCAACAAGCACAACTGGTGTCCCCATCCAACAAGATGAACCAATATTTTGCATCCCACCCCGCTCACCTCCTTGGATTGAGACTATTGTAATAGCCACCAAAGTAACCATGAGAACACCCACCTTTAATTTTTGGGCACGTATTTCCAATTCAAAAATGGTCTCCTCAATCACCAACCCATTGTACCAAAAATCCTCCTTATCTGAACCTGCAATAGGCCATCCATCCTGACACTTCATAATGGGTCACCCAACCCCTTCCTTGACCTTGATGGTTTATCCTTCCTTGCAATCAACCCACACATTTGTCGAACCAATGCCCTACGCATTCCCTTTTTCATCCTTGTTTTGTCAACTACACTACCACCTTCCTGCCAACCTTGGGTTTCAATCACCAAATTCGTTTTCCAACCATTAGCCCAATCTACTTCTTGGTGGGCTATCTCCTCATAAGGCCTCAACTTGTAACATCTCAACTTCTCATTGACACCACGAGTATGGCACCTACAATTCATGTCTTTATGATAGCACCATCATGCATTTCCATGTCCGATCCTATGGACACCTCACCACCCATAATACCTCCCTCGCCCACCTACACTTCCTCCTTCCCTGATCCCCCCTCCACCAAAATCACTTGCACCCACAACACCATTGTGCACAACATCCAGACTTCCCATTCCCATCCCCTTTCCACTTGTATTGCCGCTTGTACATATAGCATCCATGAATGTAGATAATGCCATCAATACAATGATTAATTGTGCAAACCAACTTGCACATGAATATCAACAACTTGAGGGATCCAATGCAACTATCAATGCACACTCCATCTTGCTACAAGAACATGTATCAGAGTTAGAAGCAAGCAACAAGGCCTTACAAGATCAGTAGCATTCCATGCAACAATCAACTATAACAAAAAGTAAGCCGACTAAGGGACAAACTTGCCTTATGGATTAAGTGAGGTAACCATTTATGGATACTCTAGAGAGATTATTTCAGAGAAGAATGCCTACATATCTAATAAAGCTCCTCCAAACACCAATATCATGTAAGGAATGCAAAACAAAATTCCACTCTATGCAAACATAACCTTTGTTAAACTTAACCTTAAAAACTAATAATCTTGTCCCAAATTCTTAAAACACTCCATATCTTCCCAAACGTATATAATTGCATCCAAATGTATCTACCTTTGATGAACCCTTTTCTCCTTAGGAAGAATAATTTAGTCCATCAAGTTGCTAAGTCTCCTTGCCAAAGTAGAGGCAACAATCTTATAGATAGAAGTGAGATAGGTAATGGGTCTCCAATTTTTCAAGTTATCCTTGGGTCGTTTTTTATGAAAGAGTTTTATGACTCAAGTGCTGACATAGCCAGGAAGGGCGCCTTGTCTCATGGCTTCTCTACACAACAAGAGAAGAAAACGTGAAAGAAAATTTTTAAGCTCTATGTAGAAATCATTGGGTATACTATCAAGAATGGGAGACTTTCAAGGATTCACAGTACTCATCATTTCTAAAACCTCATCAATAGAAAAGGGCAGGTCCAAGAGGCCAGCCAAAGCCTTCACAAAGATTTTTTTTTTCCTTTTAAGATCCATGTGAGCCCCAACCCTCTGGATATCTTCCCCTCTCTTATAAGTGCTAGAGAACACATAAGTAAAGAACCTATAAGCAATAGACAACTTCTCTTTAGTGTTGATGGCATACACCCCATCATGATTCTCTAGCAAAGGAACAAAATCCTTACTCTTATTCATTTTTAAAAGTTCAAATATCTTTTTGTTAGTTCTATCAATCCTTTGAGCACAATATTCCCTTGTAGTTGTTAGAGCACCACTAGCAACAAAGTACTCTTCATGTCTTAAACTACTTTGAAGGTGAAGGACCCTCTAACTAGTATTACAATCAATGAAATGGGAGTTATTTAAACTCTCCAACTCCTTCCTTATCATCGTTCTTATTTTTCCTCTTGTATCTTTATTGAGTTATTTAAAACCAGTAAGCAATTTCTAGGTATATTTTATGGCATGTTCCCAAACAAAAAAGGGGGAAGACCCATGGAAAAAATGGTAAGAATGAATGCTTTTGGCATGATCCTTAACAAACTCAAGCTTCAGAAGACACATATCAAGATGAGTCCAGTCAACTCTAAGGGAAGGGCCATCTAATTGAAGCTAATTCCTTAAGGGGGTGTGATCACATAGCATCACCAACTTTTGAGAAAAAGAGGCATTTAAGTAGCATCTATCATGTCTAATTGCATGGTACAAATTACCAGTTTAGCAATTGTTCGAAGTAAAACTAATGTTTCTAGACATGCCCCACAAATATTGGGAAGAAAAAGATTGAACCACTCATTCTTGTCACTACCCAAAATGGTATTCCCTTTGCATTGGAATTTAACAACTAGATATGTAACCATGTTGAAATCACCCATAAGAAGAATCCCAGTATCCTCTTTGTTGATTTCCTATAAACACGGAGTTCTAAGATTGGAGTAGTTAGAAGCATAAACACTAAAAATGCTCATATTAATATGACTACCCAAACGAATGGCAACCCACAAATTAATGGGGCTAATAAGCACCTCAAAAATAAAGTGATCATAAGAGAAAATCATCCCTATGGAAGTTCCTCCACTACCATGTCTATGATTAGATAAATACCAAGTATGGTTGTTAAAAACACGTTTAAGACTAACAATATGTGAGGAGAGAGTGATGTCAAACATCGAAGAACTAATAATCTTTCTCTTGGCTGGATATGTAAGTCCCTTACAATGAAGAGAAATACAATTAAGAGCATTCGTAGATTACTTCTTAGAATTTTTGGTTGGCTTAGAAAAAGCCCCTAACAATTGATTGGATTTATCTCTCCACTTTCCTTTTAGTTTCTTGATTTTAGGAGAGGGATGCACTTCTTTCGAGGCTTGATTCATGGGTACATCTTCATCTTCCTCAGGGTTTTCTCCCTATTCCTACGCATTATGATTGTCATGTTTATTCAATTCAACAGAGAGCAGACAACTAAGTTGTTCCTCATGAACAGGGAAGAATCAGACAAAGTGAATTTTACACAAAGGATTTGCGAGCTTTCTAGTGATGTCAAGGTGTGGATTTTTGAATAAATCCTATTGAAGCCTACCTCATGGGATTGGGAGGTGTGGAAACCGCTTGCATGGGCCAGGAGGAACTTCCCATCTCTACTGAGGATGTCTCCATGACAATTAAGGCACTCGTTTTCCATGATGAAGAACTCACTAAGTCTTTCATCTTGGTTCAATATTGGATCTATGATCATAGAGCCAACTTTAACTTAAGAAGTCAACTTCTTTAGGTTTGGGTACAAGAACAACACATTAGAGTCAGGGTGCAAAACTACTCTTAGTTCTTTTAAGACTGATCTTGAAGACGAAGATGATGTATATGTCCAAAGCTCTGTGATGCAAAAGTTTTCAATCATTGAAGAACAAGATCAAGGAGCTAGTGGAAATACCTTCTTTTCCAAAGACAACCATGGTCACATTATCTCAACCCATGAAGCAAGACAAGCAGGACAAGAAGATAGATGGATCAAGAAGATAGATGGATCAAGAAGACAATCAGAATCTAGAAGAAAAGCAATTCCTGGCATGAATAAGATATGGGTATGGAAGGGTGAACCACTAATTGTACCAGTGCAGTCCAAATTAGTAATGGAGAAACAGAGGAGAAATCCAAGACAACAAGTGGCAGAACAATGCACATCTCCATCTCGATGAGTATCCAATATATGGATGCCAAAGTGGTCAAGAAGGCTAATCACAATCATAGACAAATTTGGGTGCGTAAGACTTGCTTACGAGCTCAGATCTCTACACATGAGCTCTTAGGGTTCAATCAGTACTCATCAATCCCAACTGCTATGAAACCCACATTCAAAGCTGTGGTTACCACATCATCATGTAAAGTCACTCCTAGAACAATGATCATGCTAAGAGATTTTGGAACCTACTTAACAAGTATCTCTAGACTGTTGGTATACCCAAGCTAGGGTTCAAGGAGATTTTGCTTGGGGTGTGTAGCAGGATGGAGATTATTCTATGGAACCAATGGAGATCTCAAATTCTATGGCAATATGGTTGAGTAGGAACCAAGGAATATTCAACAGTGGACATAAAAGCTTCTTCTACTCTTGCAAGAGAGAGTTTAGAAAAGGTTTTTATTATTGTATCAAGGCTATCAATGATATAATTGATAGAGATTATAGAATTAGTGATCTATGTATGATGTGAAACCCAATAACTAGAGAATTTTTCTCCTCCCTTTGTACTCTAACTTAAGGTTTCTCGTGGCTCACTCTTTATGAGCAAGTTTTGTACTTTGCCTTGAGCTAGCTGGATCTGTATCTGGCATGTGTTGATGTCCTCTTTTGAGGTGAGGGCATGCCCCTTGCACAAGCCGACTATGTAGGGAGAGGTAGAACCTCAAGAGGAAGGGGCAGAGGAGGTAAGCAAGGTAGGGGGAGATCTTATAAATTCTTACCATGCAATATTTGTGGTTTATCAAATCATACTACAGATGAGTGTCTCAGGAACTTCAAGAATGAGAGAAGTAGAGAATATCAAAGACGTGGATATACACAATCAAGAGGAAGATTCAATCACCACCAAGGATACAACAACAACTACAATAGCAACTACCAAGGAGGATACAAATCCAGAAAAGATTACAACAACTACACAGAGGAGCAAGAAGATTCTCTTGTGATTATGAACATGACTTCAAAACCAGGTATAAATGATGACCATCTCTTCTACATTGAATCACAATGCTCAAACCATGTGGCAGGCAATGTAGCTCTTCTCTCTGACCTTGAGGAACCAAAGGGTAAGCATCAAGTACAAACACATGATGACACCAAGCACTCAGTGATTAAAGTAGGGAACATTAAGACCTCTGATGGAAACAAGAATCTGTTGAGTAGGGTTCTGTATGTACCCACAATTACCAAGAATGTGATGAGTGTTGGACAGATTGTGGAAAAGGGTTTGCAAGTTAGATTCAACCAATATGGAGCATTTGTGGAGGATCCCCAACATTGGTTCAAGATAATTTCCAAAGGAGAAAAGATAGGTAGATTATTCACTTTTGAACTTGAGGATACAAGGAACATTGCACTTTATAGTTATAAAGATCAAACCTTATCAGAGCTTGAAATTTGGCATAAAAGATTAGGGAATGTTGGTGATAGAACCTTGAAACAAATATGTAGAGACCAATGTGTGCTTGGGATACCTAATGTATCCAAGCAACACATGATTTATAAATGTGGTGCTTGTCAGTTTGGAAAGTCTCACAGGTTACCCTTCTCAAGGAAAGGCTACATGCATGAGGACTACCTAGAGCTTGTCCATACAGATGTATGGGGGCGAAGCAAGGATCCCTCAATCTCTGCATCAAGGTATTATGTATCTTTCATTGATGATTACAATATGTGGACTGTATTATACTTTATGAAGCACAAAAAGATGAAGTATTCAATTGCTTTAAAAAGTATCTTGCGCTTGTTGAGAATCAAATAGGGAGAAATCTAAAAAGGCTAAGGTCAGATGGAGGAGGTGAGTACTTCTCAAATGAGTTTGATATATTCTTTCAGGAGAGAGGAATCAAAAGAGAAATCACAACAAGGTATACCCCTGAGCAAAATGGGGTGGTAGAGAGGAGAAATAGATTAATTTTTGAAACAGCTAGGTCAATGTTAAATGAGAAAAAAATACCTAACTACTTGTGGGCACAGAGTGTATCTACTGCCACTTATCTTGTAAATAGGTTGCCATCCAAATCTCTTGATGGGATGACCCCATATGAAGCATGGCATGGTAGAAGACCTTCACTTGATCATTGCAGGATCTTTGGATGTATAGCTTATGTGCATATCCCTTCTTAGATAAGAGGTAAGCTAGACCCTAAGGTAGAGAAGTGTATCTTCATAGGGTATGATCTAAATCAGAAAGGATACAGGTTCTACAATCCTTCAAATAAAGGATTCATGGTCAGTAGAGATGTTGTCTTTGATGAGAATGACTCTTGGTTTGATAATGAATGCAGGAAAGTAAAACTACCTTATGACTTGGAAGAGGAGTTTCCAAGCCTCACCAAGGAGGATCCTACTCAGAATGGAGACATCAATTCAGATGATGAGGACATCATCAGCCTTGAAGAGTTCAAGGCATGGAAGTCCAAAGGCAAAGTCAAGATGAAGAAATTCGAGGATATACCTGAATCATCCAACCAAGCAATCAGAAGATCACAAAGGGAGAGCAAAAAGGCAATGAGATATGGGTATGACACTTCCCTAGTTACGAAGCACTCTATTTATCTTGCAAAAGATTTGTCAATTGAAGAGCTAGCATCATATGAAGAGGCAAAGACCAAGGCAGAATGGACGGAAACTATGAATGAGCAAATTGAAGCACTCACGGAGAGTGATACTTGGGAACTAGTACCAAAGAAGGAGTCTATGAAGGTAATTGGTTCTCTATGGATCTATAAGATGGAAAGGAATACTAATGGATCAATAAGCAGGTACAAAGCTAGACTTGTGGCTAAGGGTTTTGCACAAACTCAAGGAATTGATTGTGAAGAAACCTTCTCACCTGTGGCCAAAATGCCAACCATCAGGGTATTGGTAAGTGTGGCTGCATCAAAGAATTGGAACATGTATCAGTTGGATGTAAAGAATGCATTTCTAAATGGCTAGATTTCAAAGGAGGTGTACATGTCTCAACCTCCTAGCTATGAGGGCCCAAACAAGGTAACATATGTATGTAAATTGAACAAAGCTCTTTATGGGTTAAAGCAAGCACCTAGGGCATGGAACCATAGGTTGACTACTTACCTTCAAGATTAAGGTTTTGTCATGAGTAAAGCAAATACTTCCTTGTTTATCAAGAGAAGTAATTCAGAGGTAATATAACTATGTGTATATATTGATGATATCATACTCACAGGTAATGGTGCTAATGGCATCAAACAGATTAAGAACCGAATGATGAAGGAGTTCAAAATTAGTAACCTTGGATCACTAAAATATTTTCTTGGACTTGAGTTAGTCTATACTAACTCTGGAATTTATATTACTCAGAGAAATTATATACAGGATATGCTAAAGAAGTTTCACTTGCAGGATGCCAAAGTTGTAAGTACTCGAATGCAAGTAAACCTAAAATTAAGTGCTCATGAAGGTGATGTGCTTGAGAACATTGCAGGTTACCAAAGCATAGTGGGAAGCTTGAACTATGCTACTTTGACAAGGATTGACATTGCTTATGGAGTAAGTGTTCTAAGTTAGTTTATGCACAAGCCTAGGGCACCTCACTTGGAGGCTGCCAAAAGGATCTTAAAGTACCTTAAAGGTACTCAACATCATGGATTGTATTTCCCTTATACATCAGACTTGGACATCAAGATATATTCAGATGCAGATTGGACAGGATGCAAAGATGATAGGAGGATTACCTCAGGATACTTATCCTTTGCAGGTGATAAGCCAATATCATGGTCTTCAAACCATGAGTATAGAGGATTGGCCAATGCTACTCAAGAGGGTATATGGATCAGATTGGTGTATATAGATTTAGGTTTGCACACTACATCTCCAATGATTTTTGGAGATAATACAAGTTCATTACACCTTGCAGAAAATCCTATTTATCATGCTAGGACCAAGCATATAGAGGTCCACTATAATTATGTGAGAGAGAAGCTATTGAGCAAGGATATTCAGTTGGCATATGTATCAAATAATATGCAATGTGTAGACTTGTTGACTAAAGCATTAGATGGTACAAAACTTTGCAGGTTTAAATCAATGATTGGATTGCAGGATTTTCATGAAGATTGAAGATGAAGACCAAGCCAAAATTTTTGGCTTGAGGGGGAGCTGTTGGTGCAAAGTCCAAGCCCACACATTTGGCTTGAAGTTCACAAACACATGAAGCTCCATGGAAACCATTGCTAGTAGAAATTTATTATTTGACTTGAGAGAATATTTGTAATCACCTACCAAAAACTCGTGGACTTGTTAGTTAGAAAAGCATCTACTTCATTGAGAGAATATTTCCTAAATTTGAAGGATTAATTTTAGAGAGAGCCAAAAGTTGAATTCAAATTCAAATTTGAATGTAACACTCATAAAAAGTGACTTGAAAAAGTCGTGGTAAGAAGACTTCATTGCCAAGCTCTCCATTGCCATTGTGTAAGACTGTGAGGTATACATTGTCGCCTACACTACTCTCCATCATAAGGCTATGATTGTTAAGCCTATGATCTTGTAGAACATTGTTCATTAATACATTACATCTACATTGTTCATCTATGATCTCTCTGTTATAGTCATTCCTAATTGTCAACTTGTGCTGCTCATAACTCACGCAATTCTCCACCATTTTCAATAATCTATAGCTTGTTGGAATCAGCTCTAAGTTATCTACATGAGGACAAATTTTGAAGCAAATCCATTTAGCCAATTTGGAGAAAACTGCATCAAAGCACTCACTGGTCAAACTCTACATAGGTCCTAAAAAATCGGCAGTAATGATTCATTTGTTAAATTGATTGCTCTGTGTATAGTGCATCATTTCAAGTGATTTCACTTGGAATCATTAGCTTACTAAGCTAATTAGATACGTCTACAAGGAATTTTTCCAATTTCGACTATACTGGTAGCACTGAACATAAGAAGCAAGAGGTGTATGATAAAAAATAGAAGGTTTTCATTAATTCTTCTATTTGGAAGTAGTGTGTTTTGATTCAATCTTTTCATACATCATTTCCAAAGTACATAGGCACTTGTATAGTGTCATTGGAAAGCTGAGAGGGCCCACAACACAACTCTGAAGCTACAAGGGGTTGGTACTAACCAGGATTTCGGAGTACCTACTCATTTCTTGGAGTGTCCATCCATCTATCTCAACAAAAATCTAAAAGACAATATTTGTGAGGGAAATTGAAATAACTCAATACATGTGTTCTTTGAGTTTTTTTAATTATTATTTATTTTCTTTGAAGGAAGTAGAAATAAAAATTATATTAATGGAATACAACATATTCTTACAATCACAAGCACTTAGGCTAGGGTAAAAAATTGCATCAGACAAGATATAATCAATGATTCTACTCTAAAGAGAAAGCCATGATAAACGTGACATTAGAGTACAATGAAAGAAGCACAATCCTCTAGTTGTAGACTTTGGTATTTGAGAATGTCCTTCATTTGTGGACTTTTATATCTCTAAGAGTGTACCTTTTTTAATCCTCTTCAATTTATCTTCGTTGCAAGTTCCATATTTTAGCTATTCAGCTTCCAAAGGGGCCCCATTTTCCCCCAATTTCAAGGGTTTATATCATTTCAATAGCAAATCTTGAACACCTACAATACAAAATTGCTCCCCTATAGTGAAAAATGAAGTATTTTGATAGAGATGCACCTCAATGGAATCTTCTTCTTGAGAGCTCCACAACAATACCCTTGACGTAGAAAACCTAGATCTAGATGGCATACATAATACTCTACACATATCCTACAGAATACACACAAAACATAGTAAACAGAGAGCAAAAACACAGATTTCTTGGGTGTTACAAATGCAGTCAAACTTATAGTCTATGGCTAACCACGCCACTATATGTTTTATTAAAGAACATATACAAAAGTGTTTGACGGCCATTTGGCCTTTCACATGGACACTAAGGGTAACAATCTCCCACGAAAGGCCAATATGGCCAAAGTGTCTATGGGAGAAAAATAAAGAATGATAAAGAATACCCAAGTGTAAGTATACAAACTATACCTCCCACATGATGGGCATGTTACACAATATACAAGTAATTGTGTAAGAACATGGATCAAGTAACCCCCATCAAGTGACAATAGTGTCGAAAGTTATCATGTGGTAGAGCTTTGGTCAAAGCATTTGCAGCATTATCTCGAGTATGAACCTTCTCAAGAATAATGCACTCAATGGCTAAGCAGTCTCTAATGAAGTGATATCACACCTCAATGTGCTTGGTCCTTGCATGATAGACCCGATTCTTAGCCAATGCAAAGGCACTCTCACTATCACTAAGCAAACGAGATACATGCTGAGGTAGACCTATATCACAAGAAAGACGAGAAATCCACAAAGCTTCCTTGCATGCCTCACTTGCTACAACATAGTCTGCTTCTGTAGTGGAAAAAATTGTACATTCTTGAAGACGAGATCTCCAAGAGATAGCACCTCCAACAAAATGAAAAATGCACTCTGATGTAGACTTATGATTTTCTACACAACCAACATAATCAAAATATGTGTAACCAATAATGGATGTTTTCCCTCTACCCAAGCATAGACACTTGTCCTTAGTGCCACTCAGGTATCTCAAAATCATCTTGACCGCTTCACAATGCTTCTTCCCAAGATTAGACATATATTTACTCAGACTCCCACTACAAATGCAATGTCTGGCCTCCTAGCTACCATAGCATACATGAGACTGCCAACAACAGACTAATAAGGAATTTTGGTCATGAATTCCTTTTCCTCATATGATTTGGGGCAATCATCCTTGCTCAATTTCACATATGTGGGTACAGGTGTTCTCAATGCCTTTCCACCCTACATATTGAACCTGTAAAATTGGAACATTTGCAAACTCATCTGATCGGATATTCTCTTGAATATCCCTATGTGCAACATTTTTATGCATGCTAACTGGAGGAGTCGTATCCTCAAACACCACTCTTCTCCCTTCAACCTCCTTAACGGGTTGATTATGCATCTTAGACTCATTGAAAATGACATCACTACTTTTGATCATTGACCAAGTTTCAGGATCCCATTAGCGATATACAAATTGTCCTTCTTGACCATATCCAAGAAAAATGCATTTCTTTGACTTATGATTTGGCTTTTGTCTAAGATTCTTGGGTATATGAACATATGCTACACACCCAAAAACTCAAAGATGATCATAATATGTGGCTTCCCTATCCATCACTCTTGTGCCACTTTTAGACCTTTCGTAGTCCTAGGTGTAAGGTCAATCATGTGAACTGTAATAAGTACTGCTTATGCCCAAAATCCCTATGAAAGGTTTGCATGATGTAGCATAGAATCTACTCTATCCTGAATAGTTATATTCATCCTTTCACCTATATCGTTTTGTAGTAGGGTATAAGGAGCTGTAAACTCTCTATGAATTCCTCTAGACTAACAAAAAAGACTGAATTGATGTGAGGTATACTTACTCCCATTCTCTGAATGCAAAGCTTTGAGCTTAGTCCCTTTTTTGGTCTCAAATGAAGCAAGTCATTTTTTGAATGTAGGGAATACCTCATCCTTTGATTTTATAGGATATATCTAGACTTTTCTAATAGCATCATCTATGAAAGTGACAAAGTAAAGAGAACCACATAATGACCTTCTGGGGATTAGACCACACACATCAACTTGGCTACATCGATAGCTCGATCAGTCTTCAGAGCTTTTGCTTCCACCCACTTGGTGACATATCCGTGTAGACCAGGAAAAGATAACACAAGTAGCCAGAATTAGAAAGATTCTCTGTTCCATTATGAGATATGTGAACCAAATGGCCATGCAAAATACAAGCCATAGGTTGTTGAGTAACAGCGAAAAAGCGCTCTTTCTATGATACAAATAAAGGATAAAGTGAGCCAATTTTACTTTCTTTTTGTAATAACCATATTTCCCTTTGATATGTGAAAGGACTGACCATAGAAAGCCACCTTGTAACCAAGGTCATCAAGTTGAACAATTCACATCAAACTACATGATAACTAAGGTACATGGCATACATTATGCATAGTAAATTTTGATCCATCAATGAAGTGCACAACCACATCTCCAACCCCGACAACATCACACTAGTAAGATTCACCAAGTCTCATAGTACCAAGAGACTTTGTTGCATAAGTAGAGAACCATCCTCTATGTGGTGTCACATGGAAAGAAGCACCAAAATCTAGGAGGCTCATGTGGAAAAGAGAACCAGCCATAAGGGCCTTAGTAGACACATTGCTATCAAGTGTCAACACATCAACATCATCAAAAATAGCATTGATTTCTTCAATCTTCACGGTTGAAGTAGACGGTGAAGGAACTGTTTAACATGCCAATCAACATTCTACCCTTTACCTTTAGCATTCTTTAATGCATAGCAATCTTTCTTTGTGTCCTTTCTTATGACAATAATGGCATTCAATACCCCTCTTCCTTGATTTACTTCTACTCTTATTTTGTTGACAATTCTTTTCCTTGTTATTGCTCTTGCCACGTTGCTAACTATTTCCTTGGTAAGAATCACAAACATTATACGCATCTCCACTCTTCTTGATGTTCTTGAACCTGTGTGAAGAGAAGTATTCATGGAAGTACTCCAAAACGGATCCAAGAATCAACCCAAAAATACTTAAAAACAGGCTTTGAAAGCAAAGAATGAAGCTTTGAGGGCCCAAAACATGTTCAAGGTAATTTTAACCTTAGTCTTTGCCCTTCATCAAACACTACAAGAGTGTAGCTTAGTGGAAAGGGATTAACCTAGATCTAGATGCCACACACCGTACTCTGCATAGAGCCGAGTTTTTCAATGATTTTTGGGCCTATTTAATTAAAAGAAATTGTGATAAACTTTATTTGGAAAAATCTAAAGCTCTAAAGAATAAAAAAATCTGGGATATCATCATTTCTCCTAACATTTTTGTTCTCGCAAGCAACATAGTTACTAGGAATTGAAAAATGTGTATGTGTTGAATAAAGGCCCCTCTACGAATGTTTTTTTAATCTCTCATGAATCAATTTGGACACGTTGGATAAAAAGAGGGAGGTGACCATAAGGATGCACAAACGTAGAAATGTTGCTTATGAGCCTTGGGAAAGCTTATGAGTGATTTGTCTTTTGGTAGTTCTTCTTTTGTCTTTTTTTAAAATGAATTGAAAAAGAACACCTGAGACTTTTTCACTTTTTAATTGCTTTCTGTTGCGTCTTTTCTACTTTTTTTTTTTAAATGGAGGTTTGGCCGAGGTCTACTCCCCTTGACTTTAACTTCGAAATTGCAACTGTACAAAGGAAGAACATAGTACCCATGGGACCCCCCTTATCCTGCAAGAACAGGGGTTTACAAGACTGGGTTAAATGGCGGTCACAACTACCGCGGGGATGGACAAACGATGGCATCTCAGCCACATGCAACATCTTTTTCACTTTTCTCAACGCAACAGAAAGCAATTAAAAAGGAACACTCGTAATAAATGCGTAGAAGATGGAGGTCAAATTGGGGGTTGTAATAAAGTGATAGGAAGGAGATAATTGAACTCACAACCTCTTGCTTAGGAATGTGATGGGCTAACCACTTGCCCCAAAAGCCATGGTTGAGGATTACTTCCTAATCCTCTCTCTTAGGGTGTAGTTCAACCATCTCCTACTAGGATTATGTTACATTCTTCTCCCCTTGGTCGATCATTGTCCTCAATGATCTACTCTTGTATCCCTCTAGCCTCGGTGATCAGTCCCTTGAACTCCCTAGGTGCCCTTGAATTGATGTTCCTCAACCTCGCACAATTTCTTGAACCTTGTTCGCAACCTTGGTCTCTTGAACCCTTGCTCTCAACCTTGGTGTCTTGAACTTTCATGTTCGCAACCTTGGTGTCTTGAGCCGTTGTTCTCAACCTCAGTCTTGAACCTTGTTCTCACCCATGCTTGGTATCTTGAACACTCAATCAAGTGCCACCCAATGATTCCCAAGGAATTCACACTTGCAAGCTAGCTCATTGGAAAGTTCGTTCCGAGAGCTTTCCAACAATATATTACATGCCTCAATCCGACCTACGGATTGAGAGATACACCCCAATCATTGTAAGGTCCATCCTTGAAGCCAACGCGCGCGCCTTCCACAATTCCTACCCTTTCACATAGAGGATGCCCAAGCGCCTTTTTTAGAGGCCATTGGATCATTCCACCTTGCCCAAGCCTACTTCCTAGGCTCTGATACCAATGTAAGGATTTGAACTCACAACCTCTTGGTTAGGAATGTGATGGGCTAACCACTTGCCCCAAAAGCCATGGTTGAGGATTACTTCCTCTCTCTTAGGGTGTAGTTCAACCATCTCCTATCTATCAAGGGTGTGGTTCAATCATCTCCTTCCTATCACTTTATTACATTCTTCCCCCCTTAGAAAATATTTTCGTCCTCGAAAATAGAGCTATATACATACTGTGGGCAACCCCCGAGCCTCATGTTCTAAAACTGGAAGAACATGATTATGTTCTAGAACTGGAAGAACATGTCTCATCTCTGTGGTGGTATCCCTGCCCAAATGATTCAAAACACTATCTGGGTTTGCACTTTGATGAACGGGACAAAGTACAAACTAGTGAAGAATAATAAGGGTGGATCTAAAAACATCCCTCGCCAGTTCACAGTTTCTGGATTTGTACAAAAATCCCTTTGAGGATAGGCAAACGTTTATGTTTTACCTTCCACAGACTTAAGTACCGTTTGCATGGTTGCAGACTACATTCTTGGAATTACTTCACTCTGTTCAGACTTGGAACATCTTACTTTTTTTTCACAATTTTCCATTCAATAAATCGAACTTGAGTGAATCATTCCTAATGGAATTTTACTGCCAATACTTAGGCAATCTACAGAGTAGTTCTAGTCGCACATTCTTTGGACAATCATGGCCAAGTTTGATCAAGTCTGGTTGATACTTGCGACAAAATAAAGACTTATAGTCTTTATCTTTAAGATCTCTTAAACGATCTTAAGCTTCTTTGCTTACCTGCAGGATTTTAGAGATCTTTCCCTCAATTTAAGTCCAAGCATTTTCTAATGCTTTTCAGATTCCAAAGCTAAGAATCTTTAATATACCATTAGGTTATATCACTTATTTGGACTTAAATACCAAACCTGGTGGTTAGGGATTTGCTGGGAACTACTTGCTATAAAACTTTTCTTGAAAGATGCTAGTCTCACATCTTGGGAGATTTTTCTTTCAAGAACTTTTTGATTCCTTCCAAGGAATCAAGTAATACTAAGCTAATGATTCACCTTGGAATCTTTTGCTAATCTATTCTCTGAGCTAAAGCTACGGCCGCCATGATGACTTCAGTATTATACGTCAAAACAGCCGCGAGCCGGTATTCAGAAGAGAACTATGCACGCAAAATGTAAGGAATTGAACTCACAACCTCTTGCTTAGGAATGTGATGGGCTAACCACTTGCCCCAAAAGCCATGGTTGAGGATTACTTCCTAATCCTCTCTCTTAGGGTGTAGTTCAACCATCTCCTACTAGGATTATGTTATAGGGGTCGCTTTACAAATTTTAAATTGACCAAGTCATCAACCGCGTGACAAATTTAGAGTCTACTGTTTGTTGTGCCATTTTGGACCTTTTGGACCTTAAAATAAAGTTATAAATTTAATTAGACCTTCAAAAATTACATTAAAAATTTGAAATACAGATATCATGTGTAGATAGCCTTCAAAATTGAAGGGAATGGTAAACCGTCAAAGTACAACACTTATGCCATCAATGAAGATTCACTCTACATTAACTAAAATGGAAGCGTTATGTCAATGTGAAAAGTTTCCCCACTTGAGAAATGTTATAGATAGAGCTTCTTCTCAACGCATGGCTTGAATGGAATGTGAAATACATTTTGGGGTACTATAAATAATCCTTGCTCATTCTAGAAAACCCTCCTCTTAAGTCTAATTTTTAAAGGAATGCCTAATTATGAGAACGCCACTCGAAATCTAAAAAGTTTTGTGAGGGAAATGTTTTTGTAATTCTCTTCTATTTATTTTCTTTGCAAGTTTGATATTCGAACTACTCGTTCTGATAGGCTTGAAATTTTGGAGACAACACATAAACACACATCTTGTGTCTGTTGTTATCTCTAATAGACCCTTATTGGCGAGGGAGTTCTATGTAGTATTGTACAACATGTTGGGCCGACTCATGTTCCTTGAGCCTTAGTCCACAAGGAAGATCTCTCATGAATCTCTCCTAGTTTATTTAATCTCAGCATTGTAGTCTGCCAATAGCACAAAGTAAGGCTTATACTGTAACTCTGAACTGGTTATTAAGCGCCTAGGAGTCAAGTGCTTGAAATATTCAGATTGCAGTATTGTCTCCTCAATGGTTTTCATGGCAAGCATCTGAGTGGCTATGCACTTTTCGTGAGTTTGGCCCATCTCTTCTACTTGTTTCATCCATGCGGGAGGGGGTTCCTCATATGTGTCTTGTCCTTCCTCGATGACTCTGCCTCTTGGGAGAGGTTGAGGTTCATAACTGTCTTCGAAGGTCTCGTCAACTGGAATAGGAACTGCCTCTTCTTCTGAAGGTTGATCGGGGGGAGATGGTGGTCGTTCGTATTGTAATAATTTCATCTTTAATTCAGTGACTTGTTGCCTTAGATCGAGTAGCTCACTGTCAGTTGATGATTCGGGCTGTGATGAAGTAGCGATACTAACCATTTCTCTGGGTTCTGTTGTATGTGGTGTGGGCACTGGTTGTCTTTGTAGTTCCTTCACCTGGTCGACAAGTCGGTCGTGCACTTCCAAGAGGTTTGCATAATCTTCTAATATCTGTTTGATGTTTGCTGAGGGAATAGTGTGAAACTTGGCAAGATCTATGGCTGCCCCTAGAGTGTTTTCGATGGCCGCTTCCAGATTTTCTTGATTTTGTTGTTGTAGCCTTCTATTCTCCTCTTGGGTAGCTGCTAGGTGTTGTCGGAGTAAAGCCATATTCCTCTATAATCGAGTATTGCGGGCTAGTTGATGTCTAAGTTGCTCTTCATTGACCTTATCTGTCTCTGTATATTTGGCATCAAGCTCTGCATAAGATTACTGGAGTGAGGTATATTCTTGTTGCAATTCACTATTACGCAACTCCAAAGCATCGACACGTGCTTGGAGGTGGGCAGACAGATTGCATAGCTCTTTGTTGTTCTCTTCCAATGGTCGATATTCTTGTTTAAGCTGTGTGGCACATTTGAACATGGTATCTAGTGCATGACTAAATGAGGTGTATGTAGAGGTAGTGGTGGAAGATGCAAGGGGTCGAGAAATGGGGAAGGAAAGGTGGATGTTGTTCTTACAGTGGTTGTACATCAAATGTGAGTGAAGTAAAAAGTGGTGATGTTGAGACGAAAGTGGTCATCAGTGGTTCTGCGGGGGGTGAAATGTCCATGGGATTGGACGTGATTGTGCGTGGTGTGAATCGTGAATATTGGGATGGTGGGTGGTGTGTCAGTGGTGGGCGTGAACGTGGGTGAGGTGGGGTGGGAAAGGTGATTTTTACTATAATCATCAAGTTGTTGCATCATATTTACAAGGTTTGCCCAAATTTGGGGAAGGGTGGTTTGTATCGGTTCTGAGGGGGTTGAGGGGGCATTGTGGGTAGTGATTGGGAAAGATGGAATGTAGTAGTGAGGGGACATGATGGTGTTGATGATTGGGTAGAGACAAGTGGAAGTCCCACGGCTGGTAGATAAGAAGGGTGACCTATTATGGTTTGATGGGTGGCGGGATGACCTATTTGAGGTTCGGGAAATTGGCTAGAAATGGTGGACATAAGGAAAGGTAAGGATGGGGAAAGGGTGGTGTGTGATATAGGTTCGCAAAAGGTGAATGTTGGTGGCTCAGGGATGCTCGTGGTGAGGGTTTTGGTAGGATGGATGGGCGGAGATAGTGTTTGTGTGCTTTCGTCGCAGGCACTAGTGTTAGTGGGGCGGGTCATGTGAACATCTTCTTGAGCTATGGTAGGAAGTGGGGAGGAAACTTCAATGTGAATCATCTTACCCCTTCACAGTCACGTGTCTAGTCTCTGTTGGTCATATTGAATGTGAGGATGATGTATCATATTCCGCATTGCTTCTACAATTCCAAAAGTGTCGGCCAGGAGATTCAAAGATTCGACAAAGTGAGGGTCCACATCCTTTGCTTGTAGCATTTGGTTCACCATTGCTCAGTTTGCCTCTTCTGACAACTTATGCCTTTTTTGTACTTGTTTGATCGTCTCGTATAACCGTTTGATTTGTGTCGTGTATGCAAGGGTTTCCTCTTCACTCTCCTCTGATTCATGCTCCTGTGCCTCCTCTTGTTCATGTGTGTCTTCAACGTGCGTGTGTTGTGCTTCATCCTCCCAATGTACTTGTCGTTCTTCTCGATGTGGACGTCCTCTATGGGATGATGATCCGAGACCTTCAGTGTCTGAAAAGAACTCCCCATCGGATAGTTGCATTGTTTGCAAGAAGGTCTCAAAATCAAAGAATGTATCTTCAACTAATTCACTCGTGGAGGCAAAATCAACATCGGTGGGTAACGGAGGGGCTGACAGAGTGGCTTGTGTAATGCCCTTTGATTGTGATCGTTGGAGACTGATAGTGAATGTGGCCACCTGTCCTTCTTCTCTAAGGGAGGCTTCCATGGTGGACTCACCAAAAATTGGGACATGGGAAAGCAACCCATACATGCGTTTAGCTCGTTGAACCCCTAGTTTTTGTCCTTGGAATAACTGCAGCTGTGAGTAAGTAAGTGCCCGTGCGATCGACACATCATATGCTAGACATCTGTATATGATTTTGGTAATGGCACAACAGCCATTCAAAGAAAGCTTCCTTACCCCTCGTGTGCCTGCTTCATACAATTGATCGAGAATCCATACTTGCATTTTAATGGGTAGACTCCTTGTCTCCGCTAGGTATAGACTGTACCAGATCTTCTTGTGAGGTTGTGTGAATCGGTCTTGAGCGAGGAATGCAAAGTGCTGAAGGCACATGCGTAATGGGATGGCGATGTTTGGTGTGAGGGCACACATATCTTTCAACTTCTTTAGCTTACTGTTATTCATAGATTCCGTTATCAAAGAGTCTCGATGAGAGGGCACATGGGTGCCGTACATTTGGAGGGCCTCCTTAATTAGAGTCACATTTAGTTGGAACTTTTTCATTTCTACGGGTTTTGATAGAGAGGGCACCAGGAATGTGCCTGACTGATCACAATCTCTTGTAGCTTTAAGAGTTGCAATCAAATAGTAACATATGAGAAAATCTGGCTTAGGCAGGGATGCACTAAACTAGTCTTTCAAACCCGCTTTCTGCCAAATGTCTTGAAGAGGCACTGCATTTTGTAGTGATTCAAATTCTCTTGAGAAGAACTGAGATGTCCACCAAACTGATCCGAATTCCAAATTAGACTCCCATATGTGATCTACATCACCCAAGTCTCTTGGCATCTCATTGAACCAATGACAGTGCCCTTTTACTCTTTCTCTTAAGCCGCTCGGTGGATCCAAGATGGGAATTCGTTTCACATTCAGATATTCTTCAGCCCTAGCTGTCAATGGGGCCTCCACGGGCATGGTCTCCCAATCAACTTGAGAACTAGTGCATGCCTGGGAGCTTGTGCCTGCTGCTTCGGCCATCAGACTATTTGTAGCTGTTGATGCGAATCTGTTAGAAGAAGAGAGGCACATTAGTGATGCATAGGAAACAGGATGTAATGGTGTTCCCTCCACAATACGAACATGACATTCCAAGTGGTTAGGGGTGAAGTGTTTGTGATGGGTGTGAATGTTGGTTAGTGGTTAGTGTCATCCTAGATGCATACTTTTGGATGTGCAATGTACTCAGAATGCACCTACCTCAGAGTGGACGGATTTACAAAATCGGGTCAGGGGGTTGGATACAAGGTTTAAGTCTCCAAACTTTGATTGTGGAATTGTAGTTTTTAGTGGTGATGACATGTAAAGGTTTATGGACTAGATTGTGTTGGAGTTGGGATCTTTTGGGTACCCATTTCTCTATATTCCTAGGTGTGATCGAAGATGTAATGGTGTGGAGTGTAAGTGTTTGCCCTGAGATTTTTACCACGGGTGCTTGTGAGTGTTGATTCATTATTGGGAATGGAGGTGAAGCTAATTGAGCTTGTAAGCAGGTCTTGGGCACCCATATCTTTCTAGCATTGGGGATAGCCTTCATTGACCACTTCGGGACCCAAATAGAAATGTTTTGTCTAGAGTGTTGCCTAGGGGGCTCCTTGGTTGTAATCCTCGACGGTGTAGCTTATTGGCATCCTTGAGAACCTGTCTCTAGAGCTATGGGTTTTCCACCCTTATGTATCCAAATCTACTTCATGTCACGAGGTACTTCATATTGCACAAGTTAGTGCTCACGCTTCTTGATCATCGGCCTCCTAGGTGTCGTGTGTTGCCTAGCTTGCTTTCCTCGAATCCTCTTTGGACAAGGAGGGAACTCCTCATTGACTTCTGTACCTTCGTCAAGAGTGACAATCTTCTACACCATAGAACTTGGGACAAGAATAGCATCATTATCATCATGTGGGTTCCTGGAGGGACCATGATTTGGTGCCTTTTATAATGGCCTGAGTGCTTGATTTTCTAATTCGATCGTGAGGCGATTTTGGCCTACCCAAGCCTGAAGAAGTCCACTTCTTAGGCTGAGGTTGACTGCATGATCATAGATCCAGTCTTGGCCCAAGACAAGAGGTTCAGTAAGATCCTCATCTTCACATACTAGCACTTTGACGACCATTAGAACCTCTTGAATGTAGAGGGGAAGTTCCACCTCTCCCATGCAAGGGGTTTCAACACCTCCCAACCCTATGAGATATGCCTCTATAGGATTGACCTTCAATTGCAATTCTTGGCAGTAAGAAAGTCGAACTGCACTAGTGGCTGCTCCTGAGTCAATTAAAGCTCTCACGGTTCTTGCACTCTCTCCTTGTCCTACTTCTAGGGTCACAAAAGGTCGTCGATCGACTATCCTATGGGAACGTTCACCTGAAGCATCGCACATGGCCATGTGATAACCTAGAGATTCCTGAGTGTCAGGCATAGGCTTATCTCTACCTTGTCTTCTCAATTTCATTCGTCGGGTACGTTCTAACGCTTCTGCCTGTGCTTCTTCTCGAATTCGCTTTTCCTCTTCTTTCCGTTTTTTCGCGGTGTTGAGTCAATTTAACATCTCCTCCGTGAGGAGTTCCTGATATAACTTGACTCTACATCCACTGATGTAACTTGGTAAGATGTCACCTTCTAGAGTGGCTAGTTGCACTGCTCCACTTGTGGAGATCCTATTGATAATCATTGGTCCGTAGCCTCTCTTCTCTAATTTCCGTGCATGTTGCTTCAAGGTGTAGACTAAGACTAGGTCTCCTGCTTTCAAGCCCTTATCTTTCACATGTGCATCGAAATATGCTTTTTGTCTCTTCTTGGCTGCATAAATTCCTGCTGCAGCTCTCAATCGTGTTTCACCTAATCGTTCAAGATCAAAGATTCTAGAGGAGAGCTCATGGCCTGTCTAGTCATGCTCTTGTGCTACTTTCAATGTAGGTATCAAAAAGTCCAATGGTAGCACTACATTTTGGCCGAACACCATCTGAAAGGGTGTGGCTTGGAGTATTGTTTTATAGGCAATTTTGTATGCCCAAACAGCGTGGTGTAGTTGTCTGTCCTAATCAAAGCGTTTGTTATTAACCAATTTTTTCATTACATTGCATAGAATCTTATTTGTGCTCTCAGCCTGTTCATTAGCTTGTGGATGATAGGGGGAAGACTTCTTACGTATCACCAAGAATTCTTGGAGAAGGTTTTCTATGACTTCATTCAAGAAGTACATGCCCCTATCACTTACTAGCTCTATTGGCAGCCTGTATTTGGTGAACACATTCTCGAATAAGAACATAGCTGTCATCTGGGCGTTGTTCTTCGTTGTACCTTTTACTTCTACCCATTTGGTTAGATAGTCCGTGGCCATGATGATGTATTCAGCATGGGAACCCTTAGTTGGGGGATTAATAGGACCGAGAAAGTCTATTCCCCACTTAGAGAATGCACGTCCACCTATCATAGGTTTCAATGGCATCTCATCTTTACGTATAGGGTACTCAGTTCACTGGCAAACATCACACCTCTTCACATAGGTATGTGCATCCATATGAAGTGTGGGCCACCAAAGTCCTGCAAATAGTGTTGCCTTGATCACCCTATCTGGTCCAAAGTGTCCTCCTGCTACACCTTGGTGAGCAGTTTCCAAGATCTTGAGATATTCACTCTCGCGGACACATAATCTAAGATACCCATCTTTTCCCCTTCTGTGTAGATTATCTCCAATGAGAGTATAATCTAAAGCTTCTCGTTCTAAGCTCCTTTGTCTAGACAATGTCATATCTTGGGGAAAGGTTCTCGTCCTCAAAAAGGCTACTAAGGGTTCACTCCAATATGGCAGTAAAGACACTCGATAAAGAGTGGCATGTTCCACTGGTGGTTTAGTGCGGCAGATTGGGCATTCCTTGCACATCCTATGGACATCTGTCTTCCATAGTTGGCCAGTGCACTCCGAGTTTCCTCAATGTCTGTAAGGTTCTTTCTCAATTAGTGTTGCTCTAATGCACCCACATGTGCTTATTGCAACCACTTCGCATAGTCATCATCTTTGACACAACAGGCTAATATTCCTTGATCTGTATATTTGTACATACTCCCTGCCACGATATGGTACTTCTGGGCTTTTACTACCTCCCTATCTTGAGTGTTTACTATTGGGTGTTTAGGCTTAGTACTGACACTAATGTATTGGCCCATTGTGGTACAACTTCCAAATTAAACAAGTACGCATCAGGAAGATCATCTGACACTCCTTGTGGGGCCTCTTCGGATGTGAGCCTCGAGAGATGATATGCTCTCAAGTGAGTCTAACCCTTCCTTACCACTACCTCAAAGTCATATTCCATTAGTAAGAGGAACCATCTTACTAATCTACCTATATTGCATGGCTTGTTTACCAAGTAAAGTAGGGCTTGATGATCAGTAAAAAATTTGTTTGCAAGCAAATAATGTCTAAATTTTTTAACCGCATATATCATGCCTAATCCTTCTCTCTCCGTAGTGGTATAAATTTCGTTCAGCTGCATTTAACTGTCTACTAGCATAGGCAATCGGAAGATCCATATTACCTTTACCCGTAGGTTGTGCTAGCACACATCCAATAGCATAGTTGGATACATCCACATGCACATGGAATGGCTTGTTCCAATCTAACGTAGTCAAGATTGGTGCTGAACATAATCGCCGTTTAAGCTCATTGAAAGATTTCTCACATTCATCAGTCCACTCAAAATTGGTCAAAAGTCCGTACAGAGGCTTTGCAATGATGGCATACATGTGTATAAAACGTCGGTAATAACCACAATGCCCCATAAAAGCTTGCACTTCCTTGACATTCTTTGGCCTGCATAGTTCTGTGATAGCTCTCACTTTCTCTTCGTTAGTGGATATGCCATTCTTTGACACTATGTGTTCGAGAATCTTGCGTTGCCTAACCATGAAAACACACTTTTCTGGGAGACAGACTTGATATTCTCTACATTTGTCAAAGATTTGCCTGAGTTCAGGTATATGAGTCTGTCTAATGTTGGAATGAGCATAGAGATCATCCACATAGACTTCCAAATTCTTCCTCAGGAACTCTTTAAACACATGGCACATCAGTCTCTGGAAGGTTGGGGGAGCATTAGTTAGATTGAAGGGCATTACTCGAAAAGCAAATATGCCCCATTCTATGGCAAAAGTTATCTTATGCTGATCTTCTGGTGCAATGGCTACCTGATTATAACCAGAGAACCCATCTAGGAAGCTACACACTTCCTTGGCTGCTACCCTTTCTAATAGATGCTCAGTGATAGGAAGCGGATAACTATCTTTGATAGTGGCTACGTTAACCTTCTTCAAGTTAATGCATACACGTAATTTGCCATTCTTTTTGGGCACCACTACAATGGGGAAACCCATTCAATGTGCTCAATTTTGTAGATAAATCCAGCTTCGACCAAATGATCTATCTCCTCTTTCATCTTGGCAGCATAGTTGTCATTGTATGTGTATGGCTTCTGTTTAGAGGGTCTGGCATATGAGGTCATGGAGATTGTGTGTGAGCATATGTCGGGGTCTACACCTTTCAGGTCCTTGTAACTCCATGCAGACACATCTCTATATTCTCTTAGTAAGGCTATCAACTCCTGATCCTCATCGTCACTTAAGTTGTGTCCTATGTATGTGCATCACTCTTCACCTTCCTCCATGATCACTATGATTTTCTTTGTAGTTTCTGATTCTTCTTCCTCTAGGGTGACTTCTCTCTTCTTCCTCTTCTTGCCTTTGCTCTTAGTGATCACTTGTGTGGTCAATCTCACTTCATTCATAATTTCTTCATGTCTCTGAGGGTGAGCTTCTACTTCGTAGAAATATTCCTCATCTGATGCAAAGGGTGGGTCCATAATGATTGACTCTAGATCAGAGTCACTTGCATCCTCGAATGCATCAGTGCTAGGTTCACATTCTTCAATAATTGGATCACACATGATTGGCTCTATTGTGAAGACTGAAATGTCATAGCCATCCTCATCATAGTGGGGTGTCCAATGTTCTTCATTGATGGCTACATCCATAGTCGCTAAAATTTCTGTCCAACCATGGGGTTCAAATTCTTCATCAGGAAATACTACAGGTGCATAGGCTGGGTCTTGAATTGATCTATGAGTTTCCTTCGCACCTAACTCACTGGCTTGTTCTCTCTTTTCTTCCTCTACTACTATTTTGCACATCCATAAGTGTGTGTCTTCATGCATCCATGAGGATTCTGATCCTATGGAATGCACTGACTCCGTGTCATCCTTAGATCTATGGATGGGATTCCATTGAATAGGTAGTACATCTCTATGAGAGTAATCCTTGAGATTGACTTTGGTTGTAACACCTAGGTGTTGCAAATACAAGGAATTGGTTCCCCAATCCTGTACCACTTGCAACTGCCGCATAAATGGCCTTCCCAAAATCATATCGTAGGCTTGATTTTTGCTAAAGTCACATATAACAAAAGTGTGCTTGAACTCAACACCACATGTAGTGAGAGTTATTCCTTCTAGCAATCCTTAGGGTCTCTCAATGTGACCATCGGCCATCTGTAGTTTCATTCTTGTTGGCCTGAGTGTCGGCTTGCCCCAATGCTTCCAGAGGGAAGCGGTAGCAATTGCAACTCCTGCACCTGAGTCCAAGATTGCCTTGGTTGTGTACCCTTGATGGGTAATGGGAAGATAGGTGTTTCCTTCTTCTCCTTCACTCATGTCTCCTATTTTATCCAATGGTATTTCTGGCATTGTTCTATGAGATCCTACCTGGGAACGAGGTTTCGCTATGTCTGGCACTTGTTTGGCTACATGTTTCCACAATTCTGGCCTAACCTTGAGTAGCTCTTCTAAAGTGAGATTGCACTGCACTTTAGTATTCCTTACTACCTCCGTATTCCTAGGTATGATAGAGTCTTCATTTCTTATCATAACCGTGGGTGCTCTCATGCAAGTAGACTTAGTTTCCCATGGGCCTGTGAAATGGGGTAATTCTTGCAAGGAATTAGACTCAAAGTCTAATCTCTCATGACATTGGGCACTCTCCTGCTCTCCATAAATGGAAGGAATGTCTTGTGGGAATTGATCGTTCACGTCATCCAAAAGTTCAATTGGAGGAGGGTCTTCACTTTCTTTAGCCCATTTCTCTTCTTGAATCTCTCACAAGAATTCTGGTGAATACCGATTCATAGAAGAAGAGGTGTTTGGTTCAGTGGAGTTAGGCACATAAGCTTCCTGGGGAGGAATGCTTATTCTATCATTTGCCCTCTCCTTAGCCTGGGAGGTGGCTCCTTTTCTAGACTTTTCAAGTAACCTCTCCAATCTATCTAATAGACCATCAAAATGCAAGGGTGTTTTAGTGGAGTTAGAGCCATTGAACAAGCGATTGGCTTCAAACATGGCTTGCACCAATTCTACCATCTTAGCACAAAGTTTTTTTCGTTCGAGCTCTAGGTTAGCTCTAGGGTAACACTTTTCATGATCCATTACATTTGGCCCTTCCTGGATTCTGGTTTGATATGCCCAAAGCATCATGTCTATGTCCTTAGGAGTGGGATCTGCTAAGACTGATCCTACTCGGGGTGGTGGGTGGTTTACGTGTGGTGGATTAGAAGGTTGGGGAATGGGAAGTGATGGGTTGGAGGGAGAGGGAAATGGGGTTGGTGGGGTGGTGTGAGAGTGAATTTGAGATGTGAGTTCACTTATCTTTGCTTTTGTTTCTCTCAATCTTTCCTCAAGTTCGCTCATTTTCTATGACCATTGTCGTTCCATTCTCTCCCGGCTATCTCTCCAAGCTCTTGTCCTTTTCTTGGTTATACTCTCTGTCTCACTAACCTTTGAACTCTTTTCCTTCCCTACACCTTGATTTTGCTGCAAAGCTTGAGCTCTAGTGACCACTTGCACTGGGGCTGTGGAAGTTATGCTTCTTGTAGAGTCTACTATCAACCCAATAACATTGATAGGAGAAATTTTTGGCATGTTGAACGGGTTCTTGGGACACCCTCGTAATAAATGCTCCTTTCCACAATCTGGGAAAAAGCCTTGAATTGTCACCGATTGGGTTTGTGTAGGTGCGGGTAGAGGGCAATCACGAATGAGGTGATCTCCCTGACATTGGAAGCATGGCCCTCTAGGAAATGGAGGTCTTATCTGCCTAGGCTGAGGTCTAGAGTTGGGGTTTGTGTACATGACATTCGCATAATCTGGCTCCCAACTAGATTCACTGGGTTCTTCATAATAGTATGACTCATTATGCTCGGGTGACTGCATGTAGTAAGCCTGTGGGCTATCAATATGTGTAGAGTCAAAACTATGATCACTTGGGTCAATTTTTGATAGCAAAGGTGAACTAGGACTATTTCTCTATTCAAATTTTCTTCTGCAGATGCATATTTCATCGGAATCACATTGGTAGGAGCACGGGGTTGCTATGCTAGAATTGGTTGAGTTCTCTGCTGCCCTTGATAGGGTGGTTGCTAGGGTTTCTAGGACCTACCATACTGTTGTGGTGGGTACTGGGTCTGGAATCTGCCTTGTTGTGGATATGGCTGAGGGTAATTTTGCCTGACAATTTGTTTGTTATAAGGGCAGTCTTGTGCGGTGTGGTTGGTGCACCTTTGCTCTATGGTGCAGTACTGGCTACTAGGATTCACTTGGGGTTGGGCCATAATGGGACATACACTCGCCATATGGTCTCCTCCACAAGTATAACACCGCTTAACTAGGGCAAATCTTGGAATTTGTTTGCTAGAGACACCTAGTTTTTGAGCTACCTTCTCTGCAAGTTCCTCGATAGATGTGGATTGACCGGAAGTGAGGCTGCTAGAGCTATGTGAATCCTTGTAGATTTATGAAAGTGCCAGCTCCTCTTGTAGATTACCCTCAATGTCTATGCACATGTGCACACATTCTTCTATGGTTCTGGGGTCCATCAGATACAGATATGATCTTAGCTTGGTACTCAGCAATCCATCTAAGAACAAAGCCACCTGTTTGGCTGGTGTGGGTAGCTCAGGCATAGGAAACCTCTCTAGATATTGCCAAAACTGTCTTTCTGTCAGTCTAACTATCTCTTGAGGTGTTTTCTTGAAGCTATGAATCAAGGAGGAAGTATTATGCCGTATACCACTCTTAGAAAACTCAGTGAAGAAAGCTTCTAGAAGTTGGTCTATGCTCCTAAACTACCTCTCATGTAGTGATTGAAACCATGTAAGGGTTGTCTTTCTAAGGGTTAAACCAAAAGCATTGTAGTGCGTGAATAGGTCCTCAAATTGTTCGACTCTCAAGACTTGCCTAAATTCTGCCACATGGTCGTATGGGTCTCCAGTGCCATCGAAGTAATTCTTCATGGACTTAACCAGCTGGGTTGATCTCAGGGTCCTAGTGTGCTCTCTAGGCCTTGGCAAAGGAAAATCATCAGCATTTCTTTGGTTTCTTGGGGCTCTGGTTCTCTCAGTTTCTTCTCTATCCGTTTCTGTTCTCATCCTTTCTCTTCCCAGGGGGTTGGCAAAACTTACTTCTGGCCTATCTCTACTTCTATCCCTATGAGCTCCATGAGCTTGGGAGGTCCCAGCTCCTTGGTGACTGTAGGAGACATTATATCTTGGTTGAGGAAAAATAAATTCACCCTTCCATGTGTAGGCATGTTTACCATGCTCTATGATCATGAAGATCCTCTCTGAAGTAGGGTCTATGTAGGTCACTTTGCCCGGGGAGTGAGGATCTTTGAATTTGTATATTGTAAGCATTCCTACTTCATTAGGCTAGTCAGGCTTATACCTCCAAAAGGCTTCATCAGTCTCTTGGTTTAAGAGTAGATCTATGCTCTTATTGTCCTGAGGAACCCATTCTAGAGTAACTAATCTCTTCAGGACTGATTTGCCTCGGGGAGTTCTCGGCTCTCTTCCTAAGTTCCCTTGCTCTACGTCACATATGTCTATCTCCGGGATCACATTACCAAACTCCTCTATCCAATCTGGAAGGGTGGTGACCATATAAATCATTCCTTCTTTATCTAGATATGCTCCATTTTCAAACTTGAGTACCGGATGTTCTAGTCCATGGGGTTGATCTGGGTTTTTAATTTGGACCATAGATCTTCTCAGGCCGTCTTCGTAGATGCGTGCACCTAGACGATTGGTCCTGATATATTCCAATTGAGTCTTGTAAGTTCCTTTTGGCTTTTCCAAGTACGCCACTCTTGGACTACCTACTGGTCTCTCCATGTTATAGGACATCTCAGAATCACTTGTTTTTGAACTTAGAGTGTATGGATAATCACTCAAATGTTGGGCCCAAGACCTAGCAGTATGATTGACACTAGCTTCAGTAGACTTGAGGCTTTTTCTATCTCAGCCTAAGTGTCTTCGTGACCTTAGGTTCATATGCCTGGGTTTTCTTCCCTCTAGTCCCAAGTTCAATCTCATTGCAAATTAGTTCGTATCAATCGCTTTGTTCTTTTTAGTTGATTATTGAGTTAAGCTCTTGTTTGAAATCAGGTCGTCAGGAATACTTAAATGAATTTTTCACTTGATAATTGATCGATTCAAGTTTACTTTTATCCCTTAGGGTTTTTGCACTTAAGACCAACTTAATGCTTGCACTTAGTTGATTGGTTCTCTTGGACTTGATTCGTGCCTAGCGTCGCTCTAATTACTCACCACACCTAAGTCGCACTTAGCCTAAGCTAGGAATTGACAAAGGGGGTTGAGAGAACTTCCAACCTCCAATCACTTGTTGCTGAGGTTGCTTCACAAGTCTAGGAAGCCTTCTCCCAAGCTTGGTACTTGTCCTTGCTAGCTTGCTTTGGATGCCTTGATTGCTCCCAATGTTGCTGCAAAGGTTCACAAGTTAAAATTGCCCTTCGTCACAATGAATTGATAGACACACATGAAGAAGTATAGCCCCCCTTTTTGAATAGCTCTCTACACCCCCAGAATCCTATGACCACCTAATCCCACCTACTAGCCAACTCAAAATACATGTTCTAAAAATCCACATATGATTCTTACAAAAAACAGTCAAGATCCATGTAGAATTCTCAACGAGCTTTCCAACAAGACCAAAATCTCATCAATCGGAGTTCGTATGGTGAAGTTAGGACCATTCAGGCACTTTGGGGTCAAAACACATTCTCAGGGTTCAGGAATTTATCTAAGGTTTTCTAGTTGTTTTGCCAACTTATAAGACTCTAAGGTAGTCCCAGCTTGTTAAAAATTCATGCCCAAAATTACTACAATTACAATTATTACACCCAAAAAAAAAATTATGCGTAAAATCCATGTATCGCGATCGCTCAGGTCGATGTGTCGTGATAGATGGGTGTGTCGCGATAAGTCGGTGTGTCGCGATAGATGGGTGTGTCGCGATACGTCGGTGTGTCGCAATAGATGGGGGTGTCACGATAGGTTGGTGTGTCACGATAGATGGGTGTGCCGCGATAGGTCGGTGTGTCGTGATAGATGGGTGTGTCACGGTAGCTCGGTGTGTCACGATAGATGGGTGTGTCACGATAGATGGCTGTGTCACGATAGACCAGAATATGGTGAATTCTAATGATCAACCTAGTGATCCTGGAAGCTCTCATCCCGTGCTGTGTCGTGGTGCACTCAGATTTGCGGTAGGGTCGATCTTTCTATGTGTCATAGCTCAAGGTCGACGTCTCGGGGCTTGCGCAGATGAATTCGATACCTGCAGAGCTTGCTGGGGATGGTGATGCTGTTGAAACCTGCAAGAATCATAAAAAAACACACAAACACAACAATGCACTCTCGCTCTCTCTCAAACTCTCACTATGCAAATGAGGTGAATGAAATGGGATTGGGAATATGAAGGGAGGATGGAGATGGTGTGGAGCGGAGATGGAGATGGAAATGGAGATGAAAATGGGAAAAAATTAGTGAAAAATATGAAATAACCTACTACTTACCTTTCCAATGCATCCTCTCTACGTCTTACCATCACACGCTCGTCCTCAAAGCTCCAATCCTTGGCGACGGTACCAAAATTTGGTATAGCTCAGTGATGAGTAGCACCTCCTTTAATGTCAATCCGGGAAGACATGAGGATGGTATGAAGACCTCGAACAAGTGATGGCACAAGTGTGTGAGTGAGAAGCACACCAACATGCACACACATACACACACGCATGCACACAAGGCAAGAACAAAGAGAGACACACTAGAATAACCTCTATTGCAAAAGAGTTCTCGTACAAGATCAAATCTAGAAGAAGCTAGCCCCAAAAATGAGCTCTCTACCTCTATTTATAGTTTTTGACTAGCTTTGGTCATGTTCAGACCTAGTTTCGGCCTAGTTAAAAATTAGGTCCCTAAGCTATTTTGGAGGCTCAAACGGGCTCTGAAAATTATGAAACTTGGTAGGCAAATACTTCTAAAGCTCCTCAAGCTCAAGGAATCCTTGGCT
This sequence comes from Ceratopteris richardii, assembly GCA_020310875.1. Taxonomy (NCBI): domain Eukaryota; kingdom Viridiplantae; phylum Streptophyta; class Polypodiopsida; order Polypodiales; family Pteridaceae; genus Ceratopteris; species Ceratopteris richardii. The sequence continues at coordinate 81,585,123 of CM035408.1, read as the reverse complement.
TGCACAAAATGGAGCTACAAAAAGGTGAAATGGTATTTACAATGGTTTTCAGTGATGAGAATCACTTTTAAAATAAAGTGAGGATTGAAAAAATTTGATTGGTTGCCTCACTACTAGATCTGTGTGTATGCCCATACTTGCTTCTTCCCAGATGGCAACACACATACTCTCATAATGCATGAACTTTGCATGCTTCTATGAGTGTACACTTATATTACATGGATGATTTGGATGGTAATTTACAAGGTTTGAACTTCTAGACTTTCATTATTGGATTAAAATTTAGGTTTTTCCATTCATACATGGTGCTTGGTGATGACTTGACTTGGTTATGGGACTTTTTAGGTACCCATTTCCAAGTTGTTATAGGAGTGACTTTACATGATGTGGTTACAACAGCTTTCAATGTAGGTTTTTGGGGGTTGAGATTGATGAGTACTAACAAAACCCTAAGAGCTCATGTGTAGAGATCTGAGCTTGTAAGCACGTTTAAGGCACCCAAATTTGTTTATTACTCTGGTCAGCCTTCATCAACCACTTTGGCATCCAAATAGTGAATACTCTTTGAGATGGAGATCTACATTGTTATGCTACCTATTGCCTTGGCTATCTCCTCTGCTTCTCCGGTACTAAGTTGGACTCCACTAGTACTAAATTGGTGGTTCACCCTTCCATACCCATATCTGTTTCATTCCACGAATCACTTTTCTTCTAGATTTTGAATGCCTTCTTGATACATCCATCTTCTTGTGTTGCCTGACTTGCTTCATGGGGTGCGATACTACGACCACAATTGTCTTTGGAAAACAAGGGAGTTCCACTAGCTCTTGAACTTGTTCTTTAATGGTTGAGTCCTTTTGCATCATAGAGCTTTGAACATGTACATCATCTTTGTCTTCAAGATTAGTCTTAGAAGAACTTATAGCAGGTGTGCACTCTCTAATTTGATTATAATGCATTGGCCATGTACCCAAACCTGAAGAAGCTGACTTCTTAGGTTAAAGTTGATTGTATGATTAGAGATCTAATATTAACCCAAGATGAAAGACTCAATGAGATCTTCGTCATGGAAAACTAGTGCCTTAGTTTTCATCGAACATCCTGAATAGAGATGAGAAGTTCCACCTGGCCGCTGCAAAGGGTTTCCACACCTCCCAATCCCATGAGATAGGCTTCAATAGGATTTATTTGCAAATCCAAGCCCTAAAATCACAAGCAAGCTCGCAGTCATCCTTTGTATACAGAGTCTCCTTTGCCTGATTCTCCCCTCTTAATGAGGACCAACTTAATTGTGTGCTCTTTGCTCACTTGGATGAACATGACAATCATTGTGTGTAGGAATAGGGAGACAACCCTAAGGAAGAAGAAGATGCCCATGAATCAAGGCTCGAAATAAGTGCACCCCTCTCCTAAAATTAAAAAAAAACTAAAAGTAAAGTGGAGAGATAGTTAAACTCCATTGGAGTGTTAGTGGCTTTTTCTAATCCAACCAAAAATTCTAAGAAGTAATCTATGAATGTTCTTAATTATAATTCTCTTAATTGTAAGGGACTTACATATCTAGCCAAAAGAAAAATTATTAGTTCTTGGATGTTTGACATCACTCTCTCCTCACATATTATTAGTCTCCAAGACCTCAAGATGAATGGAAATAACCTTCATTTTAGTCTTAAACGTGTGTTTCAAAACCATACTTGGAATTTCTCTAATCATAGACATTGTAGTTGTTGATATATTTAGGTAGTGATGTGTGTGAACACTCTAGGACCGTCGAGGCACTTTTTTCCCTCTTTAGTGGGTGGTGTCACTCTAGCACAATGGGAAGTACCAGTGTGAGGAGCTTCACCTCGTAATTGTCAATCCACGGAGAGGCTAAGTCGATATGAAGATCAAGAGTGAATGAGTTGTATGAAGAAGATGGTGAGAAATGCAAGAGCATACACACACATGCATACATACACACAAGGAAAGTTGTAACAGAGATCAATGGAAGGCAAGAAAAGAACTCATAATCATATTCATCATCATCTAGTTACAATAGCTCTTCTAGCTCTAGATCATAGGTTCATTCATAAACTAATAACAACCTCAAAATGAGCTCTCTAGCTCTTTTTATAGTTTTTGCCTAGTTTTGACCGGTTTCACATCTAGTGACTAGCATAGTTAAAAAGTAGGTTCTAGGTCTAATTTGAACTAACTAACAACTTCCCAAAATTACAAAAAATGGTGTGAGTGTTCTACCTAGACTCCTCAAGCTTGAGGACTCCTCGGCTTGCACAAAATGGAGTCGCTTCCATGATAATTGGATGTATATACATATAATACATTGGTTTAGTGATAAAAATCACTGTTGTCATGATGAAATCTTCTGAGTAGTTTTCAGTGCTTCCTCTCCTTCTATGACGAGAACTAATACTCGACCCTTTGCCTTGAACACTCCCCTCCTCATTGTTTCTGTTGTCCCTGATAGAACCTGATTTAGCATGAGTAATGTAGTTTGTGAGCAAGTATGTTGCCAAGGTGTGTTCGGTGATGCGAAGTCCCCGGATAAGATCACGTTTAAGCTTGTTCAAATCAATGGGCTGGGGTTCATCTGGAGGTGGGCACATATAATGTTCTCAATACATGATTTGTTCACAATCAAACAAGTGTAGCAAATGTGTTGGAGGACTGATAAACACTTCTGAGTGATATTCCCAGAAGCTTGTGGTGAACATTTCTTCAAACATCTGCTTGTAGCAGGCGGGCATATGCTTCAATGGGCAGTGCCAAGCATAGCATACCTTGAGAGAAGATTTCATGCTCATGTCGTAAACGAGGTCCAAGTTCTCATATTCAAAGTCTGGTGTATTTACACTGGGAGACTTGATGCGTCCAAAGGTCTTGAATACAATCTGCATTGTATCAAAAATCTTTACCATCATTTGAGTAGCGATATTTGTCATTTTGTGTAAACGAGGCAACCAATGATGAATGGTGGCCATCATATAGCCAATAGTCGAAGTATTATTCATTGGAGGCATGAGATAGGGGTAATTAAGCCAATCCTTGCATTGATGATTGTTCTGGACCTTAATAGCCAATGCCTTCCAAGTACGTCTACGTGGAAATGGTCTATAACATGGGTTGTACTTCAAGTGTGTCAGAGCAGGCATCCATGTATGCATCATTTCCAGGTACTTTTGTAGGAAGTCTGCGCACTAGGTGGGTTGATAGATGTGGAATCACTCTGTTTCTAGAGGAACATCCTTGGGCTCGAATTGCGTAGCGTGCATGGGGTGCTTCTTATTCTCTTTCTCCACTTGAAAATTATACTCCTCTATCAAGAGGAAATATGGCTTATACTGCAATTCACTAGACATCATATGTGTGCGGGGGGTGATAGCGACAAAATAAGGCGACTTCAAAATAACTTCTTCAAGATTTGCCCTCGCGTGAAGTTGCGCATCTACACGAGTAGAGTGTTTCTTACCCAATTCTTCAATGGTCTTTAACCAAGCTAGCGGTGGTAGTTTGTAAGTGTCCTGTCCTTCAGGGGATGAGTGGCCACCAACAACCATTAAAGGTACATATTCTTCTTTGAATGCTTCCACGACACGGATAGGTATCGTTTCTTTTAGTTTTGGTAGATCAGATGGTGAGTCTGGTCAAGGGGGTTTGGTCATATTCGATACTTGAGTCTGTAACTCTTGTACTTTCATACCTATAGCATGGTCAATTCTTCCAAGAGAGCCAGTGGTGCCACTTACTGTATGATAGTGGGTCCCAAAAGATTCTTTAAGAAACAAATTTTTATTAGTGTCCCTGAGGGATCGACATTCTTCTTGTAAACGGTCATAGTCCTCAAGCACATGTGCATGGTCTTCCAATAGTATCTGCATCAATTCGGTGGGAGCAGCCTGAAAGCGGGACGAAATTAGTGGAATATTTGGGTTGTCCAATGTAGCTTTAAAATTCTCCCAATTCTACTATTGCAGACGTTGATTTTCCTCCTTTGCAGTGTTGAGGTGTCGGCGAAGAAGCGCCATATTGCATGATAGTTGGGCATTTTGCATCAAGTGAACGTCTAATTGTGATTCAGCTTTTTTCACACATTCCTATATCTGAGCTTCAAGGTTTTGCTGTTGCGTCTGATATTCGAATATGGGTTTGTCTAATGTTGGAATGAGCACAAAGGTCATCAACATAGACTTCTAAATTCTTCCTCAGGAACTCCTTAAATACATGGCACATTAGTCTCTGGAAGGTAGCTGGTGCATTGGTAAGCCCAAATGGCATTACCCGAAAGGCAAATATACCCCACTCTGTGGCAAAAGCTATCTTATGCTGATCTTCTGGAGCTATGGCTACTTGATTGTAGCCCGAAAATCCATCGAGGAAGCTGTACACTTCCTTGCCTGCTACTCTTTCTAAGAGATGTTCTGTGATGGGAAGCGGATAGTTATCTCGAATTGTGGCTGCATTGACCTTCTTCAAGTTAATGCATACACGCAGCTTGCCATTCTTCTTGGGCACCACTACGATGGGGGATACCCACTCAGTGTGCTCAATTTCATAGATAAATCCAGCTTCAACCAGTCTATCTATCTCCTCTTTGATCTTGGCAGCGTAATTATCGTTATATGTATAGGGCTTTTGCTTAGAGGGTTTAGCATATGAGGTCATGGGGATAGTGTGTGAGCATATGTCAGGGTCAACACCTTTCAAATCCTTGTAACTCCAAGCGAATACATCTCTGTATTCTCTTAGCAAGGCTATTAACGCATGCTCTTCTTCCTCTGTTAGGTCATGGCCTATGTACGTGCATCTCTCCTCTCCGTCTTCTAGGGCCACTACTATTTTCTTTGTGGTTTCTTTGTTATCATAGGCCTCTCCTGATTGTGTTTCTCGTTTAGGCATTCTGATCATGACTCTCCTGTCATCTATCTCATACTTCTTAAAATTTTCTAGGACCAAGATTCCTCCTCTTCTTGTGTGACTTCTTTCTGCTTCCTTTTCTTTCCTTCTTCCTTAGGGGTCACATGTGTGGCTAATCGTACATCATTTGTAAGCTCTCCATGCCTCTGGGGTTGAAATTCTACTTCATGGAAGTATTCTTCATCTGATGCAAAAGGTGGGTCCATAATGATTGACTCTAGATCGGAGTCACTCGCAACCTCAAATGCATCAGGGCTAGGTTCGCATTCTTCTAGAACTGCCTCTCCCATGATTGGCTCTATGGAGAAGACTGAAATGTCATAGCCATCCTCATCACAGTGAGGTGTCCATTGTTCCTCATTGATGGCTACATCCATGGTTGCTAGAATTTCTGCCCAGCCGTGAGGTTCGAATTCTTCGTCTGGAAAAACTACAGGTGCATAGGCTAGGTCTTGAATGGGTCTATGTGTTTCGTTTGCACCTATTTCTCTACCCTTTTCTCTCTTCTCTTCCTCTATTGCTACTTTGCACATCCATAAGTGAGTGTCTTCATGCATCCATGAGGATCCTGATCCTATGGAATGCACCGATTCCGTATCATCTTTGGCTCTATGGATGGGGTTCCATTGGATAGGAGGGACATCTCTATGAGAGTAATCTTTGAGATTTACTTTGGTCGTAACACCTAAGTGTTGCAAATACAAGGAGTTGGTTCCCCAATCCTGTACCACTTGCAACTGTTGCATAAATGGTCTTCCCAAAATCATCTCATAGGCATGGTTCTTGCTAAAATCACATATAGCAAATGTATGCTCGAACTCAACACCACATGTGGTGAGAGTTATTCCTTCTAGCAATCCTAAGGGTCTCTCAATATGACCATCGGCCATCTGCAATTTCATTCTCGTTGGCCTGAGTGTTGGCTTACCCAAACGCTTCCATAGGGAAGTGGTGGCAATTGCAACTCCTGCACCTGAGTCCAAAATTGCCTTGGTGGTGTACCCCTGATAGGTAATGGGAAGATAGGTGTTCCCTTCTTCACCTTCACACATGTCTCCTATCTTATCCAAGGGTATGTTACAAGGCCGACGGAGCGAGACAACCGCAACCGCAGAAGAAGGACAAACAAGAATTTTGGCTGAAATGACGGAGATGCAGGAAATTACGCAAGAGTCGGTAAATGAAGGATGCGAAAGCAATAAAAAGTAGGATGAAGAAGAAGGAAGAGCGAGAGCTTCCGCCGCTCTGTCTGGCTGGTGAGAGCAGAGATCACTGTGTAAGAAAGAGAGAGAGAGAACGTTTTGGATTGATGGTTGAGATGGGAGAGAAAGGTGGAAGAGAATTGCGCATGTGAAGGTTAACAGGAATTTACTCAAGAGAGACAGAGAGATAGAGACGTCAAGAGAAGCAAGAGTTCAATTGTTGTTTGTGTCACGATTGTTATTTTGTAAGTGCATAGCATTGAGTACTTCTTGAGAAGAAAGGTTAGTCGATATCTGCAAGAAACTATGATACTATTCTCTGTAGTAGTGAATCTGATTAATGTATTGGGATATACCTCCTTTTGAGTACTCTGAATTAAGTATTACAGTAGATGACGTTCAGTATACTATTATATCATTTTTTTGTCGGTATGTGTGCGCACTGTTGATAATAATTTTCTGGTATACACCATTTGTATAACGGATTGTGTGATTGAAGATGAATATGACGGCTTGGAAAGTGTAGTATCGTGAACCATTGAGTAATCTGTTGTGGTGTTGCAGTACTGTGTACGACGTTTTATTCTGTTATAATCAGAATATAGAATAAGATACGGTATATTCTGTTTACCTTTGTTGAGAGAACGAGGAAGATAACAACAACTTTGATGTTAGAACTTTTAAATAGTAAGAACGATAGTATGGCAATAAACTGACGCACCTGATCCGTGTTAAGAACGATTTTACTGTTGTGAATTGTCCGCAAATCTATTTTGGATATTGATGAAGGATTAGATAAGATGTGGAATGATTAGATGGGAAAATAGTACAGGGCCTCTATCTAATAGACCCGTACCACTCCCAAGAACCCGAGGACTCGATAATACTCTTCCGAAAGTTGGATAGAAAGTATTATCGTTTAACATTGGCGATCCCGCTGGGGATGTGGCATTAAGATTGCCTGGTATTTTGTTCGAATTAAATTTTGTTGGATGGAGAGTAGCAACAGAATCAGATTGTTGCAAGACTGTTCTGTTCGTAATACTATATGATCAGTACGGAAATGCTACATGCCGATTACTTGATCAGGTGAAAAGTATCCCAAGAATCACCAGTTAGGGGTATTAAGAACAACTCTGGGAGGTACTAGTGCAATTAGACATGACGCAGTTGTCGAAAAAGTGACGAACGATAAAACTGATTCCGGTGAAATTACGGTAGAACGTATTACATCTCTAGAACTGTCTGGTATCACTACGGTGCAGACTGTCGAAAATACAGCAATTTTGGAACCTACCAAGACGCAGTTGGAATCTAGTCTAAAAGTTTTCGGAATAGATTTAGATTCAGATACGATTAGAAACACTTTAGGGAAGGAAATTAACACAGGCGAATCAACACCGTATCCAGTCACAATTTCGAATCCTTCCGGTGGAATTTCGGTAAGAAAAACACAGTTTTTCGGTGACGACTCAGCAGTTTCGACTGAATCTTCCGCTCAACTACAATGTTTGGAAGCAAGTCCTCCTACTCTGGATATCAAGGAGGAAGGAAGACTATTTGAAACAGAAATTCGCAATATAGTAAGTAAGCTAATTGCACCGGAAAGTGTGCCGTTTGGTGAAACAAATTCCGGTAGTTCAGAAACTCAAAACAGAAATACAGAAGGAGGGTATAATACACTCACGATGAACGAACAACCGCAACAACAGTTAGGTCAACCCAAATCGGCTCCAATGGGAGTAACATACACAAAGTTTAGTGGATTTCCAGGAGATGATCCAGATGCTCACGTACGCACCTTTGAAATCAGTTACGCTGTCCTCAACCATCCACCGGACCCGGCATACAAAGCATTTGTTTTTCAATCTACACTTGTGAATGAAGCAGCAAGATGGCTTACTGAATACGATATTAATCATTTCGGTACTTATGAAGCAGTATGAGACACTTTTTTGCAGCGATTCAGGCTGAAAAAGAATCCTGCAGAGATCTTTGATTATTTACAGAACAACAGACAGAAACCAAATCAAACTGTACAAGAGTATGCTACCCTTTTCAGAACACATTTAAGACAGTTACCCCAGGCTCATGCTAATTTACCAGACGATGTTATTACACAGTGGTTTATCAATGGCTTACTTTCTCAACTTAGGCAAATCATGATTATAAGATGTGTAGGAGCCATGACCCTCGATGCAGTGATCGCAATGACCCTTCAGCTGGAAAACAAAGTTGGTGGATTTTCAGAGGATTTGGAATGGATAAAAACAAACAAACATGTGGCTGAAGATATAACTAAGCAAGTATATTGCACCACATGCAAGAATTCAGGACATACTAGTGCCCAGTGTGCGTTAAATCAGACCTATTGCGCCATCTGTAACATTGTTGGACATACCACTGAGAATTGTGCATACAATGCCAGAAGACAAGGAACAGCAACAGTTAATGCAATTATTCAGGAACAAGGGCAGATAGCCAATCAATATGTACCCCCACATTTGAGAAACAATCAACAACAAGGTTATCGACATTATCGAGGACAGAGGAACAATAACTATAATACACCGCGCTGGCAGAATGGACCACCACCGGAAAATCATAATTTACCACCACCACGATGTCATTTCTGTGGACAATTGGGCCATATTAGAAGATTCTGTAGAGATGCAGCGGAATATGACCAAAGGAAAAAGGAACGTCAAAACCCAATGGCCAATGTGGTAACAATCACACCTGTAGAGACGCAGGCAGCAGCAGTTCAAACTCGTTCCGGTAAACAATTGCAACCAGCAGCAGAATTATTTGAACCAGGGATACGTGAACAACACAGAATGTATAATAAAGCTAGTCAATGGACCACCGTAGGACCACCTGTTTTTCCAGAACCTACTCCAGTAATCCAGTCCCCGGATACGACACAAGTTCGTGCTGACAATACAGAAGCAGGTACATCATCTGCAGCAGAATTACCATCTTCAGACCAAGCTTCATCTTCAACAGTTAAGGAAAATGCAAATCAATTGCAACCAGCATGGGATATATTGTCAAAAGCATCCATCACACTGCCTTTCGGGCAATTACTGGCATTAGTACCAGGAATACGCCAACAATTTCAACAGCAGTTTACTACAAAATCTGCTTGCATTCCGGCTACCGCAACAGTACAACCAGAGCCAGACTCTACGGTAGATCACTCAGTTCCTCTGATTACGGTATGGTTTAATAAACATCAAATCACACAAGTTTTAATTGATGGGGGGTCTGGCGTGAATATTGCCACTGCGTCACTTTGTAAGAAGTTGGGATGGACTAAGATAGAACCAGTTCAATTCTTTGTTAGGATGGCTGATCAATCTAGAGTCCATCCAGTAGGACTGGTCCGAGATATACCCATAACTTTGCAAGACACAACATTCAAGATGACCTTCGTTGTTCTAGAATTGCCAGAATCCACCCTAGATTACAATCTACTTTTCGGCCGTCCTTGGTTGAAACAAGCCAAGGTAATTCAAGACTGGTCAGCCCAGGAACTTACGTTCAAAGATAAAAATCGCAAATGTGTTGTAAAGTTAGACGTGATACAACCCTGTGAGTTACATGCTCGACCATATTTTGCCGAACCAGTCCATATGTTAGATGGGTTGTCTGATGACGAAGAAGAAGAATTTCTGAAGAATAATGTTGATTTAATGACATTAGGAACTATTGATCTACAGTCTGTTGTAGATACCTGGAATGCTTCAGTATGTACAGTAATACCCATTGCCGAAGAAACTAAGGAGGAAGATACCATTTCGATTCACGATAATGAACTACAGCAACTTCTCGAACCATCAGCTAATACAGAGAAATATCAACAATTTTATGTTCCAGAAGACCAGTTAATTACTTATAATCTTGGAGATGAAGATCACCCTCGTCCTGTAAAGATAAAGCAAAACTTACCGGAAGCATTTCAAGCACATTTAATTCAGTTACTCCAAGAATTTACTGACGTCTTTGCATGGGATTACAAAGACATGAAGGGCTTGGATCCTCGTATTTATCAACACAGAGTTATGCTAAAACCAGAAGCGAAACCGATAAAGCAAACCAGCTACCGGATGAACCCACATTATGCATCACAGGTAAAGGATGAACTTGATAGGTTATTAAAAGTTGGATTCATAGTACCAATAGAACATGCGGAATGGATTTCACCGATTGTGATTGTACCGAAGAAAAACAAGCAATTGAGAATCTGCGTAGACTATCGGAAATTAAATGCTGCAACAGTACCGGATCCTTTTCCGATTCCCTTTTTGGATACTATGCTTGACAAAGTAGCAGGTCATGAGATGTATTCATTTCTAGATGGATACAGTGGATATAACCAAGTAAGAATGGCTGAAGAGGATATACCAAAAACTGCATTTATTACAAATTGGGGTGTCTTTGCTTGTACAGTAATGTGGTTTGGATTGAGGAATGCACCAAGCACATTTCAAAGATGTATGCAGGAGATATTTTCTCCTTATCTCACCTCATTTATGCAAGTATACCTTGACGATTTTTCAATTTTTGGTAAGACGATCGCACATCTGGTACATTTACGATGTTGCTTTTAGAAATGTAGAGAATATAGATTGTGTTTAAACCCAAACAAATCTGTGTTTGAGGTTTCATGTGGTAAGTTACTTGGTCACATCATATCGGGATAGGGTATTCAAGTCGATCCTGATAAAATTTCAGCAATATTAGAAGCTCCGGTGCCTAATACACCCAAAGAAGTAATGCGGTTTATGGGTCAAGTGAGATGGCATGGAAGACATTTACGGTGGCTTGCTCATGTGGCAATACCACTGAACAAATTAATTTCCAAGACTCCACAGCAATTCGAATGGACTCAAGAATGTCAGATAGCATTTGATCGACTGAAACAGTTATTAACACAGGTTCCCATTTTACAGCCACCAGATTGGGATCACCCATTTCACGTATTCGTTGATGCATCTGATATAGCAATAGGAAGTGTACTGATGCAACAAACCGATAAATGGTTTAGACCAGTATACTATGCTAGCAGAAGATTAGCACCTGCAGAGAAGAACTACTCGGTAACAGAGAGGGAATGCTTAGGACTAGTGTATTCGGTAAAAAAATTCAGACATTATTTGCTGGGCCGAAAATTTACATTTCATGTCGATCACGCTGCACTTGTTTACTTGGTTCGGCAGCAACATATAGGTGGCCGCCTAGCACGATGGGTCCTACTATTGCAAGAATTCGACTATGATGTCACTCATCGGCCAGGTAGTTCACATGCTTTAGCAGACTTTTTGTCATGCTTAGATTCAGGTGAACCTCCGATCGGCATAAATGATACAACGCCAGCCATCTATACTTCAGAACCAACTACTGAGGAATTGTCGAACCAACCAGTACCAACTATGTATTATGATCAGTTATTGACCTTCCTTTCGGATGGATGTCTACCTTCTGAAGTCCCTACAACTACACGCCGAAAAATTGCAGTTTTTAGTCGAAGATTCCAGTTAGTTGCTGGAGAACTTTATTATACAGATCATACAGGAACCTTACTCCGATGTATCCCTACACATGAAGTAAACTCAGTCATCAATCTGGCTCACTCAAGTCCAACAGGAGGACATTTTGCAGCAGATCTTACTCACCGAAAAATTCTGCAAAGTGGACTTTGGTGGCCAACTATGTACAGAGATGTATTGGAATTTATCAAAACTTGTGATAGCTGTCAAAGAACTGGACAACCACTACAACGCCATTACTTTCCACTTCATCCAGTACTTCCTTTAGAACCATTTCAGAAGTGGGGTCTAGATTTTATTGGTCCAATCACACCTCCCGCGGTATTCAGTAACAACCGGTATATATTGACTTGCACAGACTACGCAACCAGGTGGGCAGAAGCATGGCCTTTACGTTCGGCTACAGCAGTTGCAGTAGCAAAATGTCTATTATCAGATGTCTTTCCAAGATTTGGATTGCCACTAGAGCTTGTTTCAGATCAGGGCACCCATTTTATGAACAATTTGATGAAAGCATTAACACAGTCGTTCCAGATCAGTCATAAATTCAGCTCACCATATTATCCTCGTGCAAATGGATTGGCAGAAAGTACCAACAAATCTTTGCTGAACATGCTTCAGAAATTGACTAGAGAAACACCGGAAAGATGGGATCAGTTGCTACCTGCAGTCTTATGGGCCTATCGCACAACATATAAGGTAACCACCGGCTTGACACCATTCAAATTAGCCTATGGACTAGAAGCAATAGCCCCGATGGAAATTGTAATACCAAGTTTAAGAGTAGCAATTTCTCAAAAGCTTCTACCCGAAGAGTCATTGGTATTTCGGTTGGAAACACTTAAAGAATTAGATGAGCACCGATGGCTCAGTTTCTTAACTATGAAAGAAATCCAACTAAGATAGGCCAGGACACATGACCGTAATTTAAAGACTCCAGTATTTTCGGTAGGACAGCTTGTTCTTTTTTACAATGCGAAGTCCAACAGATCAGCAGGAAAATTCAAGTTACGTTGGTTCGGTCCATTCAAGATTTCAGAACAAGTTGGTCCGGCTACTTTTCGGTTGACTACATTGACTGGACAACCACTTCCAAAAGTGATAAACGGTTCTAAGCTACGGCCGTATCAAGTAACGTCACAGCTGCGATAACAAGGGTACACAGGGTACTGCAAGTTCTTAATTTTCTTCCTGTCTTTTAGTTCCTTCTTGTTTTAATTTGGTATAATCAATAAAGTAAGTGTAATCGCCGTATTTTAATATCTATTTATGTCAAGCCGGCCGCTCCTTTTTCTCTCTTTGCATGCATGCACACCAGATATAGACATTACTGCCCGTTTTGTGTAATTAGTACCGTTTAAAATATTCTTTGTATAAATCTCTTATATAACTCACTTAAACTCGTCGGATAGGTAATATAGTATCTTGCGATCACGGCTGTATTTTCTGAATACTCGTGTTTTGTGTCTTGTATCTGTGCGCAATGGAATCCTTAGCAAACTATACAGCTTTTACTGATGGTATCCCTGCTGAAGTAGGAAATTACCTGCGTGTACGAGGATTGGGTAGTTTCGCCGAGCTGCCCTGGCACTCAGTAGAAGCTCACCCCTTCTTCGCACAGATCATTTCTGCTATCGCTCGAGTATCTCCCACCGAAAAAACAATGGGTTTTCCTCTCCTTACCTTCCAGAACTGTAATCATATTCCAAGCTTTTGCTGAAGTATACCATTTGACTCCACAAGGCCGCGAGAATCTCCCCATGATTTCTATAACCCGAATGGCAGAATTGTTCCCTCGTTATTCATCTAATGAATATGCCATTCTCTGCCGACCAGAACCCGAAAGAACTGCATTACAATTCCTAGTTGCTATACTCAATTTCCAGAAACGAACTTATGGTATCTCTCGACCATTTTATTCTGCCATCGATATAGCTGCCCGAGAACCTGTTAACTTCGCGTCGTTTTTCTTTCAACGTATTCATAAGGAGTGCATCTCAATCATGAAGCAAGTTAGCAAAGGCAAAACTCCTAGGTCTCGACTTCCGCACATTCTGTCATTTCTGTTTCCAACTATAATGCAAGCACAACCACCACCAAGAGGACCAGTACTACAGATTGAAGAATCAGCGCAACCTTTAGATGAAGACGAAGAAGATGAAGAAGAGATTAATCAGTTATTCAGAAGTAAACGAATCAGAATCAGTCCTTCTGAAAGTAAGGTTGCAGGTTCAGTCGGACAAGACGAAGAAGTACAACAGGAGGTCGATCAGCATCCAGGTGAAGCAATACAAAAGGAAGCCAAACAACAGCAAGAAGTACAACACGACACAGAACAACAACACGAAAATAAAGAAGGGAAAGCCAGTAAACAAGACAAAGCAGTAGAGAATGAAGCTGATCAGCAAGACAAGGAAGTAGAAACAGAGGCCAAGTATCAAGATGAAGAGAGGTTCCATGATACAAATACGTCTATGCACCAGGAATCAGCAGCGTATTCATTAGCGTCTGAGCACCAACAAACGCAGGAGCAAACTGAAACTGAAGCAATTTCAACTGATAAAGTCTGTCAGCAGCAACATCAAGAGAACCAACAAATCCATGAACAACAACCTACAAATGATGCATTGGATAAGTTCCTGAAGGCAGCAGAAGCAACAGATGTTGGCACCGCAGCGAATGAACAACAGGATACAAATAAGGTAACAAGCTCTAACGCAGCTCGTCCCATTTTACCACTGGAAAATGAAGTACATCCCATCCAAGACCACCCCGACGATTCATCATCATCTTCCCCTAACTACTTGCCACCGAATTCTCAACAATTACTCACCGATACGTTTGCCCAACCACGATAATTTCTGCAAACACAATCTGTTCAGGTATTTTCTGAATTAGCATCGATCGGACAGTTTCTTATTAATCTCTCCCAGCAATTATCTGCTCAGATAAGAGCTGATACAGACAATATCTACAAGGAGTTGCAGCATAAAGTAGAATTACTGGAAGCCGATATTACTCCTCTTCAAGAAGAATTATACATAGTAAAGGCAGAAAATCAGGCCCTACACGAACAGGTGAAGCAGCTGCAAGAACGACTCAGTGACCAAGAAGACATAACAAAACAACGGGATGAAGCTCTGAAAACAATGAACAATCAAAAAGAATTGTTGATAGTAGCCAATGCAGAAATCAATAAGTTAACACAGAACTTCAAAGATGCAGAAGATGTTAGAGTAGCATTAGGCAACTTACTGGAAGAAACTAGATTACAGCTGGCCCAAAAAGATCAACAAAACCAAAAACAGCAAAGAGAACTGAAGCAAAAAGAATTCGAGTTGAATACTATAAAAGACAGTTTATCAACAGTTAACGACATACTGCATAAGTATCTCGTTGAAGAGCCTCAGAAACAGAAAAGATTAGCAGATACGAAAAGGGCAAGAGATGCATATCATAAAACGATCCAGTTCCTCAACCAACAGTTAGAAAGGCTCGACAATCAAGTACGCAACCAAAATGATTACATCCATCGAATGCAGCAACAAGTAACAGACATGAAGACAGCCAGAGATGCAGCATTGGCCAATGAATTTTATTTACAGGAAGCATTCTTACAAACCGAGGCTGAAAATTTACTTTCGGAAGCTATTGTGCTCAGTTCGGTGCGCACAGATGCCCAATTATTAGAACCCGACACCCTGAAAGATGTATTAGAAACTCTTAAGAAAAAAATTTCCCGTATCTTTCGATCAGCTAGAAGTATGTATTTAGAAGGTCTCGCAGCAGAACTGTAAAATTCGGTCCTACAAATCCTGTGTTGTACTGATGATTTTTATTAAAAGTCACGATTTTTTGTGCATAATACTCTTCGCACATGTAAAAGACGTTCCAAGTCCAGCATCGATCTACGGGATAAAATACAGAATGATGATTTTTGATGCAACAATTTCGGTAAGAAGTATGAAGTGTCATGTCCGAATGAAATATCATCATTCCAGCAAACGGCAGTTCAAGTTCTAGTGCTTATAAAATGCGTATGCCCAGCATAGTATTTTTCTGTATAGTATTCTGCGAGCTCTCGTACTAATTAACAAAACTTCTAGCATATTATTTTCGGCGAGCCTTACAACTATGTCTAAATCGGATATACTAAGATGGCGACTCAGGAAGCGCGCAATTGCACAGAACCGTGTTGTGACTACAACAGATACTACATTACAGGATGATGAAGATGACTCAAGAACTTCGGCAACATCACCGGGTCAGCATAACAACATATTATTTTCCACAGAATTTAAAATAGAGCTTGACATCCATTCTAAGAGAAATGAGAACTGGTTACGGAGGATCGGACTTCTCCAGTTTGCTAAGTTACCCTGGGAACAGTGGACAGGTAATGAAGATGCAGAGAATCAGTTACACAGCATGCGACAAACAAAAGGTCTCCTTATAAATCAGGTACAATTTTCACCACAATTAGTTTCGTCAGTATTTCAATTACCGTTGTATGAAGAGGCAAACTTTCCCAAATGTTCTTATAACGACCTGCGAAAAGAATTTGGTAAGGGCAAAGGTCGTAGACGCTATTTTATGATGAAGAATGCCACATATACTCGCCGTGAACAATTTAAATGGTACTTAGAAAGGCTCTACTTTATAGTCAGATTTGATCTTATGTCTAGAGAAAATTTTTCGCCTCTAGTACAAGCGGAGACAGGAGGAAAAGTGAGCTGGGCTCACTGGTTGTACAACCATTTACACAAACAGTTTTTTGTTGGGGACAAACGCAGGTCCCAAAAATACACTCGTTTACCAGTGTATTTAGCTGCTATTTTTCAATTCATACAAGCTAGAAGACCAAATGTTGAAAAACACGGTATGCTCAGCTCAGAGCATAACTACACAAATGAACAAGATGAACCCGATACACTGTTAGACTCCTCTGAGGATGTATACCCCACAGACGGCACTGAACAGGCAAGGGTGTTTGGAACACCTTTTTCGTTGATAACAAAAAGAAAGTTACAGCAGTCACCCCAACCAGTAAATTCGAAGAAGTCGAATACTAATGATTCTATTGCCGGAACTGGAAATCAGGTATATAGCATGCAGAAAAAATTACAGGAAGTCTCAGATTTTTTAATACAACAAGAATAGAAGCTACAACTGGGAAAAGATCAGGCGTTGGCCAATATGAACCATTTTAATTCTTTGTTGACATCAAATCAACAATTGCAAAACGCACTGAAAGATAAAACAAAACTGCTGAGAGAAGTACAGAATGAACATAATCAACTGATAGTTACATTAGTTAATATTACCAAATCTATTAAGGAATTTCAACAGTACCAGGAAGCGGTGCAGAAACAGATACATGACGAAATGACCAATTTTTCGGCAATGAATGCCACTCTACAGAACGAAATTGAAGTCTTACGATCCAGAATAAAGGTCTTGCAGGATTTAGAAAAACAGGTCTTAACTGGCGAAGGAATTAATCTGGATGCCACTTTAATGACAAAAATCGATATCGAAGCATTAAAACAAAAGTTGAGCACTCATGTACATAACAGTTGGAAACTTTTTCGTCGCAGATGGTTGGCCATTACAATACCAAAAATGGAAAACATACGCTCAGGTTTTGTCTCCCAACATGACCATGATTTGGTAGATATAATTAACCAGCAGAAGCAACAGTTGGAACAACAAAAACAGAAAATAAATCAATTACAGAAAGAAATTCGGCAACACAAATCTGGAACAGGTAGTCCCAAAAAACAAACGCCCTCGATTGCAGATAATCATATCTCTGATAAGATTCAGGTCGATCTTGCGGGTTCGAGTCCACCGTGCGTGCCAGTGTTACAAGGCCGACGGAGCGAGACAACCGCAACCGCAGAAGAAGGACAAACAAGAATTTTGGCTGAAATGACGGAGATGCAGGAAATTACGCAAGAGTCGGTAAATGAAGGATGCGAAAGCAATAAAAAGTAGGATGAAGAAGAAGGAAGAGAGAGAACTTCCGCCGCTCCGTCTGGCTGGTGAGAGCAGAGATCACTGTGTAAGAAAGAGAGAGAGAGAACGTTTTGGATTGATGGTTGAGATGGGAGAGAAAGGTGGAAGAGAATTGCGCATGTGAAGGTTAACAGGAATTTACTCAAGAGAGACAGAGAGATAGAGACATCAAGAGAAGCAAGAGTTCAATTGTTGTTTGTGTCACGATTGTTATTTTGTAAGTGCATAGCATTGAGTACTTCTTGAGAAGAAAGGTTAGTCGATATCTGCAAGAAACTATGATACTATTCTCTGTAGTAGTGAATCTGATTAATGTATTGGGATATACCTCCTTTTGAGTACTCTGATTAAGTATTACAGTAGATGACGTTCAGTATACTATTATATCATTTTTTTGTCGGTATGTGTGCGCACTGTTGATAATAATTTTCTGGTATACACCATTTGTATAACGGATTGTGTGATTGAAGATGAATATGACGGCTTGGAAAGTGTAGTATCATGAACCATTGAGTAATCTGTTGTGGTGTTGCAGTACTGTGTACGACGTTTTATTCTGTTATAATCAGAATATAGAATAAGATACGGTATATTCTGTTTACCTTTGTTGAGAGAACAAGGAAGATAACAACAACTTTGATGTTAGAACTTTTAAATAGTAAGAACGATAGTATGGCAATAAACTGACGCACCTGATCCGTGTTAAGAACGATTTTACTGTTGTGAATTGTCCGCAAATCTATTTTGGATATTGATGAAGGATTAGATAAGATGTGGAATGATTAGATGGGAAAATAGTACAGGGCCTCTATCTAATAGACCCCTACCACTCCCAAGAACCCGAGGACCCGATAATACTCTTCCGAAAGTTGGATAGAAAGTATTATTGTTTAACAGGTATCTCTGGCACTGTTCTTTGGGATCCTACCTGGGAACGAGGTTTTGCTATTTCTGGTACTTGTTTGGCTACATGTTTCCATAATTCAGGTCTAACCTTGAGTAGCTCTTCTAACTTGAGATTGCACTGCACTTTAGTGTTTTTCACTACCTCTGTGTTCCTGGGTAAGACTGAATCTTCGTTTCTTACCATGACTGTAGGTGCTCTCATACAGGTGGACTTTGCTTCCCATGGGCCTGTGAAATGGGGTAGTTCTTGTAAAGAATTAGACTCGAAGTCTAATCTTTCTTGAGATTGGGCACTCTCCTGCTCTCCATAAATGGAAGGAAGGTCTTGTGGGAATTGATTGTGTGTGTCATCCACAAGTTCAATGGGAGGAGGAACTTCACTCTCTTTAGCCCATTTCTCTTCTTGAATCTCTCGCAAGAATTCTGGAGTGAATCGATTCATAGAAGAAGATGTGTCTGACTCCGTGGAGTTAGGAACATAGGCTTTCTGGGTAGGAAGACCTGCTCTTTCACTAGCCTTGTCATGGTGTTGAAGGGCGGGTTCCTTTTGTGATTGTGCCATTAGATTCTCTATTCTTTCTAGGGAGGGGGGGTTGTCTGGTTCAGTGGAATTGGGCACATAAGCTTTCGATGGGGGATGGGTCATGTTTTTGCTTGCTTTATCTCTTTCTTGATTTTTTTCTTCCTTGGCAGATCTTGCAATTATGCCCTCTAACTTCTCTAGAAGTCCATCCAAGTGTAATTGCATCTTGGCTGAGCCCGAGTAATTGAAAAGGCGACTCGCTTCAAACATAGTCTGAGCCAATGCGACCATTTTCGCGCAAAGCTTGGTTCTTTCTATCTCTAGGTCAGCTCTAGGGTAGCACTTGTCATGATCCGTGACATTTGGCCCTTCTTGGATTCTGGCCTGATATGCTTTAAGCATCATGTCTATGTCTTCAGGAGTGGGATCAGCTAATACTGATCCTACTTGGGGTGGTGGGTGGGTTACGTGGGGTGTATTAGAGGGTGGAGGGATGGAGGGTGATGGGGATGGTAGCGGTGGGAATGTGTGAGAGTGCGGTTGAGATGTGATCTCTATGATTTTGGCCTTGGTTTCTCGTAGACTTTCCTCAAGTTCACTCATCTTCTTTGCCCATTGCCTTTTCATGCGTTCATGGCTATCTCTCCAAGCTCTTGTTCTCTTCTTATTTTGGCTATCAGTATCGCTAGCGTCTGGGCTCTTTTCCTGGCTTACTCCTTGGTTTTGCTGCACTGCTTGAGCTCTAGTGACTACCTGTACAGGTGCAGTGGAAGTGACACTTCCTGTGGAATCTACCACTAACCCAATGACATTAATAGGAGTGATTTTTGGCATATTATTAGGATTCTTAGGGCAGTCTCGTAAGAGATGCTCCTTTCCACACTCCTGGCAAAAGCCTTGAATTGTTACTGACTGGGGTTGCATAGGTGGAGGTAAGGGACAATCACGAATGAGATGATCTCCCTGACATCTGTAGCATGGTCCTTTAGGGAATGGGGATCTTACTTGCCTAGGTTGAGGCCTAGGGTTGGGGTTTGCATACATGACGTTTGTGTAATCTGACTCCCAACTAGGTTCATTTGGCTCTTCACTATAGTGAGACTCACCATGCTCAGGAGACTGCATGTAGTAGGCCTGGGGGCTATCAACATGTGTAGAATCAAAGCTATGGTCACTCGGGTCACTTTCAGAAAGAAATGATGTTACAGGGACTATCGCTCTATTCAGGTTCTCTTCTGCAGCTGCATATTTTACTGGGATCACATTAGTAGGAGCAGGTGGTTGCTGTGCTAGCACTGGCTGGGGTCTCAGTTGGTTTTGGTAGGGTTGGTAGGTTTGTTGAGGCCTAGCATACTGTTGTGGTGGATATTGGTTCTGATATCTTCCTTGTTGAGGGTATGTCTGTGGGTAGGTTTGCCTAACTGCTTGCTTGTTGTATGGGCAATCTTGCGTTGTGTGATTTGTGTATCTCCGTTCTATGGTGCAGTATTGGCCACTAGGATTTACTTGGGGTTGAGCCATAATGGGACAGACATTTGCCATATGGTCGCCTCCACAATTATAGCATCTTTTTACAGGGGCGAACCTTGGGATTTGTTTACTAGAGACACCTAGTTTCTGAGCAACTTTCTCTGCAAGTTCCTCAATTGATGTGGATTGCGAGGAAGAGAGGCTAGAGGCACTATCAGAGTCCTTGTAGATTTTGGGCAGCTCTAGCTCCTCCCCTAGGTTATCCTCAATGTCAATACACATGCGTACACACTCTTCTATGGTCCTAGGGTCCTTCAAGTACACATATGATCTTAATTTGGTACTTAGCAGTCCGTCCAAGAATAGAGCCACTTGCTTAGCTGGTGTGGGTAGCTCAGGGACAGGGCATCTCTCCAAGTATTGCCTAAATCTTCTTCCTGCAAGTCTCACGGTTTCTTGAGGGGTTTGCTTAAAGCTGTGAATCAATGAGGAGGTATTATGCCTTATGCCACTCTTAGAGAATTCAATAATGAAAGCCTCTAGGAGTTGGTCTATGCTCCTGAACTGTCTCTCGTTTAGTGGCTGAAACCATGTTAGGGCAGTGTTCCTAAGGGTTAGACCAAAGGCATTGTACTGTGTGAATAGATCCTCCACTTGTTCAGCTCTCAGGACTTGTCTAAACTCAGCCACATGATCGTATGGATCTCCAGTGCCATCGAAGTAGTTCTTCATGGACTTAACTAGCTGAGTCGGTCTCAAAGTCCTTGTGTGCTCTCTAGGTCGTGGTAGAGGGAACTCATCCGCATTTCTTTGATTCCTGTGAGCTCTAAGTATCTCAGGTTCTACTCTATTTGTTTCCATTCTCGTTCTTTCTCTGCCCCCTGGGTTGGCAAAGCTTACTTCCGATCTATCTCTACTTCTGTCCCTTTGAATTCCATGAGCTTGGGATGTTCCAGCTCCAGGGTGACCATAGGATACATTCGATCTTGGTTGGAGGAAAACGAATTCACCCTTCCAAGTGTAAGCATGTCTATCATGTTCTGTAACCACAAAGATCCTCTCTGAAACGTGATCTAAGTAGGTCACGCTGCCTGGGCTATCAGGATCCTTAAACTCATAGATCATGATTGTTCCTATATCAGTTGGCTGATCAGATTTATACCTCCAAAAGGCTTCATCAGTTTCTCGATTGAGGAGCAAATCTATGCTCTTATTATCCTGGGGAATCCACTCTGGTGTGATAATCCTAGTGAGAACCGATTTGCCTGGAGGGGTTCTAGGTTCTGTACCCATGTTTCCTTGCTCTAGGTCACCTAAGTCCGCTTCTGGGATCACATTTCCAAATTCGTCCGTCCTATCTGGGTGACTGGTGACTACGTATATGGTTCCTTCTTTGTCCAAGTATGCTCCGTTTTCAAACTTGATAGCTGGGTGCTCTAGTCCAATGGATTGATCAGGATTCTTAATCTGTACCACAGATCTTCCTAGGCCGTCCTCATAGATGCTGGCACCTAATCGGTTGGTCCTAAGGTATTCCAACTGCATTTTGTAAGGGCCTTCTACCCTGTGCAAGTATGGCACTCCTGAACTTCCTGTAGGTCTCTCCATACCTTGAGACATCTCGGATTCACTAGTCTCAAAATTTGGGTAGTGTTGGCATACAAAGCAATAGAGGAGTCATGCACAATACGGCAACAAGGCCAAATCATTTTTTTTCCATGGATTATTTACAACTCAAGTGATTTTAATCACTACACAAACATTGTAAATCCCGTTTTTGGTAGAATAGACTCCATTTTGTGCAAGCCGAGGAGTCCTCAAGCTTGAGGAGTATTAGAAGTACCATCGTACCAATTTTCATAATTTTTAGACTTCGTTTGAGCCCTCAAATAAGCCCTGGAACCTAATTTTTAACTAGGCGGGACACTAGGTCTGGACAGGGCCAAAACTAGTCAAAAAACTATAAAAAGAGCTAGAGAGCTCATTTTTGGGGTTAGATTGTTTGTGAATTGAGCTTATGTAAGAGACCTATTGATTAATGAAAAGAACCCCATTGTTCCTCTCCTTGTTCTTGCCTTGTGTGCGCGTGTGTGTGTATGTGTGTGCATGCTTGTGTGCTTCTCACTCACGCACTTGTGCCTTCACTTGCTCATAGTCTTCATACTAGTCCTCATGTCTCCACGGATTGACAATTATGAGGTGAATCTTCTCACGTTGGTACTCACCATTGTGCTAGAGTGACACCAAATTTGGCGCCGTTGTCGGGGAGAGAGCTTCGAGGACGAGCGTGTGATGGTAAGACGTCGAGTTGAGACATTGGAGTTATAGGTAATATCCTTCTTTCTCTTAATTTTTCTTCATTTTTTCCTTACTTTCGCATCACCATCATCACCATCATCATCTCCACCATCTCCCACCTCCATCTCCATCTCCACAAAAAAATTTCAGTTTTTTGGTCATATTACACCCCCCACCTCATTTCCCTCATTTCATTGTGAGAGAGAGCGAGAGAGAGCTTGCATGCTATCTGTTTTTGGTGTGTTTTTGAGCTTTTGTTGCAGGAACTTGCTGTACCACCTCCTCCAGCAGTGTGCGCAGGTACGAGAGACTCTGCACAGGTCCCGGGACGACGACCTCTGTCTGTCGCGACAGACAGAAAAACTTAAAATTTTGTGAATGCATGTTTGGCACGGTAACCTACACCATTAGGGCACTCTAAATCACTAGAAGTTTCTCAAAAATTTGCGTTTTTTCAGTCTATCGCGACAGACACCGTCTATCGTGACAGACACTGTCTATCGCGACAGACACCATCTATCGCGACAGACAGAGACCCACGATAGACCCCGTCTATCGCGACAGACACCGTCTATCGCGACAGACCAAAAATCGACGACAAACAGCATCTATCGCGACAGATACCGTCTATCGCGACAGACCAGTCTATCGCGACAGACAGAGACCCACGATAGACCCCGTCTATCGCGACAGACACCGTCTATCGCGACAGACCAAAAATCGACGACAGACAGCGTCTATCGCGACAGATACCGTCTATCGCGACAGACCAGTCTATCGCGACAGACACCATCTATCGCGACAGACAGAGACCCACGATAGACCCCGTCTATCGCGACAGACACCGTCTATCGCGACAGACCAAAAATCGACGACAGACAGCGTCTATCGCGACAGATACCGTCTATCGCGACAGACCAGTCTATCGCGACAGACACCATCTATCGCGACAGACAGAGACCCACGATAGACCCCGTCTATCGCGACAGACACCGTCTATCGCGACAGACCAAAAATCGACGACAGATAGCGTCTATCGCGACAGATACCGTCTATCGCGACAGACCAGTCTATCGCGACAGACACCATCTATCGCGACAGACAGAAATCCACGACAGACACCGTCTATCGCGACAGACCAAAATTCCACGATAGACACTGTCTATCACGACAGACACCGTCTATCGCCACAGACAGCCCCCACGATAGTTTGTGTCTATCGCGACAGACACCGTCTATCGTGACAGACAGACATTTTCGGCAAAAATTAAGGGGTAAATTTTTGGAAATTTAGGCTAAATTTTGGGCATATTTGCACTCTCAAATACTCATACACTTACAAAGGCCTTAGAAAAATGCATTAAAACCCTTGAAAGGTTCTGTTTGTCTAGTTAACCCCCTAAACCCTGAACGGTCATAACTTTTTCATACGAAATCCAATTTTTGAGCTCTAGGGCTTGTCGGAAAGCTCTTGGCATATACTACACGCCCTCAACTGTTTTTTATAAGAATAACGCGTTGATTTTCAGATAGGATATTCGGAAGTTGACACACAGAGGGGTAGAAACACCAAGGGAGCTCTAGAGGAAATTTCTAGCAACACAAAAGGGGGAACAAGGGTCATTAAAAAAGTGTCTGAAATAAATTGTCTGTCAATTGAAAGGTCAACTTGGAGCTAATCTTGAGACTGATGCAGGTCTATTGAGAAGCAATTGAGAGCGTCCAAGCAAGGGTTTGGCGCAAGCTTGAGAATCAACTTCTCGAGCACTAAAGAGCAAGGTTCAACAAGAAAGGTCGGAATACTCTCAACTCCTCTTCGTCAATTCCTAGCTTAGGATAAGAACGATTAGAAGTAGGAGTAAGTCAGGGCGACGATAGGCAACTATCAAGTTGAAGCATACCTAAACTTTCAAGCTCAAGCTAAGGGCATAATCCTTGTACTGTCGAGAATTTTAAAGGGAAAGAACTTAACGTGGAACGATCAACTGTAAGTGCGAAACAACATTCAAATATTCCTGACGACGTGATATCAGGCAAGACCTTAAACACGATAAAATAACTAAAAAGAACCAAGCGACTAATATAAAGTAACCAGCAACGAGGTTGTACTCTGGGCAAAGAACTGTGCTACTTAGATAGGCATATGAACCTTAGATCAGGACGACATCTAGTAAGGGAGAGACAAAGCCTCAGATCTTCAGAGGCCAGTGTTAACCACACTGCTAGGTCTTGGGCCCAGCAGTTGAGCCACCACTCGTACTACCCTAGCTCTGAGACCAGTGAGTCAGAGATGTCTCAAGGCATAGACAGACCTACAAGAAGTTCAGGAGTGCCTTACTTGCACAAGGTAGAAGGCCCTTACAAAACACAGTTGGAATACCTTAGGACCAACCGATTAGGTGCTAGCATCTATGAGGACGGCCTAGGAAGATCCATGGTCCAGATTAAAAACTCTGACCAATCCATAGGACTAGAGCACCCAGCTGTCAAGTTTGAAAACGGTGCATACCTGGACAAAGAAGGAACCATATACGTAGTCACCAGTCACCCAGATCGGACAGATGAATTTGGAAATGTAATCTCAGAAGCGGACTTAGGTGACTTGGAACAAGGAAACATGGGAGTAGAACCTAGAACACCCCGAGGCAAATCTGTTCTCACTAGGATTATCACACCTGAGTGGGTTCCCCAAGACAACAAGAGCATAGAGTTGCTCCTCAATCGAGAAACTGACGAAGCCTTCTGGAGGTATAAATCTAATCAGCCAACTGATATAGAAAGTATCATGATCTATGAGTTTAAGGATCCGGATAGCCCAGGTAGAGTGACCTACTTAGATCACACTTCGGAAAGGATCTTTGTGGTGACAGAAAATGATAGGCATGCTTACACTTGGAAGGGTGAATTCATTTTCCCTCAACCAAGATCGAATGTATCCTATGGTCACCCTGGAGCTGGAACATCCCAAGCTCATGGAATGCAAAGAGACAGAAGTAGAGATAGACCAGAAGTAAGCTTTGCCAATCCAGTGGGCAGAGAAAGAACGAGGACGGAGACGAATAGGGTAGAACCTGAGGTGCTTAGAGCTCACAGGAACCAAAGAAATGTGGATGGATTCCCTCTGCCGAGACCTAGAGAGCACGCAAGAACTCTGAGACCGACTCAGCTAGTTAAGTCCATGAAGAATTACTTTGATGGCACAGGAGATCCCTATGATCATGTGGCGGAGTTCAAGCAAGTCTTGAGAGCTGAACAAGTGGAGGATCTATTCACGCAGTACAATTCCTTCGGTCTAACCCTTAGGAACACAGCACTTACATGGTTTCAGCCATTGGATGAGCGCCAGTTCAGGAGCATAGACCAACTCCTAGAAGCATTTATTATTGAATTCTCCAAGAGTGGCATAAGACACAATACCTCCTCACTGATTCACAGCTTCAAGCAAACCCCTCAAGAGACTGTGAGACTTGCAGGAAGAAGATTTAGGCAATACCTTGAAAGATGTCCTGTTTCGGAGCTACCCACATCTGCCAAACAAGTAGCCTTATTCCTTGATGGATTGCTGAGTACGAAATTGAGATCCTATGTGTATCTGAAAGACCCTAGGACTATAGAAGAGTGTGTACGCATGTGCATTGACATTGAAGATAACCTAGGGGAAGAACTAGAGCTTTCCAAAATCTACAAAGATTCAGATAGTGCATCTAGTCACTCTTCCACGCAATCCACATCAATTGAGGAACTCGCAGAGAAAGTAGCTCAGAAATTAGGGGTAACTAGTAAACAAATCCCAAGGTTTGCCCCTGTGAAAAGGTGCTACACTTGTGGTGGTGACCACATGGCGAATGTATGCCCCATTATGGCTCAGCCCCAAGTAAATCCTAGTAGCCAGTACTGCACCATAGAACGGAGATACACCAATCACACCGCACAAGATTGCCCATACAACAAGCAGGCAGTTAGGCAACCCCACCCTCAGCCATACCCGCAGCAAGGAAGATACCAGAACCCATACCCTCCACAACCATATGGCAGGCCACAACAAAATTTCCAACCTCAATATCAAAACCAACAAAGGCCTCAGCCTGTGCTAGCACAACAACCCCCAGCCCCAACTAATGTGATTCCGGTAAAGTATACTGCTGCAGAAGAGAACCTGAATAGAGCTATAGTCCCTGTAACATCCTTGCTTTCTGAAAGTGACCCGAGTGACCATAGCTTTGATTCTACACATGTTGATAGCCCCCAGGCCTACTACATGCAGTCTCATGAGCATGGTGAGTCCTATTATAGCGAAGAGACAAACGAACCTAGTTGGGAGTCAGATTACATGAACGTCATGTATGCAAACCCCAACCCTAGGCCTCAACCTAGGCAGGTAAGACCTCCATTCCCAAGAGGACCGTGCTACAGATGCCAAGGAGATCACCTCATTCGTGATTGCCCCTTACCTCCACCTACACAAAACCAGTCAGTGACGATCCAAGGCTTTTGCCAAGATTGTGGAAAAGAGCATCTTTTACGAGATTGCCCAAAGAACCCCAATAATATGCCAAAAATCACGCCTATCAATGTTATTGAGTTAGTGGTAGATTCCAGCGGAAGTGTTACTTCCATTGCACCCGTACAGGTAGTCACGAGAGCTCAAGCAGTGCAGCAAAACCAAGGGGTAGGCAAGGAAAAGAGCCCAGACGCTAGCGATACTGAGAGCCAAAATAAAAAGAGAACAAGAGCTTGGAGAGATAGCCGCGAACGCATGAAAAGGCAATGGGCAAAGAAGATGAGTGAACTTGAGGAAAGTCTACGAGAAACCAAGGCTAAAATCATAGAGATCACATCTCAACCGCACTCTCACACATTCCCACCGCTACCATCCCCATCACCCTCCATCCCTCCACCCTCTAAGACACCCCACGTAACCCACCCACCACCCCAAACAGGATCAGTATTAGCTGATCCCACTCCTGAAGACATAGACATGATGCTTAAAGCATATCAGGCCAGAATCCAAGAAGGGCCAAACGTCACGGATCATGACAAGTGCTATCCCAGAGCTGACCTAGAGATAGAAAGAACCAAGCTGTGCGCGAAAATGGCCGCATTGGCTCAGACTATGTTTGAAGCCAGTCGCCTTTTCAATTACTCGGGCTCAGCCAAGACGCAATTACACTTGGATGGATTCCTAGAGAAGTTAGAGGGAATAATTGCAAGATCTGCCAAGGAAGAAAAAAATCAAGAGAAAGATAAAGCAAACAAAAACATGAACCATCCCCCATCGGAAGTTTATCTGGCCAATTCCATTAAACCAGACAACTTCCCCTCCTTAGAAAGAATAGAGAGGCTAACTGCACAATCAGAAAAGGAACCTGCCCCTCAAAGAAAGGAAAGGGCAAGAGAACGGGTAAGCAAGCCTCTTCAGGAAGCCCATGTGCCTCCTCAAGAAGCTTATCTTCCCCCCCCAAAAGGCACATGAGCCTCCCTCGAAAGCTTGCGTACCTCCACAGGTTGCCTACATTCCTTCTCAGGGAGCGTATGAGCCTGTTCGGAAAAGTAATAGAATAAGTAACCCTCCCCAGGAAGATTGTGCTCCAGCCATCTATGAGAACGAGGAGAGAGCCAACGATAGAATAAGCCCTCCTTCCCAGGTTGCTTATGCGCCTAATTCTACGGAGCCAGACACTTCTTCTTCTATGAATCGGTTTGCACCAGACTTCCTACGAGAGATTCAAGAAGACAAATGGGATAACGAAAGTGAAGTCGCCCCTCCCTTTGAACTTGTGGATGATGCACACGACCAATTCCCACAAGACATCCCATCTATTTACGAGGAACATGAGAGTACTCAGTCTCACGAAAGATTGGACTTTGAGTCTAATTCCATACAAGAGTTACCCCACTTCACACGCCCATGGGAAGCAAAGTCCACCTGTATGAGAGCACCTATAGTCATGGTAAGAAATGAAGATTCAGTCATACCTAGGAACACAGAGGTAGTGAAGAACACTAACGTGCAGTGCAATCTCAAGTTAGAAGAGCTACTCAGGGTTAGACCTGAATTATGGAAACATGTAGCCAAACAAGTACCAGAGATAGCAAAACCTTGTTCCCAGGTAGGATCCCATAGGACAGTGCCAGAAATTCCCTTGGATAAGATAGGAGATATGTGTGAAGGTGAAGAAGGGAACACCTATCTTCCCATCACCTACTAGGAGTACACCACCAAGGCAATTTTGGACTCAGGTGCAGGAGTTGCAATTGCCACTACTTCCCTATGGAAGCGTTGGGGCAAGCCGGCACTCAGGCCAACGAGAATGAAATTGCAGATGGTCGATGGTCACATAGAGAGACCCCTAGGATTGCTAGAAGGAATAACTCTCACCACTGGTGTCGAGTTTGAGCATACATTTGCCATATGCGACTTCAGCAAAAATCATGCCTATGAGATGATTTTGGGAAGACCATTTATGCGACAGTTGCAAGTGGTACAGGATTGGGGAACCAACTCCTTGTATTTGCAACACTTGGGTGTTACGACCAAAGTCAATCTCAAGGATTATTCTCATAGAGATGTCCCTCCTATCCAATGGAATCCCATCCATAGAGCTAAAGATGATACGGAATCTGTGCATTCCATAGGATCAGGATCCTCATGGATGCATGAAGACACCCACTTATGGATGTGCAAGGTAGCAGTAGAGGAAGAGAAGAGAGAGAAAGCCAGAGAGGTAGGTGCGAAAGAAACCCATAGATCAATCCAAGACCCAGCCTATGCACCTGTAGTTTTTCCAGACGAAGAATTTGAACCTCACGGTTGGGCAGAAATCTTAGCAACAATGGACGTAGCCATCAATGAAGAACAATGGACACCTCACTGTGATGAGGATGGCTATGACATTTCAGTCTTCTCCATAGAGCCAATCATGGGAGAGGCAGTTCTAGAAGAATGCGAACCTAGCCCTGATGCATTTGAGGATGCAAGTGACTCCGATCTAGAGTCAATCATTATGGACCCACCATTTGCATCAGATGAAGAATACTTCCATGAAGTAGAATTTCAACCCCAGAGGCATGGAGAGGTTACAAATGATGTAAGATTAGCAACACATGTGACCCCGAAGGAAGAAGGAAAGAAACGAAAGAAGAGAGAAGCCTCACCAGAAGAGGAAGAATCTTTGTTTGAGGTCCCAGAAAATTTTAAGAAGTATGAGATAGATGACAGGAGAGTCATGATAAGAATGCCTAAACGAGAGGCACAATCAGGAGAGGCCTATGATAACAAAGAAACCACCAAGAAAATAGTAGTGGCCCTAGAAGAAGGAGAGGAGAGATGCACGTACATAGGCCATGACCTAACAGAGGAAGAAGAGCATGCGTTAATAGCCTTGCTAAGAGAATACAGAGATGTATTCGCTTGGAGTTACAAGGATTTGAAAGGTGTTGACCCCGATATATGCTCACACACTATCCCCATGACCTCAGATGCTAAACCCTCTAAGCAAAAGCCCTATACTTATAACGATAATTACGCTGCTAAGATCAAAGAAGAGATAGATAGATTGGTTGAAGCTGGATTTATCTATGAAATTGAGCACACTGAATGGGTATCCCCCATCGTAGTGGTGCCCAAGAAGAATGGCAAGCTGCGTGTGTGCATTAACTTGAAAAAGTTTAATGCAGCCATAATTCGAGATAACTATCCGCTTCCCATCACAGAACATCTCTTAGAAAGAGTGGCAGGCAAGGAAGTGTACAGCTTCCTTGATGGATTTTCGGGCTACAATCAAGTAGCCATAGCCCCAGAGGATCAGCATAAGACAGCCTTTGCCACAGAATGGGGCATTTTTGCTTTTAGAGTAATGCCATTTGGGCTTACCAATGCACCAGCTACCTTCCAGAGGCTGATGTGCCATGTGTTTAAGGAGTTCCTGAGGAAGAGTTTAGAAGTCTACGTTGATGATCTTTGTGCTCATTCCAACATTAGACAAACCCATATCCCTGAACTCAGACAAATCTTTGACAAATGTAGAGAATATCAAGTCTGCCTGAACCCAGAAAAGTGCGTTTTTATGGTCAGGCAAGGCAAGATTCTAGGACACATAGTGTCAAAGAATGGCATATCTACCGACGAAGAAAAAGTGAGAGCCATAGCAGAGCTACCTAGGCCAAAGAATGTCAAGGAAGTACAAGCTTTCATGGGGCATTGTGGTTATTACCGACGATTTATACACATGTATGCTGTCATTGCAAAGCCCATGTACGGGCTTCTGACTAACTTTGAGTGGACGGATGAATGTGAGAATTCCTTCCAGGAGCTTAAACGAAGATTATGTTCAGCACCAATCTTGACCACACCAGATTGGAATAAGCCATTCCATGTTCACGTGGATGCATCCAATTATGCTATTGGATGTGTACTTGCACAACCTACTGGTGAAGGTAATATGGATCTTCCAATTGCCTATGCCAGTAGACAGTTGAATGCGGCTGAACGGAATTACACCACTACAGAGCGAGAAGGATTAGGCATGGTGTATGCAGTTAAGAAATTTAGACACTATTTGCTTGCAAATAAGTTTAAATTTTTTACGGATCATCAAGCATTGCTATACCTCGTAAACAAGCCTTGCAATACAGGAAGATTAGTGAGATGGTTTCTCTTGCTAATGGAATATGATTTTGAGGTTGTGGTAAGGAAAGGGAGGACTCATTTAAGAGCATATCATCTCTCTAGGCTCACATCGGGAGAAGCCCCACAAGGAGTATCGGATGATCTTCCTGATGCTTACTTGTTTAATTTGGAAGTGGTGCCGCAGTGGGCCAAGCCATTGGTACCAGTATTGACATACGGGCCTAATCATCCAGTGGTAAACACACGGAATAGAGAGGTCGTAAAAGCCCAAAAGTACCACATCATGGCAGGAAGCATGTACAAGCACACAGATCAAGGGATCTTGGCTTGTTGCGTAGAAGAGGATGAGTACGCTAAATGGTTGCAATCAGCACATGTAGGTGCGTTAGAGCAACACCATTCAAAGCAACGAACTTTACAGACTCTAAAGAGATTCGGAGTGCATTGGCCAACTATGGAAGCGGATGTCCAAAAGTTGTGCAAGGAATGCCCAATCTATTGCACTAAACCACCAGTGGAACACGCCACTCTATATCAAGTGTCCATTGTGCCAGATTGGAGCGAACCTCTAGTATCCTTCCTGAGGACAAACACATTCCCTCCAGACATGACTCTGGCTAGGAAAAGGAGTTTAGAACAAGAAGCCCTGGATTACTCACTCATTGGTGATAATCTATATAAGCGTGGTAAAGATGGTTACCTGAGGCTATGTGTCCATGAAAGTGAATATCTTAAGATCTTAGAAACTGCTCACCAAGGTGTAGCAGGAGGACACTTTGGACCAGATCGGGTGATCAAGGCAATACTATTTGCGGGCTTCTGGTGGCCTACCCTTCACATGGATGCACATACCTATGTGAAACGGTGTGATGTCTGTCAGAGGACTCAGTATCCTATACGCAAAGATGAGATGCCACTGAAACCTATGATGGGTGGACGTGCATTCTCTAAGTGGGGAATAGACTTCGTAGGTCCTATTAATCCCCCAGCTAAAGGTTCTCATGCGGAATACATCATTGTTGCAACAGATTATCTCACCAAGTGGGTAGAGGTAAAGGCTACGACAAAGAACGATGCTCAAACAACTGCCAAATTCTTGTTTGAGAATGTATTCACAAGATACGGGCTACCTATAGAGCTTGTAAGTGATAGAGGCACTAGTCTGCCCCCTATCACCCTCAAGCTAATGGACAAGCTGAGAGCACTAATAAGATCTTATGCAATGTACTGACGAAATTAGTGAACACTAAACGCTCTGATTGGGACAAACAGCTACACCATGCTGTTTGGGCATACCGAGTTGCCTACAAAACGGTACTCCAAGCCACCCCCTTTCATATGGTATTCGGCCAAAACGCTGTGCTACCCTTGGATTTCCTGATTCCTACGTTGAAAGTAGCACAAGAACACGAATGGACAGGTCATGAGCTCTCCTCTAGGATCTTTGACCTTGAACGATTAGGGGAAACAAGACTGAGAGCCGCTGTAGGAATATATGCAGCCAAGAAGAGACAGAAGGCATATTTCGATGCCCATGTGAAGGATAAGGGCTTGAAAGCAGGAGATCTAGTTTTAGTCTATACACTGAAACAACACGCAAGGAAGCTAGAAAAGAGAGGCTACGGACCTATGATTATCAATAGGATCTCCACGAGTGGAGCAATACAATTAGCCACGTTAGAGGGTGATATTCTCCCAAACTATATTAGCGGTTGCAGAGTCAAGTTGTATCAGGAACCCCTCACGGAGGAAATGCTCAGCCGACTCAACACTGCTAAGAAACGCAAAGAGGAAGAAAAGCGAATTCGAGAAGAAGCTCAAGCAGAAGCTTTAGAACGCATCAGAAGGATGAAGTTACGAAGGCAAGGCCGAGATCAGACTAGAACGAATGACTATGCAGATCAAGGATATCCTATGGCCATGTGTGAAGTCGCAGGAACAAGCTCGCATAGGATAATTGATCGACGTCCTTTCATAACCCTAGATATAGGACAAGGAAAGAGTGCAAGGACCGTAAGAGCCTTGATTGACTCAGGTGCAGCCACTAGTGCTGTTAAATTGTCTTACTGTCAAGAGTTGCAGTTAACTGTCAATCCTGTGGAAGCGTATCTCATAGGATTGGGAGGCGTGGAAACCCCTTGCATGGGCGAGGTGGAACTTCCCCTCTATATTCATGATGAGAGTATAACAGTTAAAGTACTAGTGTGTCAAGACGAGGATCTCACTGAACCTCTTGTCTTGGGTCAAGATTGGATCTATGACCAAGCAGTCAACTTAAACTTAAGAAGTGGACTTCTTCAGGTTTGGGTCAATCATAGTCGAATTACAGTAGAGTTAGATAATGGAGCACTCAAGGAACTAGGAAAGGCACAGACTCCTGGTCCTTCCAGGAATACACATGAAGATGACCATGTTGTTCTTGTCCAAAACTATGTGTTGCAGAGGAATGATATTCACAAAAAAGGAGTCAGAGATGCAAAGGAACTCCCTTCTTTTCCAAAGGCCAGAAGGAGGCAACAACCAAAGGTGGATCAAAGGCAGAAGAAGCAGAGTACTACCTATGTCCGGGATCCAAAGTACCTGCACAGCAAAATGTCCCAGCAAGTGAAACAAGTGTGGGTGCGGAAAGGCGAACACCCGGTTGCACTCAAGCCAACCACACGGGCAAAGCCTCTTATTAGTAACCAACAACACGACACTAATAAGAAGTCTTTCGGAAATTCTTCTGCTAACGTGAAATCTATTTGGGTGCCCAAGAAGTCGATGAAGGCTAGCCCACAATCAAGACAAATTTGGGTGCCTAAGGCTTGCTTGCGGGCGCAAATAGCTACGCCGAAGCCACAACCTATACAGTGTAACCCGTTCACTCACACAACCGGCATCCACTCGTTTTCAACACTCACGAACACACCAAGGCCCATGAGCACGAACAGAATCATTTGTAAATGGGTCCCTAAAAGGCCTCATGTTCAAGCTGATACACCTATAAAGTTCTCCAACGTCTCTACGAAACCAAGAGAAAAACCCATCCACTGCATTTGGCAACTTAAGACCTGTAATAAACCCCCCGACCCCAATTTGTAAATTCACCCCCACTTACTAACTGCAATAGTCTCCTAGGAATACCCAAGCATTAACTACACACACTGTTTTCGTGCACTTACTAACCACTAACTCACCATCTACCTCATGTTAATGTTGTGACGGGGACAACAACGGATTTATTCTGTCCATTACGATATTAACACATGATTCTATATTCTCACAGAATCAGAAGGCAAGAAGTAAAATGGCAGAAGCGACAGGTTCGGGCTCACAAGTAGGGATACTTACTGCAGGAATTGATGTGGATAGTCTACCTGTGGATGTGCCACCAACTGAACGACCAGTGGAGCTGCAGCACCTTCAGCAAATCCCGGTGCCGGATCCACCTACAGGGATCACGGAAAGAGTCCATGCCAATTCTCATTGGTTCAATGGCATGCCAGGTCCATTAGGAGAGGCCAAGTATATATGGGAGTCTAAGTGCGAGTATGACAGATCATGGGTTCGATTCCAATTTTTCTCCAGGGAGTTCGAGACTTTACAGAACACCGAGGATCTCCAGACCATATGGCAACGAGCAGGGCTGGCAGAATACTTTGAAGCCCCACTACCTAAACCAGATCTCCTCCGATGTTACTATTTGGTCTCCACATTACAAGCTAATGAAGAAAAGGACAAACCCGGATCATTTGTTCTTCCCTCCTTGCTGGGCAACAACGAGTTGAAGAGGTTTGAACTTACTGTGGAGTTGGTAAGCGACGCTTTGAATATGCACGGCACGCATGTACCCTCTGAAAAGGATGCTCTTGTTCCCACTAACATGAAGGATAGGAAACTATTGAAGCTTAAAGACATGGCAGCACTCACACCAAACGTGTCCATCCCTCTCCGCATGTGCATGCAACATTTCGCCTTTCCCGGCCAAGACCGCTTCACACAACCACACAAGAGAATCTGGTTCGCTCTCTACTTAGCAGAAGCAGGTGCGTTACCCATTAAGCTACCGGTATGGATTATAGATCAATTGTATGAAGCAAACAAACGGTCTTCTAGGAAATTAGTGGTGAACGGATGCTGTGCAATCACACGCATTATTTACCGGTGCCTAGCATACGATGTCCCCATTGAACGTGCCTTAACTTGGGCACAATTACAAATGTTTAAAAGGCTCAAGACGTCCACACATCAATCCAAGCGCATGAGGGGTGCGATCCCTTGTGTCCAGACAAGGGAAGTTCTGACTACTCCTGAGGTATCGCCACGAAGGGAGGCCACTGTACCTCCCTTTACCATTAGGATACCCAGGTCGGGATCTGAAACTACGACACAAGCTACCCCATCGGCTCCTCCTGTTCCACCTGAATTCGAATTTGCTGCCACTGGAGATGCTGAAGGAATGGACCCCCAGGACTTCGAAGCATTCCTACAAAGTACACAATTCTCTGATGTGGAGTTTTATTCAGAGGCAGAGGAGCAAGGCACATCCTCACGAAGAAGAAGAAAGTCTACAGACGGTCGACATGTACATTGGAGTGACGCTCAGCAAGGTCAACAACAAGGACACCTAGAAGAAGAAGGAGCGTATGAAGAGGAGACCACTGAAGCCCCAGCCTATACAGCAGAACTCCGGAGGCTGTATCAGATTATGGAAAGAGTGCGATCGCAACAACTACTCACCGAACACAGTAGCAGAGTACTCATGACTCAGTTGTTGGAAGAAGCAGGAGTTGACTCAGAGTATAGGGAAGGTCTCTTATTGATGGCAGAAACATATGGGGTAGTGGAAGCAGTGCTCACTGCCATTCGGAGGTCTCCAGTTCAATATGATCCACGAAGGTTCCAGACACGACCACGCTCAGGTAAGAATATCCAGATTCCCATTACAACTGCAGAGGAGCCAACTATTACATCTGAACCTATCAGGACAACCTCCCAAGCAACCGAAACGGCTAGCCAAGAGCACCCAGTCACCCATGAGGAGTCCACAGAGCCACAACCACCCACACCCCCACCCTCGCCCCCTAGAGCAGAAACAGTGGAAATCACCTCGACCACTCAACCCACCGAACCAACCTTCATCTTTCGTACTCCCATCTCTAGTTCCACCCTATTCTCTACCACTGATAACCCAATCTTTGAAGCAACCCCCATCACCACACAATCCACTGAACCGCTCCTAGAGCCTGCCCTAGGGCAA
Organism: Ceratopteris richardii; assembly: GCA_020310875.1. Taxonomy (NCBI): domain Eukaryota; kingdom Viridiplantae; phylum Streptophyta; class Polypodiopsida; order Polypodiales; family Pteridaceae; genus Ceratopteris; species Ceratopteris richardii. The sequence goes on along the minus strand of CM035408.1, from coordinate 81,548,366 downwards.
CCATCCCCCATGCCCTCAGCCATAGGTCATCCTGACCCTAGATCCACATTCATGGGTTTCCCTGCTACCACGCAACCCTTTGCGCCCTCCTCAAATTTACAACCTCAACCCCCGACATCTCTCTCTCCATTTCTACAATCCCTCCATGACCTCCTTGCTATAACTTTTCAACCAAGGTCTCAACCATTTCCTTTCTTTTCAGCTCCCCACCCCACTTCGCATTTATTCACCACTTCCACACACACACCACCTACCATCCCAATGTATATGGCAGACCCCACACTCGCACCCACTCCTGAAGGTATGGACATTTCACCACCCACGGCACCTCCCCCCACGATTCCATCTCCTCCCATTCCCCCTCCACCAATTTCACTCACACACACGACTTCAATAGACACATCATTCACTCTTCCCCATCCCCAATTCCCTTCCCATGCATCTCCCACTGTAAACACCACCCACTCATCTATAGGAAGTGCATTGGACACCATGCTTGCTTGTATATCAAACTTAAGGACATATTACATTCAGCTCCAGCAACAGAATGAACGCCTGCACGAGCACTCAGAAACACTACAGCACCGCCTAGCGGCACTAGAAGAGGAAAATGCTCGCCTCCACACACAGTTCCAAACTCTCCAAGAAGCTCATGGCATATTGGAGGTACAGTTACAGAACACAGATCAGGAAGCGATACAGGTGGTAGAAGGTCACCTACGGACACAGCTGGAACGCAACTCAAAGCTTCAGCGAAATATGGCTCTACTCAAACGCCATCTTGCGGCCGCTCAGGAAGAGAATCGACGTCAGCAAGTACAAAATCAAGAAAACCTGGAGGCAGCTATTGAGAGCACACCGGGGGCACCCATCAGCCCATCCAAGTTTCAAGCAGTGACCCCCGATAATATCAAGATCATATTGGAAGACTATGCCATGCTGCTTGAAGCACATGATAAGCTATCGGAGGAACTGGGACAATTGAAGCAGAAACACCAAAAAGGACCAACAGCAGCCTCTCCAACCACCCCCTCCGCGGCTTCACTTCTCACAGACGCAGAGGCCATAAAAGATCTCCAGAAACAGGTCACTGAATTGCAAACACGTCTACTACAATATGAGAGACCACCTTCCCCTCCAGAGGCTCCCACGGACGAAGAAGTTGTGCAAATTGCTGTGGAACAAACGTTTGACGAAGAATACGATCCACAACCATTCCCGGGAGGCCAACAAACAGAAGAAGCTCAGGACACATTCGAGGCACCACGGCCCCCATGGCTACGTCAAGTGGAGGAAATCGGGAGTTCGCACGAAGAGCGCACAGTAGTGCAAAATCAGGCCATGAGGGTCATAGAGGAAACTGTGCTACAATCGGCTTACTTCAAGAACCTGTCATCGAGACGCCTGATCCTCTCATCTGAACTCCAATACAGGCCGTATTATATTATCTTGGCTGATTATAATGCAGAAATACAAAGAGTCACGGGTCAGATTCCTACCTTTGCGACCCAATTTCAACCCGAAGACCTTCCTCCAGAGGTGCAAAAAGGCAAAATTCGTCAACCCACCTGGCGGCAGAAACTTCTAGAGACATATCCAGAAATGCTACGCACATGGAACAACGCGCCTTTACACCTCCTATACAATCCATGCTACGGTCCAGTCCCATGCCGTAGGTCTTGGAAGGCATTCAATATCAAGGTACAGAACAACGCGCAATGCAAGGAATGGCTGAACTACCCGTACATTGCGCCACCACAGGGACCACCGTCGATAGCATATATGATGGGAACCATTCGCCACTGGATGCCGCGCTTGAAGCCCATGCAAGATGTAGCAGCGCAAATGATGCTTAAAATCTTAGATATGATGCAAGTAGTCCTGAAGACTTTTAGAAATGCAGCCGCACCACAGGTACGTCTCCCGGGGTTTAGCAATGGAAATTACGACTTGGTGTATGACATGAGCACCACCCCCAGTATTCGTGTGGCTTACGCCTGGCACGCACGCATCAAATACCTCCCTGCCTGTTACAAACAGACCTTTGAAGAAATGTTCAGATCAGGTTTCTGGGAGTATCACTCGGAGATTTTCGCACCGAAGCCAACACATCTGCTCCAACTTTTTGCTTGTGAACAAGCAATGTACTCTGAGTACTACACCACCCCTCAACCAGAGGCCCCTGGTGCAATAAATTGGGATGCATTGGAAGCTGATCTAGCAAGAGGCTTAAGGATAGGAGAACATGAACTGGCCACCAATGTCATCCAATACTATATCGACCACCCGAGAGAACAAAGGTCTGTCAGGGGCGACAGACGCTAGGAAGGGGGGCGTGTTGGCATACAAAGCAACAGAGGAGTCATGCACAATACGGCAACAAGGCCAAATCATTTTTTTCCCATGGATTATTTACAACTCAAGTGATTTTAATCACTACACAAACATTGTAAATCCCGTTTTTGGTAGAATAGACTCCATTTTGTGCAAGCCGAGGAGTCCTCGAGCTTGAGGAGTATTAGAAGTACCATCGTACCAATTTTCATAATTTTTAGACTTCGTTTGAGCCCTCAAATAAGCCCTGGAACCTAATTTTTAACTAGGCCGGACACTAGGTCTGGACAGGGCCAAAACTAGTCAAAAAACTATAAAAAGAGCTAGAGAGCTCATTTTTGGGGTTAGATTGTTTGTGAATTGAGCTTATGTAAGAGACCTATTGATTAATGAAAAGAACCCCATTGTTCCTCTCCTTGTTCTTGCCTTGTGTGCGCGTGTGTGTGTATGTGTGTGCATGCTTGTGTGCTTCTCACTCACGCACTTGTGCCTTCACTTTCTCATAGTCTTCATACTAGTCCTCATGTCTCCACGGATTGACAATTATGAGGTGAATCTTCTCACGTTGGTACTCACCATTGTGCTAGAGTGATAGGTAGTATGAGTGGTGGCTCAACTGTTGGGCCCACGACCTAGCAGTGTGGTTGACACTAGCCTCTGAAGACCTAAGGCTTTGTCTATCCCTTACTAGATGTCGCCCTGATTCTAAGGTTCATAAGCCTAATTGAATAGCCCAAATTTGCCCAAGTACAACCTCATTGCAGAGTCCTTTTGTATCAGTTACTTGATTCTTTTTAGTTGATTCCCGTGTTAAAATTCTTGTCTGATATCACGTCGTAAGCTATATTTGAGTGTAGTTCCGCACTTAAAGTTGATCGTTCCACGTTAAGTTCTTTTCCTTTAAAGTTCTCGACAGTACAAAGATTATGTCCTTAGCTTGAACTTGAGAGTTTAGGTCTGCTTCAACTTGATAATTGCCTATCGTCGCCCTGACTTACTCCTACCTCTAGTCGTTCTTAGCCTAAGCTAGGAATTGACGAAGGGGATTTGAGAGTATTCCGACCTTTCTTGCTGATCCTTGCTCTTTAGTGCTCGAGAAGTTGATTCTCAAGCTTGCACAAAGCCCTTGCTTGGACGCGCTCAATTGCTTCTCAATAGACCTTCATCAGTCCCAAGATTAGCTCCAGACTTAAATTCAAATGACAGACTAGACCACCTTCATGCATGTGACTTACTGACCAACTTATCTCTTGCCCTTTATAAAAAAAAATCCCAAGGATTCCTCAGTTTCCCTACCTCGGGTATGGTTAACTTTTAGAAACCCTATCTAATAATCTTAATAATCACAGCAATTGGATTTCGTATGAGGAAGTTATGTCAGTTCAGGCTTCAGGGATTAAAACAGGGTTCAAAAAAGTTTAATCAAGCAGGCAGAAATTCTTGAATTACTTGGGTTGCGGCCTCAACATGCAATGCTAACCCCGAGTGTTTGTCCCACAAATTGACCAAATTAGCCCCCTATTCTTTACCCTAGAAAATTGGCCAAATTTGCCCTTCTAACGCGTTCGCAAGTTTTGTCAGTCGCGATTGACAGGTCAGTCGCGATTGATGTGTCGATCGCGATTGACACATGGCTCGAAAAGTCAATCAGTCGTGGTCAAAGGGTCGTTGACTCTGTCAGTCGCGATTGATGGGTTGATCGCGATTGACAGGTCCGTCGCGAGGGTCTGTCCGTCGTGGTCAAACAATCGTTGACTGTGTCGATCGCGATTGACAGAGCCGTCGTGGGCTGTCAGTCACGATTGATGGGTCGATCGCGATTGATGACTCGATCGCGATTGACACGTGTCACGCGTATGATCCGTCAGTCGTGGTCAATCGGTCGTTGACTCTGTTGTTTGCGATTGACAGAGCCATCGTGGGCTGTCAGTCACGATTGACTGGTCGATCGCGATTGACAGGTCTGTCCGTCGTGGTTTGTCGATCGCGATTGACAGAGCGATCGCGATTGACCAAAATCTGAGGAGTTTCAAAAATCTAAGCACATTTTTGGGAAGCTCTAGGCCTGTAGATCATGGTTTTGCACTTTGTTTGGCAATTTGAGCATTTTTTCTGTCGGTCGCGATTGACAGAGGTCGGCGACACACAGACAGTTATCGAGAATTCCGTACCTACGCAGAGTGCTGGGGACGATGATGCGGCGTGTACCTGCAAGACAGCTCAAGAAACATGCAAAAACAGCACACACAATTTCGCTCTCTCGCTCTCTCTCACAAGTGAAATGAGGGAAATGAGGTGGGGAAGGTGATATGATAAAAAAACTGAAATTTTTGCGATAATGGAAATGGAGGTGGAAGATGGTGATGATGATGATGGTGATGATGGTGGTAAGGTAAGAAAGAGAAAAATAGGAAAAGTAAAGAAATTACCTACAACGCCAACGTCTCCAATCTACGTCTTACCATCACACGCTCGTCCTCAAAGCTCGTTCCCCGGCAACGGCGCCAAAATTTGGTGTAGCTCAGTGATGAGTAGCACCTCCTTTAATGTCAATCCGGGAAGACGTGAGGATGGTATGAAGACCTCGAGCAAGTGGAGGCACAAGTGCGTGAGTGAGAAGCACACAAGCATGCACACACATACACACACACGCGCACACACGGCAAGTCAAAGAGTGAGAAGCAATGGAGTTCTTAGATTACTTTCAAAAAGCTCTTACAAGTTCATTTCAATTACAATCTAACCTCAAAAATGAGCTCTCTAGCTCCTTTTATAGTTTTTGACTAGCTTTGGCCCTGTTCAGACCTAGTGTCCGGCCTAGTTAAAAATTAGGTTCCAGGGCTTATTAGAGGGCTCAAACGAGATCTAAAAAATATGAAAATTGGCAGGTAGATACTTCTAAAGCTCCTCAAGCTCAAGGACTCCTTGGCTTGCACAAAATGGAGCTACAAAAATACGAAATGATATTTACAATGGTTTTTAGTGATGAAAATCACTATTTGTGTAGGGATTTTCTCTATTGATTTGTCATACATACCTTTGATCTCCCTACTTGCTCTTTCTTCTTGTGTGCTCAACTCCTTGATGTCTGAAAATTTTAGATGGCCTACTTGCGAGATCTTCGTTGACTTCCATGTCTGCTTGTGCTGTCCCTTCGCTCTGACTCTCTTCGTCTTGTGGCTCCTTCGGTTCCCTGACTGCTGCCAACAGATATCCATGTCACTAGTGGAACTTTTAGTGATTGCCACATGAAAAAGTGATGTCAGTGCTATGGTGCATGGTGGTGGGTGCAATTGTGTTGTGAGAGGTGAGTGAGGAGGTGTGCTGAGTGGCTATAGAAAGGGAACTTGTGGGTGAAATTCCTGCAAGGGTCTCACAAAAGGAAAAGCTGGAGATCGAGGTTGCAAAAAGGATGTGAAAGAAGTATAGAAAGAGGTTGGTTGTGTGGAGATGGGAAAGGAGTATAAAGGATTAGTGCCATAGGAGGGAAAGTGAGGGGGTGGAGAGATGATGGGTGGTGTCATAATAGGCAGAATGGAAATGGAAGGAGTGGGAGCAGTAGTAAGGATGGGGCTAGATTTAGGGGACCAAACAGAAACGAGGGATAGAATGCGAACCTCATGGCTATGTACAACATCAGGGGAGGTTAGGGTTGGGACCGGGTGAGAGGGGAGGGTTTCTCTAAGGGTATATACTGGGGAAATATCTTCCTTGATCAAGTCGATTGTGGAGGATCCCATAGGGGGTACTGATGTGATGGGGCTAGTGGGAACACAAATGTATGTACCTAGGTATTTGAGAATGCAAACCCATCGAGGGTCGAACTTTGGTAAGGGCTTTGATAACAGAAAGCATAACGCTTCAGGTGTGCCAACAGATTTTACCAACTATTGCATAGCTGAGATAAAAGTCTCTTTGAAACCTCTACTGACCAACTCTTGTTGTAGGATGGCTACGCTTTGTTCTTCCATTAATCTGGTTCATGCCCAAACTTTATGCATGTTATTGTAGAGCCGTCGGATGGCGATGGTGTAAGTTGCTGCCTCGACTGTTTCTTCTTCGTACGTGCTAGCTTCTCTTGAAATTTCAGCATGTGCTTTCGATTGGTGTACTTCTTCCTTGCTAGCTTTAGTATCAGTGTCGCCTTCATCAATCACAGTGCGGTCATCGTCTTCCTCATCAGAATCAACATTCGCACCCTCGGATGGTGTAGTGGGGTAAGCCGGGCGTTCGAATTCTTGAGAGACAACATGGGTATGTGAAAACTGAAAATCACTCAACAATACATAAAGGATCTTAAAATCAAACAAACTATTGATACCTTCCGTGCCCAAGCTTGTAACTGGAAAGGTGAAGGAATCAAAGATGAATGTAGTTTCTACTATAGGAGCTTCTTTTGTCGAGGTTTTCATAGTCATAATGGTAGTAGGCACGGTGGTCTCTGCCTGGGATACTTCACGGAGTGTGGTGGATCTACTCAGGTGAACACAGAGAGGGGGAACCCTTTGTGGTGGTTGAACTAGAGATTGCTGAGGTGAGGTTTCAGGTGTGGGTTGAGGTGATGGTGATGCCGGCACTTGTAGACATGGGATGGTGCCATGCATGCGCTTGATTCATCGGGGTTTGGGGGGTCTTGTGGTCTTCTTGGAACCTTTATATTTTTTCAATTGCTCAGTCGATAGTGCTCTCTCTATAGTAATATCGTAGGCCAATCGTTTGAGGCTCAGTGGTGGCCAAATACAAACCAAACCAAAGATGCTTGTGTGGGATGGTGAATCATTCATGTGTAGGGAAAGCAAAGTGTTGTAGACAAATTTGTAGTGGAGTGGTTAACTAAGGGGTGATGGTGGAAATGGTGGGCCATTTATCAACATCGCTTTGCTTCATTAGTTCTCCGATGAGAGGCTCCTTCTCCATGGGCGTATGAGTGCCGCAAATCTTGAGTGTAGTCCTGATTAAGTCCAGAGATAGTGTAAACTTCTTGAAAGTTGGGTCATTCACCAAGGATGGTAAGATGAAGACAGGGTCCAATTCCTTACGCTCCTGCCCTCTAATAGAAGCCACTAAATAATAACACCTATAAAATTTTGGTTTAGGGAGTTCCACATTGAAATAATTTGCAAATCCTGCCCTTTGCCATATAGGTTGGAGGTCTTCGCTATTTTGGAGATTCTCAAATTATCATGAAAAGAATTGGTAATGTCGCCACACATTTGCATCGTACATTAAATTAGCTTCATATATAGATTCTGGCTCTCCCAGGGGCCCTGCAAGACCTTGGAAACATTGTGCCTTGCCGCTTACCCTTTCTCTCTGTCCTTGAGGCGGTTCTTCAATGGGCATCGGTCCTGTAAAACCCTGGAACTCCTCTGGGATAGCTTTAGGCAAACTCTCAAATGGAAGCCTTGAGAAATCCACAATCGAGCACCCGATCATTGCGCTGGTAGAACCTTCTGCTTGCATGATGAAAGACTAGTGTTGTAGACCTAAGATGAAGTGAAGAGGAAAACACATTAGTCATGGAAAATAATTAAGACCCCAAGAAGATGAGATGAGAGACAGTTTAGGAACATTGACCAACTTCTCAAGGCTTTCATTACCGAATTCTCCAAGAGTGGCATAAGGCATAATACTTCCTCACTAATTCACATCTTCAAGCAGACACCTCAAGAGACCGTTAGACCTGCAGGACGAAGGTTTAGGCAATACCTAGAGAGATGTCCTGTTCCAGAGTTACCCACACCAGCCAAACAAGTGGCTTTATTCTTGGATGGACTGCTAAGTACCAAATTGAGGTCATATGTGTACTTGAAGGACCCTAGAACCATAGACGAGTGTGTACGCATGTGCATCGACATCGAGGATAGCCTAGGGGAGGAATTAGACCTTTCAAAAATCTACCGAGACTCATATAGCTCTACTAGCCTCAATTCAAATCCATCCACATCTATTGAGGAGCTTGCAGAGAAGGTAGCTCAGAAGTCAGGAGTCTCAAGTAAACAAATACCAAGGTTTGCCCCAGTGAAAAGATGTTATACTTGTGGAGGTGATCATATGGCGAATGTATGTCCCATTATGGCTCGACCCCAAGTGAATCCTAGTAGTCAATAATGCACCATAGAACGGAGATACACTAATCACACTGTGCAGGATTGCCCATACAATAAGTAAGAAGTTAGGCAAACGTATCCACAACCATACCCTCAACAAGGAAGATACCAAAATCAGTACCCATCACAACAGTTTTCTAGTCCTCAATAACCCTACCAACCACAATATCAAGCCTAGCAAAAACCTCAGCCTGTGTTAGCTCAGCAATCTCCAGCCCCAGCCAATGTGATTCTAGTGAAATATGCAGCTGCGAAAGAGAATCTTAATAGAGCCTTAGTGCCAGTAACACCATTGCTTTCAGAAAGTGATCCAAGGGATCATAATTTTGACTCCACTCATGCTGATAGCCCACAGGCTTACTACATGCAGTCACTTGAGCATAATGAGGTGTATTACTATGAAGACCCTAGTGAACCCAGTTGGGAGCCAGAGTATGCAAATGCCATCTATGCGAATCCCAACTCTAGGCCTCAACCTAGGGAGGTAAGACCCCCATTTCCTAGAGGACCATGTTATCGATGTCAGGGAGATCACTTCATTCGTGATTGCCCTATGCCTGCACCTACACAACCCCAATCTGTGACAATTCAGGGTTTTTGTCTAATTGTGGGAAAGAGCATCTCTTGCAAGATTGTCCTAAGAATCCCAACAATATGCTGAAAATCAATCCTATCAACGTTATTGGGCTAGTAGTAGACTCTACAGGGAGTGTAACTTCCACTGCACCAGTGCAAGTGGTCACTAGAGCTCAAGCTTTGTAGCAAAACCAAGGTTTAAGCCAGGAAAAGAGTTCCAAGGTTAGTGAAACCGAGAGCATAACTAAGAAGAGGACCAGAGCTTGGAAGGATAGTCGCAAGAGAATGAAAAGGCAATGGGCAAAGAAGATGAGTGAACTCGAGGAAAGTCTAAGAGAAACGAAAGCCAAGATAATTGAACTCACATCTCAACCTCACTCTCACACTACTCCACCACCACAATTCCCATCTCCCTCTAACCCACCACCTTCCACCCCACCTCACTCAATCCCATCACCCCCTAGAGTAGGATCAGTCTTAGCATATCCCACTCCCGAGGACCTAAACATGATGCTTAAGGCATATCAAGCCAGAATCCAAGAAGGGCCAAACGTAACAGATCATGAAAAGTGTTACCCTAGAGCGGAACTAGAGCTCGAGCAAACTAAAATTTGTGCTAAGATGGTGGAATTGGCTCAAACCATGTTTGAAGCCAGTCACCTCTTTAACTTCCCTAGTTTAGCTAAGACACAATTGCACTTTGATGGACTGCTAGAAAGATTGGAGAGGCTAATTGGACAATCAAAAAAGGACCCCGCCTCTCAAAGTAAGGACAAGGCATGTGAAAGGATAAGCCTTCCTACCCAGGAAGCTTATGTGCCTAACTCCACATAACCAAACACATCTTCTTCTATGAATCGGTACTCACCAGAATTCGTGCGAGAGATTCAAGAAGAGAAATGGGCTAAAGAAAGTGAAGTTCCTCCTCCCATTGAACTTGTGGATGACGCGCATGATCAATTCCCACAAGACATTCCTTCCATTTATGAGGAGCAGGAGAGTGCCCAATCTCATTAGAGATTAGACTTTGAGTCTAATTCCTTACAGGAACTACCCCATTTCATAGGCCCATGAAAAGCTAAATTTACTTGTATGAGAGCACCCACTGTCATGATAAGAAACGAAGACTCAGTCATACCTAGGAACACAGAGGTTGTAAAGAACACTAAAGTGGAGTGCAATCTCACTTTAGAAGAGCTACTCAAGGTTAGGCCAGAATTATGGAAACATGTAGCCAACCAAGTGCCTGAAATAGTTAAACCTCATTCCCAGGTAGGATCTCATAGAACAGTGCCAGAAATACCCTTGGACAAGATAGGAGATATGAGTGAAGGAGAAGAAGGAAACACCTATCTTCCCATAACCCATCAAAGATACACAACCAAGGCGATTCTGGACTCAGGTGCAGGAGTTGCAATTGCTACCACTTCCCTATGGAAGCGTTGGTGCAAGACAGCACTCAGGCCCATGAGAATGAAATTACAAATGGTCGATGGTCACATTGAGAGACCCTTAGTGCTGTTAGAAGGAATAAATCTCACTACATGTGGTGTAGAGTTTGAGCATACTTTTGCTATGTGTGACTTTAGCAAAAACCATGCCTATGAGATGATTTTGGGAAGACCATTTATGCGGCAGTTGCAAGTGGTACAGGATTGGGGAACCAATTCCTTGTATTTGCAATACTTAGGTGTTACAACCAAAGTTAATCTCAAGGATTGCTCTCATAGAGATGTACCCCCCATCCAATGGAATCCCATCCATAAAGCCAAAGATGACATTGAGTTAATACATTCCATAGGATCATGATCCTCATGGATGCATGAAGACACCCACTTATGGATGTGCAAAGTAGGGGTAGAGGAAGAGAAGAGAGAAAAAGCCAGAGAGGTAGGTGTGAAGGAAACCCATAGACCTATTCAAGACCCAGCCTATGCACCTGTAGTTTTTCCAGACGAAGAATTTGAACCTCATGGTTGGCCAAAAATTTTAGCAACAATGGATGTAGCCATCAGTGAAGAACAATGGACACCCCACTATGATGAGGATGGATACGACATCTCAGTCTTCACCATAGAGCCAATCTTGTGGGATTTGGTTCTAGAAGAATGTGAACATAGCACTCATGCATTCAAGGATGCAACTGACTCCGATCTAGAGTCAATCATTATGGACCCTCCTTTTGCATCGGATGAGGAATATTTTTACGAAGTCGAAGCTCACCCTTAGAGACACGAAGAAATTATGAACGAGGTGAGATTAACCACACAAGTGACCACTAAGAACGAAGGTAAGAAGAGGAAGAAGAGAGAAGTTGCACCAGAGGAGGAAGAATCTTTGTTTGAGGTCCCAAAAAACTTCAAAAAGTATGAAATAGATGATAGGCGAGTCATGATAAGAATTCCTAAACGTGATAACAAAGAAACCACCAAGAAAATTGTGGCAGCCTTGGAAGAAGGAGAAGAAAAATGCATGTAAATTGGACATGACTTGATGGAAGAAGAAGAGCAAGAGTTAGTAGCCTTGCTAAGAAAATACAGAGACGTATTCGCTTGGAGTTGCAAGGACTTGAAGGGTGTAGACCGTGACATATGCTCACACACTATCCCCATGACCTCAAATGCCAAACCCTCTAAGCATAATTATGCTAGCAAGATCAAAGAAGAGATAGATCGCTTGGTTGAAGCTGGATTCATCTATGAAATCGAGCACACTGAGTGGGTATCCCCCATTGTAGTGGTACCCAAGAAGAATGGAAAGTTACGTGTATGTATTAACTTGAAGAAGGTTAATGCCGCCACCATTCGATATAACTATCTGCTTCTGATTACCAAGCATCTGCTAGAAAGAGTAGGAGGCAAGGAAGTGTACAACTTCCTTGATGGGTTTTCTGGCTATAATCAGGTAGCCATTGCTCTAGAAGATCAGCATAAGACGACATTTGCCATAGAATGGGGCATATTTGCATTTTGGGTTATGCCATTTGATCTTACCAATGTGCCAGCTACCTTTCAGAGACTGATGTGTCATGTATTCAAAGAATTCTTGAGGAAGAATTTGGAAGTCTATGTTGATGATCTATGTGCTCATTCCAACATAAGGCAAACTATATCCCTAAGTTGAGAGCTATCTTTGACAAATGTAGAGAATATCAAGTCTGCTTGAACCGAGAAAAGTGTGTTTCCATGGTCAGGCAAGGCAAGATTCTAGGACACATAGTGTCAAAGAACGGCATATCCACTGATGAAGAGAAAGTGAGAACTATCGTGGAACTACCCAGACCAAAGAATGTCAAGGAAGTGCAAGCTTTCAAGGGGCATTGTGGTTATTACTGATGCTTTATACACATGTATGCCATCATAGCAAAGCCTCTGTACGGACTTTTGACCAACTTTGAGTGGACTGATGAATGTGAGGAATCTTTCAATGAGCTTAAACGGCGATTATGTTCAACACCAATCTTAACAACACAAGATTGGAACAAACCATTTCATGTTCATGTGGATGCATCCAATATTTATGCCATTGGATGTGTGCTTGCACAACCTACTGATGAAGGTAATATGGATCTTCCAATTGCCTACGGTAGTAGACAGTTGAATGCAGCTGAATGAAACTATACAACCACCGAACGAGAAGGATTAGGCATGGTATATGCTGTTAAAAAGTTTAGAGACTATTAAGTTTTTACTGATCATCAAGCACCCTTGTACTTGGTGAACAAGCCATGCAATACAGGTAGATTAGTAAGATGGTTCTCACTTGAGAGCAGACCATCTCTCTAGGCTCACATCTGGAGAGGCCCCACAAGGAGTATCAGATGATCTTCCTGATGCTTACTTGTTTAATTTGGAAGTTGTACCTCAGTGGGCCAAGAAATTAATGCTAGTATTGACATATGGGCCTAAACACCCAGTAATGAACACTCAAGAGAGGGAGGTAGTAAAAGCCCAGAAGTACCATATCATGGCAGGAAGTATGTACAAGCATACAAATCAAGGGATATTACCTTGTTGTGTGGAAGAGGATGAGTATGCTAAATTGTTGCAATTAGCACATGTAGGTGCATTAGAGCAACACTACTCAAGGCAAAGAACCCTAGAGACATTAAAGATACTTGAAGTGCGTTGGCCAACTATGGAAGCAGATGTCCATAAGATGTGCAAGGAATGCCTAGTCTGTTGTATTAGAACAATTGACATGCTACACTATACCAAGTGTCTCTAATACTAGATTGGAGTGAACTGTTAGTAGCCTTTCTGAGGATGAAAACATTCCCTCAAGATATGATGTTGGCAAGACAAAGGAGCTTAGAACAAGAAGCATTAGACTACTCACTTAGTGGAGATAATTTATACAAATGTGGTAAAGATGGTTACCTAAGATTGTGCTTCCATGAGAGTGAATATCTGAAGATCTTGGAAACTGCTCACCAAGGTGTAGCAGGAGGACACTTTGGACCAGATCGTGTGATTAAGGCAATCCTATTTGCAGGTCTTTGGTGGCCCATGCTTCACATGGATGCACATACCTATGTGAAGAGGTGTGATGTGTGCCAACGAACTCAGTATCCTATACGCAAAGATGAGATGCCACTGAGACCTATGATGGGTGGACGTACATTCTCTGGGGAATAGACTTATTAGGTCCTATTAATCCCCCAGCTCAGAGTTCCCATGTGGAGTATATCATTGTTGCCACCGATTATCTAACCAAGTGGGTAGAAGTAAAAGCCACAACGAAGAACGATGCTCAAACGACAGCTAAGGTCTTATTTGAGAACGTGTTCACAAGATACGTGCTACCTATAAAGCTAGTAAGTGATAGAGGCACTCACTTCTTGAATGACATCATTGAAAACCTGCTCCAAGTATTCTTGGTAGTGCATAAGAAGTCCGGCCCCTATCATCCACAAGCTAACGGGAAAGCCCAAAACACAAATAAGATTCTATGCAACGTGATGACCAAACTAGTGAATAATAAATGCTCTGATTGGGACAAACAGCTACACCATGTTGTTTGGGCATATAGAGTTGCCTATAAAATGGTACTCCAAGCCACACCCTTTTAGATGGTATTTGGTCAAAATGTAGTGCTGCCATTGGACTTCTTGATACCTACATTGAAAGTAGCACAAGAGCATGAGTGGACAGGGCATGAACTCTCTTCTAGGATCTTTGATCTTGAAATGCTAGGTGAAATGAGACTGAGAGCTGTCGCAGGGATTTATGCAGCTAAGAAAATACAAAAGGCATACTTTGATGCCCATGTGAAGGATAACGGCTTGAAGGCCGGAGACTTAGTTCTAGTGTATACACTGAAACAACATGCAAGAAAGTTGGAGAAGCATGGCTATGGACCCATGATTATTAATAGAATATCAACAAGGGGGCAGTCCAGCTAGCCATCTTAGAAGGTGATTTCCTCCCAAATTATATTAGTGGATGCCGAGTCAAATTATACGAAGAACCTCTCATGGAAAAAATGCTTAATCGACTCAACACTGCCAAGAAACGTAAGGAAGAAGAAAAACGAAGGTACAAATCTTCTTCTCAATCCTCTAGTGAAGAGAAAGACAATAATAATAAAGGTAATGATTCTACTTTTCAAAATAGTTTAATGAGAATGATAATTAAAAAATGTACCCTTACCACTCATCTAATGAGGATGTTCGAATGTCTCTATATGAAGATGGTAAACCCACAGCCCCCGAATTTGTGAAACCAAAGAGGAAAGATCTAGTTAGATTTTCTAGATCTGTACTTAAACCTAAAAAAATCATAAAAATGATGGTTCAGGTTATAAAGACTTGTAGCATTCTCATCCCTAATCATTACACTATCTTGTTGTACTCTTCTTTTTGTAGAAAGAATAGTGTGTTGGTTCTCCTATCGGCGAGATTTTTTCTTACTAGTTTATGAAGGATCAAATCAACATGGTTTTTATTAACATAAAAGTGTTCATAGACCATGTTAGAGATAAAATCTTGAACAATTGGCTTGAAGATCTGTCTCTTATGTCTGATCTTCTTTTTTTATTGGAGGTTCAAAATTAGTGGCCCACATTAAAATTGCTTCATCTAAGCACTATTTGTAGACTATTGGATTCACCTTGAATCCTCCCTCCTTGTCATCCCTTGTGTTATAGACGATACTAAAATTATCTTTAGGAATCACTTTAAGGATACTTTTCCACCCATAAGTGCTTTCAAAAAAGTGACTAAGGATGTACAAAATCTCTTCACTCGCTATAGAAGACTAACTAAGGAGATTAGGTCTAAAAGAACGATGATGATAATCAAAGAAATGGAGGACCTTAGGAACAATAACCTGCCTCACCCAATCTCTAGTCAAAGGATCCTTGAGCCTAAGGATAGATTAAGCTATGAAAATTACCTCTTAGCTTGTGATGCACTTGCCACATCAAGGGAATTTTTGGATTGGGAAGTTTGATAAACCTAAAAGAATATGTTTGACTTGATGAGAAAGAAAAAGGCTAAAGATTTCGTTCCGTTGCTTATGAAGAGCTTAGGTAGTCATGCTATCAACATCAATGAGAATTTTCAAGAGGTTGTTACCTTGCGTACAATGTTTTCTCTAGGCCTCCCAAGCGGGGGGCGGGCCAAAGCCCACATTCCTCTTAAAAGGGAAAAAACTATTCCTCAAAGCCTAGCTTTCTTTCTAGACCTACCCCTCACTACTTGTGAGGATAGAGAAACCATTAGTAAATTGAAACCATCTCCTAGTTTTAAAAGAATGGATACTTATGAGAATGCCACTCAATCTCTAAAAGACAATGTTTGATGATGGAAATAGAACTAACTCAGTACATGTGGTTTCTGAGTTTCTTTAGTTCTTTGTTATTTATTTTCTTTGCAAGTTTGATATTCAAACTACTCTTTCGTTAGGCTTGAAATTTGGAATTAACACGTGCAAGCACACCTAGACGGCCCCATTTATCCTCTAATTTGGGATTATGTTGTTTCACCAACAACTCTTGAAACATGAACGACTACAGCATGCCACCACAAAAAACTCAAGGAAGTTCGATCAATAAGATGTATTCTTCTAGATTATTTTGAATTGATTAGAAAGTACAGTGGAAGGTAGGCATAGCACCCATGGGACCCCCCAAATCCCACAAAGCTGGACACCTAAAGAGTTTGAAGTCATGCTAAAGTATACAGTAGGAAGCGATGGTCCTAAGGCTAGAAAAGATAACTAATTTGGACTAGGTAGCCAGAAGGCTAAGGTCCCTCGGAGGCTAGTTTTAACATCTCACCACCTAGATGGTGAGGGTTGTCTAGCTATAGCCCATAGGGGTTGAACCCCCTCCCCCAACCTTGAGAGGCAAAGTTCCCAACCAATTGAGCAAACACGCTTGGATAACTCAAAGTTCCCAACCAATTGAGGAAACACGCTTGGATAACCCAGTACATGTTAAAAACTAAGAAAGTAATGGCATTATTGATTGATAATTTTTTTATTGCTGCCTTTTTAGTTTTTTGAAGATCCAAATAGTGCCTTTGAATTTTTGTATTAGGGTCACCCGGTGATAAAAGAAGTACATATCCTTTAAATTTGTAACAGTTACATTTTTTATTGAGTGTGGGATAGAAAACCAATATCTAATATTGTATACTATTTTTTTGTACCCATGAAACCCATGTAGGAAGTACCCACAAAACCCATCTAGGAAGCTGTACACACTGTGACTTACCACTTCTTCTAGCGCTTGGGGAAACCTATCATATATGGACACTTTCTTTAAGGCTCCGAAATAATCACAACTTGTATCTTACTACTATCTAATTTTCTATTAAAAAGTGATCCAAATCTAATCTCGCCCTTTTTGGGCGTTATAGAATTCGAAGAAATGCTTGTACTTATCAAGGTAAAGATAACATTATTCTTGGTAGTGAGAAGGTTGCTTGGTATGATCTTATGAATAACAAGAACCTTATTGACTTATCTAAAAGGACTCGGCATACTTGGAACAATAGATGCAATGATAAATTTTTGTCAACTAGATTAGATAGGTGCTACATTAACATTTCTAGGCTTCAAGAGCTTTGGAATTCTGCAGTTGAGTCTAGTTTCTCCCTTCAATTATCCCTTTGACTGTTAAGATCTATAATAACTACCCCAAGTACACGGCTAGATGGCCCCACATTGATGACTCCTTGCTAAAAGTTCCTTGTGTCAATGAAGAAACCAAAAAGATTGTCATATTTTACGTCAATGGTAAGTTGTCTCCTATCTTAGCTTGAGAAAAAGCTATCAAGGAGGTCCAAAAGCTCTTTACTCACTATAAGCACTTAGCTAAGGAAATTAGATTTAAACGAAGAATGATGATAATCAAAGAATTACATGGTATGTGGAAGGAAAGTCCTAAGGACTTCAATTATTGTTAGAGGGTCCATAATCTCCATGAAAGAGGAAGATTTGAGGATTACCTCTTGGCTTGTGGTGCTCTTGCCACATCAATTGAATTTTGGGCTGGTTCGATGGATAAACCTAATAAAACCATGTTTGATCTTATGAAAAAGAAAAAGGCTAAAGACTTCATTCGTATGATCAAGAAGAGCTTTAGTGGACATGCTATCAACATGAATGAGAATTTGCAAAAGGTTGTTGCTTTCTTTACCAATGTTTTCTCTAGGCTTCCTAAGTAGAGGGAGGACATCTGGAGAGGCAGATCGCACATTGATCTTAAAAGGAAAAAACATACTCCTAACCTAGCTTCTATCTTGGATGTGCCCCTCATTGTCAGTGTGTTTAGAGAAACCATTAATAAATTTAGACCCTGTAAATCCCTCGGTTTCAATGGTATACCCAATGAATTATTCTTGGTGTTGAGTGATGTCTTAACTCCTTATATTCTCTTGATTTGGCAAGATGCTGTGAGGAGAGGTTCTCTCTCTACCCTCATCAACTCTAGAGTTATTAAACTTATTCACAAAAAGGGACCCAAGAATGACCTAAATAATTGGAGAGCTATTCTTGTCCGACTTCCCTTTACAAAATCTTTGCTTCTTCTCAAGCAACGAGGCTTAACCTCCTTATGGACAAAATCATTTTACCTAAACAAAAGGGCTGCATAAGAGGGTGATTTATTCTTTATGCTATAATATCTATTTGGGAAGTGGTGACTTTGCTAAGTACTCCAATCAAGATATCTTCTTCCTCAAAATTGACTTCGATAAACGTATGATAGGGTTGACTAGAACTTTATCTTCCAACCTCTTAATGAAATACATGTTGGTAGAAACTTCATAAAGTTTGTGAATGTCCTCTTTGTTAATGTCAATTATAGGATTACTATTAATGAGCATGTGTATATTCCGTTTAGACTCCATATATCCATTAGGCAAGGATGCCCCTTATCCCCCTCTCCTTTTTGCCATCACTAGTGATATCCTTGCTGTATGATTGGCTTGTTAGAGATTGTATGCATAATGGTTCCATCCAAGGTCTTGATATCCTTAGTGTTTCTTTGCAACCTAGTCTCTAGCTATTTGTTTATGATCCTAACATGATAACCAAAGTAGATGATTCATATGCCACTAATTTTTTGCCCTGTTTGAATACCTTTTGTCTTGCTAGTGGTTCTATGGTCAACCACAAGTAGACCTCCTTTCGGTCCTCTAACTTCCACATTCCCCTTTGCATCTCCATCAATGGTTGTGTGATTATCCAACAAGGTGTCATATTCAGACTTCTAGGTATTCCTATGGGATTTGATATTACTTTTGATCAAAGACGGGATTGGGCATTGAATAAGTTTAGAAAAAAAAATAGATGGATGACCTTACAACATAGCTTAAGTCACAAATTTTTTGTTCTTTACCATTATATCCTCCCCTCTTTGGTCTATTTCTTGTCTTCTTGGATGCGTAATAAGAAGCAAATGATGCAGGTTATTGCTCTAACCAAAAGATTCTTTTGGGGAGGTTCCCTTGACTGTATTGAAAATTGCTAAAGTTTCTTGCAAGGTTTGTTGTATGAAAAAGGAGGAGGGGGATTAGGCATCCTTTGCCCCATCAAGAGGACCACCTTGATGTTTGTCAAGTGCATTATGAGACCTACAAACTCTAATGACTTTTGGGCTTGTTTGATTAAGAAACATTGTTCCAACATTTACCTAACTATAAAGCTTGGAAGGATATGAAGATGTGGGATATCATCACTTCTCCTCATAATTTTGTTCCTATAGAATTACGAATTACGAATTGACCAAGTCATAGAGATGATTGTGGTGGGGACAAAATATCTAAAACCATCAACTAATGTTGTGTGCTATGGGAATACAACCATGGGACAAATTCGGAGTCTCTAGCGTGACAAAGATTGCAAGTGTAAGACAAAGATTGCAAATTTGGAATGTATCTTTTTCTTTTTTTTTATTTTTTTTTTTTAATTTTTTTTTCAGAGGAAGTTTAGTGGAATTCTAATCTCCTTCTTTTTAAATTGATTGAAAGAATGACTATACAGTGAACAAGCATAGTACCCATGATACCCTCTATTTGGTTAGATTGTCGGAAGGTGATAGTAAAAAAGACTTCATGAAAGCCATTGATTTCAACTGGTTACACTATCCTTAGGCTCACATGTGTCCTACCATAGATAGGGGTTGAAGCCTCGCCCCGGCCTCAAGAGGAGAGAGGCACAACAAAGCAGCCTAATTGTTTTCTTCCTCTCTCAAAACATAAAAAGATAAAGGATCAATGATAAAAGTTCCTTGTCCTTCATTACAAAGATCATAACAAAACCGATGTTCTACTAAACGTGCATTGAATATAGTGACATGCTCTTTTGTCTTTTGATAAAATGAATTGAAAGAGAGACTCCTTTCTCCTTCTCCTTTTTCCGGAAAGCAACAGAAAGCAATCAAAAAAGAAAGTCCAATAAATAGTATAAATGAAGTCAACAATGGACATTTGAACTCCCTTGTTTTATAGATTAAATTGCTTCACATGGGGGCCCACCACAAATCTCTATTTTTGGCTTGACCTATAAACAATGCCATTCCCCTTTCTGGTCATTTTGGACCTTAAAGTAAAGTTATAAATTTAATTAGACCTTCAAAAATTACATTAAAAATTTGAAATAAAGGTATCATGTACAGATAGCCTTCAAAATTGAAGGGCATGATAAAAATACAACACTTATGCCATCAATGAAGATTCACTCTACATTAACTAAAATGGAAGCCTTATATCAATGTAGGTGGTGTGTCACATCCTCTCCCCTAACTAAAATGGAAGCCTTATGTCAATGTGAAAAGTTTCCCCACTTGAGAAATGTTTTAGATAGAGCCTCTTGTCAACGCATGGCTTGAATGGAATGTGAAAGACATTTTGAGGTACTATAGATAGTTTTTGCTCATTGGTAGGAGCTTGAGATTCTAGGAAACCCTCCTCTTAAGTCTAATTTTAAAAAGGAATGCTCGAAATCTAAAGTGTTTGGTGAGAGAAATGTTTTTTTAATTCTCTTTTATTTATTTCCTTTGCAAGTCCGATATTCGAACTACTCGTTCTGATAGGCTTGAAATTTTGGAGACAACACATAAACACACCTCTCACGTCCGTCATCCCTAAGAGGCTTGAAATTTTTGGAGACAACAAATAAACACACCTCTCGCTTCTGTCATCCCTGATAGACCCTTATTAGCGAGGGTGTTCTATGTAGTATTGTACAAGGTGTTCGGCCAATTCATGTTCTTTGAGCCTTAGTCCAAGAGCAAGATATGTCATGAATCTCTCCTAGTTTATGGCACCTAGGACCTTCAGACGTGGTATTGTTAATTGTTCTCCATGGATGGCTTACTCCAAAACAGAAACTTGCAATAGGTGAGTAGGCCTCGAAATAAATATTTCTAAGTGATATTCCCAAAGACCTTTTGAGAACATCTCCTCGAAAGTCTATTTACAACATGCGGATAAATATTTGATATGAGCATGCCAAGCATAGATAGCCTAGATAGACGATGTAGTTAGTGTTCATGCCATATACCAAGTTGTAGTTTCCTTCGTTGAAGCGAGGTGTGGATATATAAGGGGCTTTTATTTTGTGAAATGTTTTGAAGTCTATTGTCATGAGCTCGGAGATCTTCATGGCCATATGTGCCACTACATCAAGCATGTTCTTTAGGAATAGTGTCTAGTGGCAAACGGTTGGAGATCATGTATGCCACACTGGGTGGCCTTGGTGGTGGAGCAAAGGGTAATTGAGCTAATTGACACATTGAGGGTTATTCCTTACCTTGATTGCAAAGGTTGACCATGATCTTCCTTGTGGTATTGGACCATAGCAAGGGTTGTATATAATGTGCATTGGAGCATTGGAGCACATCCACATCATCTTGGGATAGTTTTCTAAGAGATGTTGGCGCCAGTTGGGTTGAAAAATAGTCCACCTTTTGTGCTCTTTCTGGGACTTATGGGTGCACTAGGGATGTTCTCACTTGTTGCTTCTAGGTTCTCTTGATTTTGTTGCGGAAAATTCTTATTTTCTTCATGGGTGGCTGCTAAGTGTCTTTGTAATAACCCCATATTTTGTTGAAATGTTGTGTTGCGTTCCATGGCTATGTGGAGATGGCCTTCCATTGTGCGTAAAGCCTCCTGGCCCACATCATGAAGCTTGGACTCTATCTCATTGTGTGATTGTTGCATGGCATGCTGCTGATCTTGTAAGGCCTTGTTTCTTGCTTCTAACTCTTATACACATTCTTATAACCACATGGATAGTGCATTTATAGTTGCATTGCATGCCTCAAATTGTTGATATTCATGTCTAAGTTGGTTTGCACAATTAATCATTGTATTGATATTGTTACCTACATTCATGGATGCTATATGTACAAGGGGAAATGTAGGGGTAAAGGAGATGGGAATGGGAAGTGTTGATGTTGTGCACGATGGTGTTGTAGGTACAGGTGATGTCGGTTGAGGGCGGATTGGGGAAGGAGGAAGTTAAGGGGGTGAGGGAGGTGCTATGGGTGGTGAGATGTCCATAGGATCGAACATGGAAGTGCGTGATGGTTCTAACATAAAGATAAGAATTGTAGGTGTTGTACTCATGGTGTTAGTGAAATTTTGAGATGTTACAAGTTGTTGAGGACCTTGTGAGGAGCTACCCCACCAAGAAGTAGATTGGGCTAGTTGGAAAGTGAATTCGATCATTGAAACCCAAGGTTGGCGGGGAGGTGGTAGTGTAGTTGATGGTGGTTGAGGTGGAAACAAGGATGAAAATAGGGATGAGTAGGGCATTGGTTGGACAAATGTGTGGGTCGGTTGCGAGGCACGATAACCATCAAGGTGGAGTAAGGGGTTGGGTGACCCATTATGAGGTGTAGAGTTGGATCGCCATAGCGGGTTCAAATAAGGAGGAGGTGTGGTACAATGGGTTGGTGATTGAGGAGAAGAGTTGTGAATGGGAAATAGGTGCATAAATACTAAAGGTGGGTGTTTTCGTGGTTAGTTTGGTGGCTATTACAATATCCTCAGTCCTAGAAGGTGAGCGGGTTGGGGTGTGGAATATTGGTTCATCTTGCTAGATGGAAACTTCAATCATGCTTGTTGGCTAGTGTCCAAGGGTTCTAGTTGGGGATGGAGGGGGAAGTGGTGAGATTGGGGGTGTCTGCTCAAGTGTTTCAATGGTTAATTTGATGGTTATAGTGGTAATTGGTGTTGTGGTCATTTCTTCTTGAGATGATGTAGTTGCTTCTACTACTGTTATTGGTATTTGGATATTCTTTCCTTGCCTCTATCTTGTGTTGATACATCTCTCATCATATTGTATGCAGGGCTTTTTTAACATTTGATCAATGGCATCGAAGATCGTATAAGTCTCTGTTAGACTTTGTAAAGTCTCAATAAATTATGGGTCCATGTCTTCTTCTGCTAGGATATGATCCATGTGCATACTGGTGCTATGCACTGAAAGTGTTCCTTGAGATTTCACACTTTTCATGGTATCTCGTAATCTGCAGAGTTTAGTTGTATAGGCTTTCTTCTTCCTCTTTTCCTTACTAATCCTTTCTTTCTTGATGTAAGTCTTGTTGTTGCTCTTTTTGATGTTCGCCTTCATATTCGGTTTCTGAGTCTAAGTCTACCTCTCAAAGAAATTGCTCGAAAATGATGTTGCCCATTTCATCTAAACCAATAGGTCTTGGAAACACAAAGTCAATAAGTTGAAGCTCCTATGTGTTTTGTAATTGTTCAAACTCCCAAGTAAAGAAGTGATATTTGCCCCATACGTTTTTGAACTCACACTATGCTCCCTAGATATAGATCGCATCACCTAGAGGTCCCTCCAGTTCAATAGACAAGTGGAAGTGTTGGTTGTCCTTGGATGTGTGACCAACAGGGGAGTTCTGGATTGGGATAATCTACAATTGCCTAAGTTCTTCAGGCCTTTCCTTTGGCTCTATGTTCAAACTTCTTAGGTTAAAGTTGCCTCTATGATCATAGATCCAAAATTGACCCAAGATGAAAGACCTAGTGAGGTCTTCATCATGGCAAACTAGTGCCTTACTTTTCGTGGATACATCCTCAATAGAGATGGGAAGTTCCAGCTTGCCCATGCAAGGGAATTCCACACCTCCCAATCCCATGAGGTAGGCTTCAATAGGATTTATTCAAAATTCTAGGCCATGACATCATTCGCAAGCTCCCAAATCCTTTGTATATTGAGTCCCCTTTGTCTGATTCTCCCCTGTTAGTGAGGACCAACTTAATTGTGTGCTCTCTCTTGAATTGGATGAACATGAAAATCACTATACGTACAAATAGGGAGACAACCCTAAGGAAGACGAAGATGTACCCATGAATCAAGCCTCCGAAAAAGTGCACCCCTCTACTAAAAAAAAAAAAAGGAGGAAAGTGGAGAGATAGCTAAACTCAAATGGAGTCTTAGTGGCTTTTTCTAAGCCAGACAAAAATTCTAATAAGTAGTCTATGAATGCTCTTAATTTTAGTTCTCTTAATTGTAAGGGACTTACATATCCAACAAAGAGAAAGATTATTAGTTCTTCGATGTTTGAGATCACTCTCTCCCCACATAGTATTAGTCTCCAAGACCTCAAGGTGAATGGAAATAACATTAATTTTAGTCTTAAACGTGTTTTTAGCAACCATACTTGGTATTTCTCTAATCATAGACATGGTAGTGGAGGAACTTCCATAGGGATGACGTTCTCTTATGATCACTTTATTTTTGAGGTGCTTATTAGCTCCACTAATTTGTGGGTTGCCATTCGTTTGGGTAGTCATATTAACATGAGCATTTTCAGTGTCTATGCTTCTAAATGCTCCAATCTTAGAGATCCTTGTTGATAGGAAATCAACAAAGAGGATGGTGGGATTCTTCTTATGGGTGATTTCAACATGGTTACGTATTTGGCTGTTAAATTCCAATGCAAAGGTAATACCATTTTAGGTAGTGACAAGAATGGGTGGTTCAATCTTTTTGTTCCCAAGATTTGTTGGGCATGTCTAGAAGTAATAGTCTTACTTGACCTTCAAATTCGACTGAGACATGATGAGTACTTTGCTGCTAGTGGTGCCCTAACAACTTCAAGGGAATTTTGTGCTCAAAGGATTGACAGGCATAACAAAAAGATATTTGAACTTTTAAAAATGAATAAGAGTAAGGATTTTGTTCCTCTGCTAAAGAATCATGATGGGGTGTATGCCATCAACACTAAAGAGAAGTTGTCTATTGCTTATAGGTTCTTTACTTATGTTTTCTCTAGCACTCTTAAGAGAGGGGAGGATATCCACAGGGTTGGGGCTCACATGGAGCTTAAAAGGGAAAAAAAAATATTTATAAAGGCTTGGCTAGCCTCTTGGACCTGCCCTTTTCTTGATGGTATACCCAATGATTTTTACATATAGCTTAAAGATTTCCTTTCACCTTTTCTTCTCTTGTTGTGTAGAGAAGTCACAAGACAAGGCACCCTTCCTATCTGTGTAAGCACTTCAGTCATAAGACTCCTTCATAAAAAAGGACCCAAGGATATTTTGAACAATTAGAGACCCACTACCTGTCTAACTTTTATCTATAAGATTGTTGCCTCTACTTTGGCAAGGAGACTTAGCAACTTGATGAACTAAACTATTCTTCCTAAGGAGAAAAAGATTCATCAAAGGTAGATACATTTTGGATGCAATTATATATGTTTGGGAAGATATGGAGTGTTTTAAGGATTTGGGACAAGATTATTACTTCTTTAAGGTTAGGTTTAACAAAGTTTATGACTGCATAGAGTGGAATTTCGTTTTGCATTCCTTACATGATATTTGTGTCTGGAGGAGCCTTATTAGATATGTAAGCATTCTTTTTGGAAATGCTTTCTCTAGAGTATTCAAATAGTTACTTGACTGAAATCCTTAAGGTTACTTAGATCCACAAGGCAAGTTTGCCCCTTAGCCCACTTACTTCTTGTTATAGCTAGTGATAGTTTTGGTAGGCTGGTAAAGGATTGTATGGATAGAGGTGATATTACTAGAATCCACACTCCAAAATCTTGCATCCCTCTAGGCTTGCAAATGTTCCGGCATTCCTAACTCGCATCCATCTAGGCTTGCAAATGTTTTCTAATATGATGACAAATTCTAAATTATCTTTCTATGAATAGAAAAACTCGAGATTCATAGTCAAGATTCGTTTCAAGTATGTTTGTATGGACCACTTTTTGCATTTAGCAATAGTACTCAAATTTACATCAAAGAAGATAGAACATCCAAGTTCAGAATAGTATATAGCTCCCATGAACAAAAACCCCAAATAATATCTTTGAATTTGTTCCAAGAAGGTTTTAGTATATGATCAATGTCTCCCCCTAATTGTATTTACTAATTCATACTTTGTAAGGCCCCATTATGAGGAGAAGCCAAGCATGGATTACTCAATTGATGGGAATCTCAACTTGCATACTCGATGAAGGTCAAATTGGACCATGTAATGTATTGTAAGGAAAGTGAGTTACCAAGGTCCCTTATTATTGGATCTAGGCCAGTAGTGAGCAGCTTTGGGGGGCTAGTGGGCCCCCTAGCTAGGGGGTTCTAGGGGGCTAGCGGTCCCCCTGAAGGGGTTCCGGGGTTGTGCCCCTAGTGCAAAGGTAAAGGGAATATTCCATGGAATGTTCTCTATTAAAGGTAAAAATCATTCATATTTATTAGCCCCACTAATTTGTGGATTTCCATTTGCTTGGGTAGTCATATTAATATGAGCATTTTCAGTGTCTATGCCTCTAAGTGCTCCAATCTTAGAACCGCTTGTTGGGAGGATATCAACAAAGAGGAGATGGGATTCTTCTTATGGGCGATTTCAACATGGTTACATATCTGAATGTTAAATTCCAATGCAAAGGTAATACCATTTTAGGTAGTGACAAGCATGTGGTTCAACCTTTTTCTTCCCAAGATTTGTTGGGCATGTCTAGAAATAGTAGTTTTACTTGGAACAATTGCTAAAGTGGTAAATCATACCATGCGGTCAGACTTGATACTTGATAGATGGTACTTAAATGCCTCTTTTTCTCAAAAGATGGTTATGCTCTACGATCACACCCCCTTAAGGATTTAGCTTGAATTAGAGGGCCCTCTCCTTAGAGTTGGCTAGACTCATCTTGAAATCTTTCTTCCGAAGCTTGAGTTTGTTAAGGATCATGCCAGAAGCATTCTTGTTTACCATTTTTTCCAAGGGGTTTCCCCCCTTTTCTGTTTGGGAACATGTCATAAAAGATATCTTGAAATTGTTTAATGGTTTTGAAGAACTCAATAAAGATGCAAGAGGGAAAAAAATAAGAATAATGATAAAGAAGGAGGTTGGAGAGTCTAAATAACTCCATCTCATTGATTCTAATACTAATTAGAGGGTCTTTGACTTTGAAAGTCGATTGAGACATGAAGAGTACTTTGCCGCTTGGATAACTAAGTACATATTAAAAACTAAGAAAGTAATGACATTATTGATTGACAAATTTTTAATTGTTGCGTTTTTAATTTTTTGAAGATTCAAATAGTGCCTTTGAATTTGTGTATAGGGTCACTCGGTGATAAAAGAAGTACATATCCTTTGAATTTGTTACATTTTTATTGAGTGTGGGGTAGAAAACCAATATTTAATATTGTATACTATGTGTTTGTACCCATGAAACCCATCTAGGAAGTACCCATGAAACCCATCTAGAAAGCTATACAGACTGCCTTGCCACTTCTTCTAGCACTTGGGGAAACCTATCATATATGGTAACTTTTTTTGAGGCTCCGAAATAATCACAAACTTGTAATATCTAATTTTCTACTAAAAAGTGAT
The DNA here is from genome assembly GCA_020310875.1 of Ceratopteris richardii. Lineage (NCBI taxonomy): Eukaryota > Viridiplantae > Streptophyta > Polypodiopsida > Polypodiales > Pteridaceae > Ceratopteris > Ceratopteris richardii. The sequence goes on along the minus strand of CM035408.1, from coordinate 81,521,023 downwards.
CCAAATCTAATCTCGCCCTTTTTGGGCGTTATGTAATTCGAAGAAATGCTTGGTATGATTTTATCAATAACAAGAACCTTATTGACTTATCTAATAGTACTCCGCATACTTGGAACAATAGATGCAATGATAAATTTTTGTCAACTAGATTAGATAGGTGCTACATTAACATTTCTAGGCTTCAAGAGCTTTGGAATTCTGTTGTTGAGTCTAGTTTCTCCCTTTAGCTTTGTGATCACATCCCATTGATTGTTAAGCTCTATAATACTGCCCCAAGTACAGGGCTAGATGGCCATACATTGATGCCTCCTTGCTAAAAAATCCTTGTGTCAATGAAAAAACCAAAAGATTTTCAGATTTTACTTCAATGGTAAGTTGTCTCCTATCTTAGCTTGAGAAAAAGCTATCAAGGAGGTCCAAAAGCTCTTTACTCACTATAGATACATGGCTAACGAAATTAGATTTAAACGAAGATTGATGATAATCAAAGAAATAGATGATATTAGGAAGGAAAGTCCGAATGACTTCAATTATTGTTAGAGGGTCCATGAGCTCCAAGAAAGATTGAGATTTGAGGATTACCCCTTGGCTTGTGGTGTTCTTTTCACATCAAGAGAATTTTGGGCTAGTCAGATGGATAAACCTAACAAAAAAAATGTTTGACTTTATGAAAAAGAAAAAGGCTAAAGAATTCATTCCTATGCTAAAAAAGAGCTTTCTGACCGGTGGATGGTTAAGAACTGCATAACTTATCTTGAAAGTGCGTACGTGAGCATCCGGATCATCTCCTGGGAATCCACCGAATTTCGTGTATGTTACTCCTGTTGGAGGCGGCCTTGGTTGACATAATTGTTGTTGTTGTTGTTGTCCGTTCATTGTGAGTGTATTAGGCCTTCCTTCTATATCTCGAGGTTGGCGGTTGAACTATCGGAACTTGTATCGCCGGATGGTGTGCCTTCCGGTGTGCTGTTTTTACTTAGGATGCTTCGGATCTCTGCTTCGAACAACTTTCCTTCCTTTTGGATGTCCAATATCCGAAATCTTTCTTCCAAGCACGATGGTTGGGCTGAGGATTCCGCAAAAAATGCTAAGCCTTCGCCGGCAGTTGGTGATTCTATCACCGGAATATCACCGGAATGAACCAAAATTGTGCCAGAATGCAGTGTTTTTCCGCTTTTACCGATTTCTTTTCCTAGAGTGTTTCTGATCGTAGATAACTCTGAATCTTTATCCAAGATTGTTAAACTGTTTTCCAACGGCGTCTTGGTAGATTCTGGAATTACTATATCTTTGATAGGCTGGGTAAACGTAGCACCAGAATGTACCAAAGGCGTTGATCGTTCCGCCGGAATATGACCGGAATTAATTCTAACGTCTTTAACTTGCTTGACCACTGGGTCAGACCGCGTTATACCTTCTTCTCTTAGGGTTGTCTTTAGCACTTTACCTGTTCCAGGTTTATGGTTCTTAGGATACGTTTCGCCAGACCGAGTAACCGGCATGTATCATTGCGTAGTAACACTATCTGAGCAGTTTGCAACAATCTGGCTCTATTGCTACTGTCAGTCAATCGAACGATAAACAGTTGGTACTCTAATGCCACCTTCCCACAAATAACTGGCAATCTGATGCCACTTTCCCACAAACGGCGCCAAATGTTAGTTGTTAAACTTCCGACTTCAAACTCAAAACACTTTCAAAAGTCGGACGTTCCCGAACCCTTCGATCCTTACTCTTCCATGCTCAGGTAAATCAATTGGCAATATCGAAATAATTAATATCAAGCTACCTCTTAGCCACGTGGGTTCTTGGGAGTGGTAGGGGTCTGTTAGACAGAGGCCCTGTACTATTTTCCCAACTTCTTACATAATCATAAATGCTCTATCGCGTCTTAGCTCAGTACTTGACTCTGAATACTGATAACAGTTCGGCGTACTAGGACTTAGAACTTCCGGACTGGACCTGCTATAGCAACAGAGCAGTAGTCCGGTTCTGACTTATAACTAATAGAATACTCAACTTCATTAACCGAATGCCACTCAATATGCACTTCTTCGTGACAGATAGGTATACCGAACAATAACACAACAGACAGCTATACTCGAAGGTATGCAAACTTACCGTATGCCAAACTCAAGCAACAAGTTCCTACCAACAGTCGACTCGTCACAAACTTATCATTGTTTCCATTCGCGTACAGACCATTACCGAAATCAACAGTGAACGTAGACTATTGTATCGAACCTGCTCACTTAACAAAAACAATGCTAACACGCAAATAGTTCGCTTCGGCCTTACACAGTCCTTTGTTCAATAGAAGACTGATAAACAACACTTATTCCGTGAAAAAATCCAGAACCGCATATAACTATCACCAAACAGATTCACAGCACAAGACTACCGAATTGTAACTCTACACTACAGTGAGAATAGTAGAATAGGAAGATACGAACAGAACAGAACAGAGCTCAATCTTCTCATCGACACATCACACACAGATTCAAACAGTATGCTCACAATTCCCTAAAATGGGCTCTCGACCATTCTTTTCTCATTGCCTTATATAGAAGATTTGTTACAAGGGTGCGCGAATCTTTAGTTACACACGCATTTCCAAAAGGTTCTTTTACATTTAAGACGCCTGTCATAGTACATTTGTCCTTTTTCAGCGGCCGTCTAACAGTTCCATTTTTTGTCGAGAATATCCACGATGGCAGAGATGGGTATGAAAGAGTGCTTGTACTATTAGTACATATCATTGGCTATAGTCTCAAGAGCCACCTACTTGAATTGAGAGCTTCTTTCAATCCAATGTTGTAACCATCTTTTCCTTTCCGACACTACCTGTTTACAAGCATAAGATAGATTGTCAATTTCTAGAATGTAATTATCACTCAAGAGCTCACCATTTTGGAATAGGTTGTTCCAAGAGTCATATCCACTTTTTCTATATTTATTCTCTCTTATGTTAATTTCTGATTTTTCCCACTGAGGGATCCACCCAATCCACATTGAGCCTTGCATTAAAAAAAGAATTGTCTGCATACTCAATACTTAAACAATAGGCCTTTTGTACCTATCTCCAAGCTTTCCACATGTTTGTGACCATTCTACTACCTATAGGAACATAATCATCAGGGGAAGTGATGATATCCCACATATTCATATTCTTCCAAGATTTATAGTTAGCAAGATAAAAGTTGGAATAGTTTCTATTCATCAAACACGCCTAGAAGTCAAGGTGGCCATACTGATGGGGAAAAGGATGTGTAAACCCCCCTCCTCCTTTTTCATATATCAACCTTGCAAGCAACTTCAAGAGTTTTCAATACAATCAAAGACTCCCCAAAGAAATCTTCTAGCTAGAGCAATAACCTACATCATTTGCTTCTTATTAGGCATCCAAAGAGAAGACATAGACCAAAGAGGGGAGGATATAGTGGTTAAGAACAAAAAATTTGAGTTAAGTTATGCTCTAAGGTCATCTATCTAAAAATTTTGTTTCTAAACTTATTCAACACCCAATCCCATCTTTGACCAAAAGTGATATCAAACCCCATAGGAATACCTAGAAGTCTAAATATGACACCCTATTGGATAATCTCACAACCATTGAAGAAGATGCAAGGGGGAATGTGGAAGTTAGAGGACCAAAAGGAGGTCTTGTGGTTGACAATAGAACCACTAGAAAGACAAAAGGTATTCAACCCCTCTTGGCTTAGGAAAAAGCAAACATTTTTTAAAGGAAAGTTAGAAAAGAGATAGCTCTCCAATTATTTAGGTCATACTTGGGTCCTTTTTTGTGAATAAGTTTAATAACCCTAGAGTTGATGAAGGTAGAGAGAGAACCTCTCCTCATATCATACAACCAAATCAAGAGAATATAAGGAGCTAGGAAATCACATAAAACCAAGAATAATTCATTAGATATACCATTGAAACTAGGGGATTTGTAGGGTTTCAATTTATTAATGGTTTCTCTAACCTTATCGATAGTGAGGGGCACGTCCAAGATAGAAGCCAAGCTACAAGGAATATTTTTTTCCCTTTTAAGAGCAAGGTGAGCTTGGGCTCTATGGATGTCCTCCCCCCACTTGGGAAGCCTAGCATTGGTCAATGAAGCAGCCAGATGGCTTACGGAATACGATATTAATCATTTCGGTACCTATACCGCAGTACGAGATGCTTTTCTGCAACGATTCAGGCTAAAGAAGAATCCCGCCGAAATCTTTGATTATTTACAAAACAACCGTCAGAAGGCAAATCAGACTGTCTAGGAGTATGCTACACTTTTTAGAACACACTTGCGGCAGATACCACAGGCCCACGCTAACTTACCTGATGATGTCATCACTCAATGGTTCATCAATGGCTTAACCCCACAACTGAAGCAGATCATGATCATAAGATGTGTCGGAGCGATGACGCTGGATGCAGTCATTGCAATGGCTCTGCAACTGGAATCCAAAGTTGGTGGATTTACAGAAGACTTGGAGTGGTTAAAAACAAACAAAAATATTGCTGAAGATATAACCAGACAAGTATACTGCATCACATGCAAAAATTCAGGTCATACTAGTGCCAATTGTGCACTAAATCAAACGTTCTGCGCTATCTGCAACACTGTCGGACACACCACCGGAAACTGTGTCTACAACGCCAGAGTACAGGGAACAGCAACGGTCAATGCAGTTATTCAAGAACATGGACAGCCAGCGAATCACTATGTACCTCCACAACTGAGAAACAATCAACCGCAAGGATATCGGAACTACCGAGGACAGAGGAACAACAATTATAATGCAAACCGCTGGCAGAATGGACCACCACCAGAAAATCCCAATTTACCACCACCACGCTGTCATTTTTGTGGTGAATTTGGACACATTAGAAGATTTTGCAAAGATGCAGCTGAGTATGATCAAAGGAAGAAGGAACGACAAAACCCAATGGTCAACATGGTACAAATCACACCAGTAGAAACACAGACTACTACAGTCCAGACCCGATCCGGTAAACAACTGCAGTCGGCAGCAGAAATATTCAAACCAGGGATACGAGAACAATATAGTATGTATAACAAGGCTAGTCACTGGACCGCAACAGAACCACCAGTGTTCCCAGAACCAATTCCGGTGACCCAGGCTTCGTCGACAAAGGAAGGAACACAACAAAAGGAAGCAGCAGCGGAGCCATCATCAGCAGTAGACATGCCAGCAGATACTTCTGCATCGGTAGAGACCTCAAGTTCAAAGGAGCAGGACAACCAATCTCAACAGGCCTGGGAAATTTTATCCAAGGCATCTATCACCCTGCCTCTAGGCCAACTTCTGGCACTAGTACCTGGGATTCGACAACAGTTCCAGCAACAGTTCAATCCGGTGTCTTCTTGTATTTCGGCAACAGCAGCAGTTCAACCAGAACCTGATTCTATGGTTGATCATTCAGTTCCCTTGATTACAGTATGGTATAAGAATCATAAGATTACAGAGGTATTAATTGATGGAGGCTCTGGTGTAAACATTGCGACCGCGGCATTATGCAAAAGGTTAGGATGCACCGAAATCGAACCAGTTCAATTTTTTGTCAGAATGGCAGATCAATCTAGAGTCCATCTCGTAGGACTTGTGCGGAATGTACCCATTACTTTACAAGGTACGACCTTCAAAATGACCTTTGTTATACTAGATCTACCGGAATCCACTTTGGATTACAACCTTCTTTTCGGCCGACCTTGGCTGAAGCATGCAAAGGTAATAGAGGACTGGTCTGCACAAGAGCTTACGTTCAAAGATGCCAATCGTAGATATGTGGTAAAATTAGATGCTATACAACCTTGTGAACGTCACGCCAGACCATATTTTGCTGAACCAGTCCACATGTTAGATGGACTATCAGATGATGAAGAAGAGGAATTTCTAAAGAATAATGCTGATTTAATGTCCTTAGGGACTGTTGATCTACAGTCCGTTATAGATAACTGGAACACTTCAGTTTGTACAATTGTACCTATCACCGAAAAAGCTAAGCAGAAAGATACTGTCTCAACACATGACGATGAATTACAACCACTGTTCAAGTCAACAGACGATATAGAGAAACCTCAACAGTTTTATGTCCCGGAAGACCAGTTGACCACGTACAATCTAAGAGATGAAGAGCATCCGCGACCTGTACAGATAAGGCAAAATTTACCGGAAACATTTAAAGCTGATTTGATTTGACTACTTCGCGAATTCTCAGACGTCTTTGCATGGGATTACAAAGATATGAAAGGATTAGATCCGCGCATCTATCAGCATAGAGTCATGTTGAAGCCTGAAGCTAAACCGAACAAACAGCCCAGCTACCGGATGAATCCCAATTATGCATCACAGGTAAAAGCCGAACTTGATAGATTATTAAAAGTCGAATTCATCGTACCAGTAGAACATGCTGAATGGATTTCACCAATTGTGATCATGCCAAAGAAAAATAAGCAACTGCGAATCTTTGTAGACTACCAGAAATTAAACGCAGCAATAGTATCAGATCCTTTCCCGATCCCCTTTTTGGATACCATGCTTGATAGGGTAGCAGGTCACGAAATGTATTCATTCTTAGATGGATACAGCGATTACAATCAGGTTAGAATGGCCGAAGAGGATATACCAAAAACTGTATTCATTACCAACTGGGGTGTCTTTGCTTGCACCGTAATGTGGTTCGGATTGAGAAATGCACCAAGCACATTTCAGCGATGTATGCAGGAGATTTTCTCTCCTTATCTCACTTCATTTATGCAAGTATATCTCGATGACTTCTCAATTTTTGGTAAGATGATGGCACATTTGCTTCATCTACGATGCTGTTTTCAAAAGTGCCGAAAGTACAGACTCTGTCTTAACCCAAACAAATCTGTGTTTGTGGTTTCGTGTGGCAAACTACTTGGTCATATTGTATCTGCACAAGGTATCCGAGTAGATCCAGATAAGATTTCAGCAATTTTAGAAGCCCCGGTACCCGCCACTCCAAAAGAAGTAATGCGTTTTATGGGTCAAGTACGGTGGCACGGCAGACACTTACGGTGGCTTGCTCATCTGGCTGTACCACTGAACAGGCTAATCACAAAAACTCCTCGACAGTTCGAATGGACTCAAGAATGCCAAACTACATTTGATCGACTCAAGTATTTATTGACGCAGGCCCCAATCTTACAACCACCGGACTGGGACAATCCGTTCCATGTTTTTGTCGACGCTTCAGATATTGCGATTGGCAGTATTCTGATGCAGCAAACACATAAGTGGTTTCGCCCCGTTTATTATGCCAGCAGAAGGCTTGCACCTGCAGAGAAGAACTATTCTACCACCGAAAGAGAATGTCTAGGATTAATTTACTCCATCAAAAAGTTCAGACATTATCTACTAGGCCGGAAATTCACCTTCCATGTGGATCATGCTGCCCTCGTCTATCTAGTAAGACAGCAGCATTTAGGCGGACGATTAGCACGATGGGTGCTACTCTTGCAAGAATTCGACTATGAAGTCATCCACTGACCCGGAAATGCACATGCCTTAGCAGATTTCTTATCTCGCCTAGATTCCGGTGAAGCTCCGATAGGCATAGATGACATGACTCCAGCGATCTATAGTTCTGAACCATTGCCCGATGAGACTGCCGAATCACAAGCACCACCTACATATTATGATCAGATTCTAACTTTTCTCACCGAAGGATGCTTTCCATCCCAGACAGCGAAGGCAGTCCGAAGGAAAATTGCAGTCTTTAGCCGCCGATTCCGGTTAGTTGCTGGAGAACTATATTATGTAGATCACACCGGAATCCTACTTCGCTGTGTTCCTCCGCATGAAATTAACTCAGTCATCACGATGGCTCACTCGACCCCTACTGGTGGTCACTTTGCCACAGATTTGACTCACCGAAAAATTCTGCAAGGAGGTCTCTGGTGGCCAACGATATACAGAGATGTGGCCCAATTTGTCAAACACTGCGATAACTGTCAAAGGTCTGGACAACCGCTACAACGACACTTCTTTCCCTTGCAGTCAGTCATGCCATTAGAACCATTTCAGAAATGGGGATTAGATTTTATCGGTCGGATCACACCTCCAGCAGTCTTCAGTAACAACAGATACATACTAACCTATACAGACTACGCAACGAGATGGGTAGAAGCTTGGTCTTTATGGTCTGCTACAGCGGTTGCAGTAGCAAAATGTCTGCTGAATGATATCTTTCCACGTTTTGGCTTACCACTGGAAATTGTCTTAGATCAAGGCACTCATTTTGTAAACAATTTAATGAAGGCACTTACACATTCGTTCCAGGTCACACATAAATTTAGTTCTCCTTATTATCCTCGTGCCAATGGTTTGGCCGAAAGTACAAACAAATCTTTGTTGAATATCCTCCGGAAACTGATCATGGAAGCACCGAAAAGATGGGATCAACTACTACCTGCAGTATTATGGGCATACCGAACTACCTATAAGGTAACAACAGGATTGACACCTTTCAAACTAGCTTATGGCTTAGAAGCAATAGCACCCATGGAAGTAGTCATCCCAAGTCTGCGTGTAGCAATCACTCAAAAGATGCTATCGGAAGATTCGATGACAGCACGAATGGACGCACTCAGAGAACTTGATGAGCACCGATGGCTCAGCTTTTTAACCATGTGCGAAGTACAACTAAGGCAAGACAAGACACACGATCGATATTTGAAGACTCCAATCTTTTCGGTAGGTCAGCTTGTACTCTTCTATAACGTAAAGTCGGATAGAGCAGCAAGAAAGTTCAAACTACGATGGTTTGGCCCTTTCAAGATCTCAGAGCAAATCGGTCCGGCAACTTTTCGGTTGATTGCATTGACCGGAAATCCACTTCCAAAAGTAATCAATGGGTCGAAGTTGCGGTCGTATCATCACGCTACTAGTCTGCATTAAATTATTCGACGGTGGGCCGCGTTTTGTGTAATCTTTTTCTTTTTTCTTTTTTCTCCCTTTTTATAAATAGCCGTGTTTTGTAAAATCTTTATGTTACCAGCCGCCCCCTTACCAGTCACTCAAGCACGCATGCCAGCATGCAAACTGTATCATTCCCGCACCGCACAATGATACCCACCCCCTTTCCCTCCCCACCATGTGGTTCCTACTTAACCCTTTTGGCAATGCCAAAAATCGCTACTGTTGAGTGTTAGTGTTCTGTGCGACCTCTTGCGTTCTGTATTCGTGTTCATCATCTGTATCAGCAAGCACCATGGAAGCGATAGCCAATTATGCAGCTTTCCGCGATGGTATCCCTACGGAGGTAGATGAATACCTATGTTGCAAAGGGTTGGCCAACTTCGCTGAGTTGCCCTGGCACTCAGTGGAAGCCCATCCCTTCTTCGCGCAAATCATCTCTGCCATTGCCCAGTCCCCCACCACCGAACGCCAATGGGTCTTCCCCTCGCTACCTTCGCGAACCGTCATCACCTTCCAAGCATTCTCTGAAGCCTTCCGCCTCTCCCCGCAAGGCCGAGAAAATGGCCCTAGTATCCCCCTCGCCCGCATGACCGAACTGTTCCCCCGATCTTCGTCCAATGAATACGCCATTCTCTACCGCCCCGAACCCGAAAGATCTGCTCTGCAATTTCTAGTCGCCATCCTCAACCTTCAGAAACGAACCTACGGTATGTCCCGCCCCTTCTATTCCGCCTTAGATTTAGCTACCCGAGAACCCGTGAACTTCGCCTCGTACTTTTTCCATAGAATTCATAAAGAGTGTGTAGCTATAGTGAAGCAAGTCAGAAAGGGAACCACCCCGCGCTCTCGCCTTCCCCATATCATATCATTCCTGTTCCCAGCCATCCTTACCGCACAACCACCACACCAAGGACCGGTTCTAAGGCATGAAGAATCAGTACAACCACTCGAAGACGATGAAGAAGAAGACGAAGAAATAAACCAGTTATTCCGCCACAAAAGAATCAGAATCAACTCATCAGAAAGCGAAGCACAAGGGTCTGCCAGAAAGAATCAGGACACCGGTAAAGAAAACGAGGAACAAGAAGAAACCTTCCACGACACAACCACTTCCATACACAACGAATCATCGGCCGACCAACACGACCAGCAGAATCAAACGGAAACAGAAACAGTCTCAACCGAAGAAGCATCAGAGCGACAGAACGACGAGCAGCAAGTTGTTGACGAAGCACTCAACACCCTGCTGAAGGCCGTCGAATCCACCATCGCCCACACTGCAGGTGAACACCAACCCATCAATGAGGTAAACAATATTGAATCTACTATTCCTAGATCACCACCAGTCAACCCTCCTCCCCCGCCAATATCCGAATCCTCTTCATCCTCCCTCAATTATTCACCTCCGACATCCCCCCAGATCCACACCCAAACCTCTGCACAACCACAACACCCCCTTCTCCTTCCCTCTGTTCCGATCTTTTCCGAGCTTGCTTCCATGGGACAAATGCTTATTTCCCTTTCTCAGCAACTTCCAGTGCAGCTTAGCGAGGTCACAAATACGATTCGTCAAGATCTGCAGCACAAAGTCGACCTACTGGAAGCCGACATCATCCCTCTCCAAGAAGAAGTCGACGCCGTAAAAGCAGAGAATCATCAATTACAGACGCAATTAGCAGATCTCCAAGAACAAGTTTCGGCACAACAGGCACTGATACAGCAACGGAATGACGCATTAGAGCAAGTTGCCGCCAAAGACCAACTATTGAATGAAGCCCAAGAAGAAATCAGGAAACTGAAGATCGCGCTACAGGAAAAGGAAGATATCAGCACATCCCTCAAAGAATTGGTCGAAGAAACGAAAGCACAATTGCAGGAGATAACCAAGAAGAATCAGGAATAGCAGCGAGAAGCAAAACAAGTTGAAGACGAGCTACGAAGAGCCCAGGAATGCTTGGACGAGGCAAACAATATGCTGAGACGCCAATTAACCAGGGAAGCCAAATACCAAAAGGATCTAGTAAATGCTCGCAGAGAACGAGATGCATACTACAAAACTATCGAATTTCAGAACCAGCAACTCAAGCGACTAGATAACCAGTTGCAAAATCAGAAGGATCGAGTCACTGATATGCAGAAGAAAGTCACCGAAATAAAGACATCCCGGGACGCTGCATTATCCAATGAGTTTTATTTACAAGAGGCCTTCTTACAAACCCAGGCCGAAATTCTGTTAACCCAAGCCATAGCTCTTAGCTCCGTTAGAACGGACGCTTAGTTATTAGAACCGACTACTCTAGTTCAGATGATAGAAACCATTAAAAAGAAAATTACTCGAATGTTTAGGCTCGCCCGAAGCATGTATTTAGAAGGTCTCGTAGCAGAACCATAGGAACCTGCGGGTTTGAGTCCACCGTGCGTGCCAGTGTTAGACGGCCGCCGAAAAAGGACAAATGTACTATGACAGGCGTCTTAAATGTAAAAGAACCTTTTGGAAATGCGCGTGTAACTAAAGATTCGCGCACCCTTGTAACAAATCTTCTATATAAGGCAATGAGAAAAGAATGGTCGAGAGCCCGTTTTGGGGAATTGTGAGCATACTGTTTGAATCTGTGTGTGATGTGTCGATGAGAAGATTGAGCTCTGTTCTGTTCTGTTTGTATCTGCCTATTCTACTATTCTCACTGTAGTGTAGAGTTACGATTCGGTAGTCTTGTGTTGTGAATCTGTTTGGTGATAGTTATATGCGGTTCTAGATTTTATCATGGAATAAGTGTTGTTTATCAGTCTTCTATTGAACAAAGGACTGTGTAAGGCCGAAGCAAACTATTTGCATGTTAGCATTGTTTTTGTTAAGTGACCAGGTTCAATACAATAGTCTGCGTTCACTATTGATTCCGATCCCAGGAAGGACTCGTATCGGTAATGGTCTGTACGCGAATGGAAACAATGATAAGTTTGTGACGAGTCGATTGTTGGTAGGAACTTGTTGCTTGAGTTTGGCATACGATAAGTTTGCATACCTTCGAGTATAGCTGTCTGTTGTGTTATTGTTCGGTATACCTATCTATCACGAAGAAGTGCATATTGAGTGGCATTCGGTTAATGAAGTTGAGTATTCTATTAGTTATAAGTCAGAACCGGACTACTGCTCTGTTGCTATAGCAGGTCCAGTCCGGAAGTTCTAAGTCCCAGTACGCCGAACAGTTATCAGTATTCAGAGTCAAGTACTGAGCTAAGACGCGATAGAGCATTTATGATTATGTAAGAAGTTGGAAAAATAGTAGAGGGCCTCTGTCTAACAGACCCCTACCACTCCCAAGAACCCACGTGGCTAAGAGGTAGCTTGATATTAATTATTTCGGTATTGCCAATTGATTTACCTGAGCATGGAAGAGTAAGGATCGAAGGGTTCGAGAACGTCCGACTTTTGAAAGTGTTTTGAGTCCGAAGTCAGAAGTTTAACAACTAACAGAACCTTCAATGGAAGTGTAGGCAATGGAAACATCGATTCTATTGTATGTGGGCTTTCCCCATTTCAATAAAGCACTCTTCTCTCCAATGGCTAACCTTAGACAAGGGGATGTGGACATGTAGCAAAGGTTTTGGAAGACCATGAATAGATACTACACTCTGGTTGGATTGCCCAGACTGGGTGCTCAAGAGATATTGATTGGTGTTTGAAACACAATGGACTTGCCTCTCTGACACTAGTGGAGATCTCCCATAGTCTGATCATAAGGATTTTTTGTACTCATGTATTTCTAACATGAAGAAGTTAGCCCATAACTGTATTAGTTTTCTTAGAGACATTGCTTCCAAAGGCTTCAGAACTTATGCCTAACATCAAGATACACAAATGGAGAAAAAGCATACTCTCTTTTTACTCCCTTTCAAGATTTGAAATGTTATACTCCCTAAACTCTATCACTATATATATATATATATATATATATATATATATATATATATATATATATATATATATATATATATATATATATATATATATATATATATATATATATATATATACATATATATATATATTGAGAAAACAAGGAAGGTAATAAATTAAAAGAGAAGTGTTACAAAAGTACAGATACAGAGCACACTCAACACGACATCGTGGAGAAGGGCCTACAAGAGGTCAGTAACCATGCTCATTCTCTTGGGACAATACATCTTTAGGAGTTCATCTTTAGGAGTTCATTTTTGGAGTTTAATTAACATTCCTTGTCAAACTGATGGTTTGACAGCCCTAATCTACAAGGAAGCTGTTATTGGAGTCTGTAGGAATCTCGATCTTGTCTTATGGCATCCCTGGAGATCTATCATAATCTGGAATATTTGGAAAAGTAGGAACCAAAAGATCTTTGAAAGTGGTGTAAAAGATTATGTTTACAAATATAAAAAAGAGCTTAATAGTGTATCCAAGCTTTGTATTAGTCGCATTGTTGATGCCTAGCCTCGTGATTTCAGCTTCAACTCTTTTTGTAATTCACTCCCCTATCATCAGTATATTATTTTCTTTGCTTCCCTCTCAAAAAAAAGAATAAAAATAATAAAAATATATTGATGCCCCTCACTAACGAATGTACTACCATAGATATAGTTATGCTTTTGTCTTTTTATAAAATGAATTGAAAAAAGGACACCTTAGTCCTGTTGCGTCTTTTTTACTTTTCTGAAAGCAACAGAAAGCAGTTACTGCTGCATAGAAGATGGAGGTGAGGGTCGCTTTGCAAATGTCAAATTGACCAAGTCATAGAGATGATTGCGGTGGGGACAAAATATCTTGAACCATCAGCTAATGTTGTGTGCTGTGGGAATACAACCGTTGTGTACTCCTTTCTGCTTCTCCTTTTCCCGGAAAGCAACAGAAAGCAATTAAAAAGCAAGTCCAATAAATGGTACAAATGAAGTCAACAATAGACAGTTGAACTCCCTTGTTTTATACATTAAATCGCTTCAGATCGGGGCCCACCACAAATCCCTATTTTTGGCTTGATCTATAAACAGCGCCATTCCCCGTTCTAGCCATTTTGGACCTTAAAATAAAGTTATCAATTTAATTAGACCTTTAAAAATTACATTAAAATTTTGAAATGGAGGTATAATCTGTAGATAGCCTTCAAAATTGAAGGGCATGGTAAACGATCAAAATACAACACTTATGCCATCAATGAAGATTCATTCTACGTTAACTAAAATGGAAGCCTCTTCGTTACCCACTCTGGGTGGAGCTTCCCAATCTACCCTATTTCTTGTATGAATTTCTTCGAGAAATCGTCTCACTGATCGGTCGCCCAATGGCCTCAAGGGAAGATGTTGGGGGGCTAATCTACGAGGGTACTCAATTCTCTTTCAACGCACATTGGCACCCACAAATTTGTGTTGAAACGGACTTGAACCAGGTCCTCCCATCGAAGATCTCCATAAACTGTGGCGAGGGTATGATTTGGGTTCAGGAGATTACCTACAAGAATTTGCCCAATGCATGCTTCCATTGCGGGCTCCAAGGTCATAGGATCCAAGACTGCCCCTTGAAGCAAAATACCAAGAAAAATAAGCCTAAACTAGATGGGGCCCTGGATCCTTTCCCTCAAGTTGGCACTAGGGGCCATCCCTCTCCCATGGAGGAAGAAGCGGGCACTCATGTTGCAGAGACAGAGTCAGAAGCGTTCACCGAAGTAAGACATAGGAGGAAAGTTAGCCCTCGAAGAGCACTAGCAAGGAACGTTGCGACCATTGCCCCTTCGAATAACATGTACTGCAACCTAGAAAAGGAGATTAATGAATTCGACCTCCTAGGGGATAACCTTTATGAAGAAGACCCTGCTGACAATTCCCTTGGATGCTCTACTAGCAAAGAAGACAACCAAGAAGGTTACACCACTAGTAAAGAGGATGGCTTCACCACCAGCAATGAAGATAATCAAGATAGTGAAAGCTCCTTCCTCGGCCCTACTCCTCCAGTATGCTTGCCAAGCTTACTGCAACAAAAGTCAAAGCTTAAAGGGAAACAACTGTCAGGCATGCCTTGGAAGAGCCCCCTCAAAAGTAGGATCCTGAGTCAAGAAGTTGGGAGGAAAAAAGAAGATCGAAAGAAAAAAAAGATCGGGTCCTTCCTCGCAAAGAGGGCAACCATCAATAATGAAAATCACCTCGCTTAACATCAGGGGGTTGTCAAACCCCTCAAGAGTGGTGATTCTTGGTCAATGGTTCAAAGACAAGTGCCTCAACCCCGACTTCATCTGCTTACAAGAGATTAAAATCGACGCAGAGGATCTCCAGAATCGACTTAAACGCATTTCTATGAACCACCTTTGGCTATCCACTTCGCGCCCTAGGGGGGCGGGCAGTGCTGCAATTGGTATTAGTCACTCCTGGTGGAGCAGGCTGACCTCAACTCGTGAAGATCTAAATCATCGTTGGATTGCTGCCTCTTTCGGGTTCCCTAATCAGTTCACCGTGGTCTCACTTTATGCCCCCAATGGTGAGACAGATAGAATCGACACTTGGACTTCCCTCGACTCTCTCTCACACAATGTTTTGCTCTGCGGGCACTTCAACATGGTTGAATTTCCTGAGGACCATTGGAATAACAAGGGGAAAATTATTGACTGTCAGGAGAAAGAGATATGGGATAAAATCAAACTCCATCTCGACTTGGTCGAGGTGAAAGATATGAAGGGGTTCTCCTGGTCTAACCTCCAACTGGGGGACTCTCTAAGGAAAGCAAGGCTTGATAGATATTACATCGACCAAAACACCATCCTCCAGTGGGGTACTCCGATTTCCCAACACATGGACCTGACTATCTCGGACCACTACCCGATTACTCTGTCTTTCAAACTGATTCCCACGCTCCGGAAATCTCCTTGGTATCACGCTTGTCAGACGTCGTTTTCCCTCCCCTCTGTCCACCAAGAAATTTCCACAGTTTGGGCGGAGGCCTTTGCCTAAAAAACCAGCTAAGTGCTGGAGAAGCGCACTGGAAAGGACTCGGCAAATTCTGATCAGGATTCATAAGGCCATAAGAGATATCCGGAAAAAAAGAAGAGAAATGGTATACCGGAGACTCTCACGACTTGAAGAAGAAGTGAACAAGGGTAACTTGCAATGCCAACAAGGTCTTCTGAAAATCAGGGGAAGACTAAGATTCGAGGAGGAGGTTCAAAGGAAAAATCTTCAAATATTCTTCAAAGACTGGTGGGCGGGGAAGGCCGACAAACCATCGAAAGAGATGTGTAACATCCTCAAAAAGAAACAAGCTTGGAATCCCCTTCTTGGTCAATAATAATGGGATCAAATGTAGCACGTAAGTCGAGAACAGATCTATCATCATGGAGCACTTTACCCATCTCCTCGGGGTCTCGACTCCTCTTTCCCCGCACAGGCATGACTGCATGGCTACCATCTCAAGGGTAGCTCATTCTAGAATCCCTCAGAACATGAATTCTCTTCTGGAAGCTAACACTTCCGAGAATGAAATTATCGAGGTTATTGATGCTCTTCCCAATGGAAAAAGTCCAAGTCCTGATGGCCTCACCAACGAGTTTTTCAAGTCCTTCAAGCATGTGGTGGCCACCCCACTACGTTTGGTGTGGCTTGAGGCTCTCTCCTTTAGTGCCCTTCCTGAGTGTCTTAATAATGGCGTCATCAAGTTAATATACAAAAGGGGAAATAAGAACAAAATTGAAAACTGGCAGCCGATTACCATGCTCCAAACTGGATACAAGATAATTGCCAAAGTTATCGCCAACAGAATCTCTTGTCATTTAAAGTCATGGCTATGTGAGGACCAGAAAGTTTTTGTAAAGGGTAGATCTATACTTGAAGCAATTGTCGATATTTGGGAAGGCCTTACATTTGCCGAGGAGTCTGCAGAAGATCTGGTATTCTTTAAGATCGACTTCGACAAAGCATATGATAGATTGGAATGGGACTTTATTCTCCAATCATTGAAAGACCTTGGATGCAGCCAAAAGTTCACGAAAATGGTTTCCACTCTTCTTGGAAACGCTTCAACTAGAATAAATATCAATGGTAAGCTCTCTGAGCCCATACCCTTAAAAAGATCTATCAGGCAAGGCTGCCCTCTGGCTCCTCTACTCTTCGTTATTGCCTCGAACAGCCTCAGTCGCCTATTAAAGCATCACATGGACTCTGGCAATCTCATGGGTCTTTCCCTACCTCTAAATCACGGCCAAATGATTGCTAGACTCTGTGCCGATGATATGAATGCCTTTGTGCATAGCGATATGAACAACATTGAGGTGTTCTAGAGCTGCCTTGACACCTTTTGTGTGGTGTCAGGTTCAAAAATCGACCATGCTAAAATTGCTTTCAGAGAAATCCGTGGACCCCCACCCCAATTGTTGTTAGATCAGGGGTGTGAAGTTATCCCCAGAGGTCAAGTCTTCCGTCTCCTCGGCATCCTCGAAACAAGAGACCAACCAGTGGATTAGGTTCGAAGACTTAGACCCGAAACATAGTGTTACCCTCGAGGAATGGACTCTTCTTCAAGGCAGATGTTTGGCGTGGGACCGCTCAACTACCCACCTTCTCTCCGGACAGGATCGTCCTTGCCTAGAGGGCCTCAAATGGAGCAATGGTAAGAAAATTTCCAGAATACCCAACTTCAAAGAGAACTTAGATGTTCATCACACCCTTAACAAGAGGTGGTGCCTTTCTTGGACCAAACTTCGATGGGAACTAAAGTTCATGTCTATTTGGCACCCCCTAATTGAGATAAAAAAGTTTGTTCTCATGTGGCAGATTTTGCATAAGGGAATCTGGTCCAATGCAAGGGCTAATAAAATCAGTGGTGTGCCGCCATGGTGCAAGCGTTGCCATCGATGCATCAAAGATTTAGCTCACCTGTTCTTCGATTACCCCAAGTCCCGTGTTGTCTGGCATCACCTGACACGAGTTTTGAGACTCACGCACCAAATCAACTAGCAATAGGTGTTGTTGGGTGAGGCGGTCGGCTGCTCATCGAGGCTGTGGAATGGCTTGAGGAGCGAGACCCTTTGGAAGATTTGGAGGGAGTGATGTGCTGTCAATTTTGACCAAACTCCTAAGGAATGGTTGATCGAGAAATCATTGTCCTTCTAGGTAAAAGAATCTCCCGAGATAAGAGATATCCACTGTTTAGACATCACTGTATTTATCTCCTCGAAAACAACAAGTTGAAACCCAAATGGGTCCCACATGAGGGTGATGATAGATTTATCCGCCTCATTTGTAATGCCCTCTAGCTTGCCATACTCCTCCCCTGCATTGTGGGATTTGGGGGGTCCCATGGGCACTAGCCCCATTCACTTGTAACTTTTCTTCTTTATTTTAATTAAAGTCCGAGAGAATAGGCTAAGGCCGAACTTCCTTTTATTAAAAAAAAATTGAAGCCTTATATAAATGTAGGTGATGTGTCACATCCTCTCCCCTAACTCAAATGGAAGCCTTCTGTCAATGTGAAAAGTTTCCCCACTTGAGAAATGTTTTAGATAGAGGCTAGAGCCTCTTCTCAACGCATGGCTTGAGTGGAATGTAAAAGACATTTTGAGGTACTATAGATAATCCTTGCTCATTGGTAGAAGCCTGAGATTCTAGAAAACCCTCCTCGTAAACCTATTTTTAAAGGAATGCCTAATTATGAGAAGGCCACTCGAAATCTAAAAAGTTTGGTGAGGGAAATATTTCTTTAATCCTCTTCTATTTATTTTCTTTGCAAGTTTGATATTCGAACTACTCTTTCTGATAGGCTTGAAATTTTGCAGACAACACATAAATATGCCTCTCACGTCTGTCATCCCTAAGAGGCTTGAAATGTTTCGCACATTTAGTAGAAGATAAAGGTAAATCTACTATCTCATCAAATGGAGGACTATCTCACCTTGTGCCTATCAAAAGACAAGTTAAAGTTGAGGAGAACTCTGAGGCACAAATAATTCCATGATGATGGACTCCTCCTCATCATCACTAACTTCCTTGAGTATTGTCCTGCTAGGTTCACACTCCTCTATAATTGAGTTAAACATAAGTGGTTCTATGGTGAAAAATAAAATGTCATAACCATCTTCATTGCAATGGGGGGGGGGGGGGGGTTCACTACTCTTCATTGAAAGCTATGTCCATCTTAGCTAGAATTTATGCACAATTGTGGGGTTCAAAATCTTCATCTGGAAACACCATATGTGCATAGACTAGATCTTGAACTGATCTAGGGTTCTCACTAGCACCTATGCTTCTAGAGGTTATCCTTTTCTCTTCTTCTGGTGCATCTTTACACATCCATAAGTGGGTGCCTTCATGCATCCATGAGGAACCTGATCCTGTGGAGTGCACCATCTTTGTTTCATCTAATGTTCTATGGATTGGATTCCATTGCAAGGGTGGTACATCTCTGTGGGAATAATATTTGAGATTGACTTTATTTTCCATCTCTAAATGATGTAATTACAAGGAATTGGTCCCCCAATCCTGCACTATCTGCGACTGTCTCATAAAGGGTTTTCCTAAAATTACCACGTGACCTTGTTTGCTACACATGGTGCACCACAATCCATTTTTTATGCCACCTCCCTGAAGTTCTTATAACTCTTGTCGAAGTTGTGCCAACTCTTCTACTTGGGCTTCCTCTTCTTTTTGTAGCTTCAAGGCCTCAATTCCTCGCCTCAGGATGCCTTATCACAATGGACTAGCCTATTGTGATGGGGTGCCATGTCACGATGGAATGGCCTATCACAATATCCTGGGTCTATTGTGATGGGGTGCCTTAGCACAATTCGTTGGGTGTGTCACAGTGGAGTGGCCTATCCCAATGGATCTTGGGGTGGCCTTGTGAAGATGGGGTGGAAAACTTACAATCTAGTTGAAGTGTATAGTGCGTTAGGGAGGCACTCAAGAGTTCTATTGGAAACAAGTCATAATGGTCCAAAACTTCTCAATCTGTAGCCATAAGTATGTAATTTTGCATAGCCTTCCTACAACAAAAGGCATTGCAGATGTTGGTTAGCCCAAGCACCTCTCAAAGGCATGATGTGAGTTCAAATCCATCTAGTGCAGCATCGATGGCAATGAAATTTGAAAAACAGACATTGGTGGAAGATTTTTCACGAGTTAGCTATTTTTGACACTTTTTTTGCGGGTCGCTAAACCTAGCGATAGTTGCTTTTAGAGGAAAGCATAATGTGGGGGATCATAAAAGTGCTTTTTAAGGGATTCCTAAAGTTATCAAAGAAGAAGCTTGGCTCATACTGTAATTATCTTCTCAATGAGATAATCATCTCAAGCTACACACAAGCTAAGTAGAAGATCAATGAGGGCCTCTCTTAGAGGATGTGTTCTTACACACTTGAAGGAGGTGTGCTCTACATCTTGAGACATTTGGAGGAGTTTGTATCAGCCAACCATCAACTATCTTTTTGAGTTATTATCAGTAACAACTTTGTTTTTGTTCTTCACTTGTTCATTCACTAGTTTCTAATTTTCAAATAGTTAGAATTTGGGTTTGCTGTAAAATAGTATTAAGCTATCCATATTGTCCACATTCTCACACACACACTCTTCATACCTTTTAGGCACACAATTTCTTGTATCTAGTTTCTATTTCTACCTAGATTCATATATTGTTAGCTTGTATAATATCCACATATTTCAAATTGACAGTGGAATATAAGATAGTGTAGGTGAGCACTCTAGCTTATCGTACACTTCCAACATTTGGTATCAGAGAAAACTTCACATACACCCTTAATAAGATGAGTGATTATAGACTTGAGAATGAAGACAAACACGACGAAATGTCTAATTATTCAATGTGGAGTTTTATGATGATCAATGTGTTAGTATCAAAGGACTTATGGAATATTGTCAAAGGAGGCAGCTATCCAACACAAGAATGAAAGTTGGTGAATCAGTTCAGTCACATATTTTGAAGCTCAAAGATTTACGAGATTAGTTACTCAATGTTGGAGTTAATATTTCAGATGAAGAGATGGTAAATACACTTGTAAACTCACTTCCATCCTCATATCATGCTTTCATTACTTCTTTATCTCTCTGTACAAGAGATAGAGAACTTTCATTTGAAGAGTTCAGCTCCTCGATCTCCTAACACTGTCACCATCACACGTTCATCTTTAAGTGCACTCCTTGGCAACAATGTCAAATTTGATGTTTCTCTAGACAAGGATGAGTATAACATTGTGGAGCTTCACCTCCTTAATTGTCAGCCCATAGAGATGTAAGGATGATATGATGATTGTGAACGAGTGATGTGTGCAAAGGTGAAGGTGAGAAGCACAATGATGCACATGCACATACACACACATGGAAGTGGCAATAGGAGAGACAATGGAAGGAGAAATACTTCTATTCATAACTCAAATTACAAAATGTCTCTCACATTCCTCACACCTCAAACTAGCTAGCCCCAGAAATGAGCTCTCTAGTTCTATTTATAGTTTTTTAGGGGATTCGATTGGTTTCACATCTAATTTTGATCTACATAAAAACTATGTCCCAAAATACTTTTGGAGCAACAAATGATCTTCAAAAAATACAAAATTTGGTATGTACATTCTACTTAAGCTCCTCAAGCTCCTAGACTCCTCGGCTTCCACAAAATGGAGCACTAACTTGAAAAATTAGGATTTTTGTGGTAGAAAGTGTACTCATTTCATCGTTGGTCATTATGATGATATTGATAGTTTTTGAATAACATCAATGAAGAAAATTTATTATGGGGACCCCCTTGATCTTGCTCTCCCTCTTCTCGCATACTCCCTTGCCTGTGATGACCTCTACGGTCTCTAGGGCTACTAAAATGCTAGCTCCATTCGAAATTCCAAATTGTATAAGTTCAATCCACGAAGTCAACAAGTCCATGTAACACTTGATAGTTAGACGATGAGAGATTTGATGGGCTCCCTTATTTTATAAATTAAAAATATAAAATGGTATGTAGTGATTATGTGTAATAGGGTGGTCGGCTATCTTCATGCATTGAATCCAAACTATGAGTATTAGGATCATTCTCTAAGATTAATGGAGATGTTGGCACTAATGCCCTATTGAGGTTATCTTCTATTTCTGCGTATTTGATCAAGATTGCATTGATAGGGGTGGTGGTTTCTATCCTAGCACTGGTTGTGGTCTAGGTTGCACTTGATACTGGGCAGGTACTGTTGTTGTAGCCTATAGTATGGTTGTTGCTGATAATGGATTTGATATTTACCTCGGTGTTAGTAAGGTTGTTGGTAGTTTTGTCTAACTTCTTGTTTGTTATAGGGACAATCCTTAGCCCGATGGTTTTTGTATTTTCTTTCTATTTTGCAATATTGGGCATGTAGGTTCCCTATGTTTTTAGCCTACATGGGACACACATTGGCCATGTGATCACCTCCACAAGTGTAACAACACTTTGGATTGGCCACTCTTTGAGCTTCTATGTTTTGGATGGCTATCTTTCATGCTACATGTTCAGTCAATTCATCTAAAAAAGCAACCCAATTACCTTCCTAGGTATATTTCCCAGATATGCCAATTTATTATTGTCCTTGTTGTTTTGGTTGACCTTCTTTTGAGATTTGGTGGTTCTTGACTTCCTCTGTCATGTCATCACATTTAATAGTGATTTCTTGGATGGGGGCCTTCTTTGATTTGGGGTTAAAATCTATATCATCTGTCTTAGTAGAAATTGATGAGCTATAGAACCTATATTTTATGTGGAAGGAGAGAACATGTGATAACTTGTCTCTAGCCTACAAATAATCATGAACAATCCATGTAAGACGTGTTATCCCACAAACAATGAAGTTATGATTGTTCATAGTTAAACTATAAGATGTTTGCGATAGATAGTTCTTAATTAACATTGAAAATTGATGAACACTAACATTAAAAATTGATGAACATGTAGAATGGAAATCAATGGAGACCTGTACTGTGATCAAGGACAAGTACATGCCTTTTGAATTTGTTACTTTTTTTTAGGTGTGGGATAGAAAACCTATATTTAATATTGTATACATTACATGGGAAAGAAAAAAAATGTAGACATCACATGGGAATGCATGGTCAAGAATAAAAGTCTACCTCATATTTTATGTCTTTGTACTTAGTAGGTGCCCATTTAAGAGTTGTGGTCCATGTCGCCTTATGAGGTTTGACATGCTTACAAAATATTCATTAATTATTAGTATATTTGGTTTCTTGTCATACCAATTAACTTTTGGTTGCTTGACATATCAGTTAATGTCTATAATAGAACGAACAAAATTGGATGATAAGCTTTGTAACATATTATTTTTTATGTTGGCCATAGTTGAAAAAGGGGCTATCATTGATACATAAAAAGGACATAAAAAATCAAATGAAAAAAGACAATAAGATGATCTCATCCTTGCTAGATGATACGTAAAAAAGATATTGATATATTTAGGTAGTGATGTGTGTGAACACTCTGGGACTGTTGGGGCACCTTTTTCCGTCTTTACCCCTCGACTTGTATATACCCCTACTACCCTTATGGGTTACTTATCTTTGTACATTCTAGTGGCAATACATTCAGTATTGTGTGTTGTGCTTCAAGCTTCTTCTTCTTCCTTGTGTTGTTCGCATGCTTATATAGCCCTAAAACTCCAACAATTTGTATCAGAGCAGCTTGCCGCTTCATCTAGGGCATCATCGACACTCATCTGGTCACATTCTCATAATCGCATGAAATCTGGTGTGTCAAAATCATGATCTGAGCTTATTTCGGCCTCTGAATGCACTATCTTAGTGCTTATGCAAGCTATTTCATCTTTTTGTGCCAAAGATTTACAAGTTTTGGTTCTCTAGTATAAGTGTCTCAAAGTCTACTATAGGTTTAGTACAACTCGACATGGTAGTTCTATTCAACCTTTTGAGATACAATCAATTTTTTGTATCAAGGTATTTTAGTCAGTGGCCATGGCTGAAAGCAGTGATGTATTTCGTATGTTGGTAGTTGAGGATAAGTTGGATGGTACGAATTACCCATTGTGGGCTTATGTGATGCATCATGCATTGGTTGCAAAAGGACGAATTACCCATTGTGGGCTCATGCATTGTAAGTATATCATGCATCTGCAAATATACGTACTAAAGCTGATGCAAATGGCATTGAAGATGGTGATATTCTACAGATTCATGTTCGTGTTGCTGTTCCTATTGCACCTATTGTAGACCAAATTCGTTGGGATGGCAGAGATGCTCATGTACATGCATTGATAGCCTTGTCTATCAAACATGCCATTATTCCTCACATTCGCTCTTGCAGAATAGTTAAGGATGTTTAGGATACACTTACCACATTGTATAAGGCTAAGAATGAGGCTCGTGCTACTTACCTCCAAAAACAATTGGAGAGTGAGCATATGAATGTAGGTGATTCTATGGAAAATTTTCTAACAAAGATCAAATATTTGAAGGAACAATTAAATTCTGCTTATGAAGTCTTTCCTGATAGTTCACTTGTGCAGATTGTTCTGAATGGTCTTCCCAATTCATACTAGAGTTTCGCTTCTACTCTTCATTTGATGATGAAATGCAATCCAAATGCCTTAACATTTGAGGAGTTAGTCTCTATTCTATTGCAAGAAGATCAATCTAGGCAGAATAGGTCCATTATGCATCTTGTAGATCAAGCTTTCCTGGCTAGTCAGAAGGGCAAAGGTAAATGACGCTCATCTACTAGTAAGCAAAAATCTGCAAATGTTACACATTCGAAGAAGGGAGAGAAAGATGAGAAGAAATAAAAAAAGTAGAAATTGTTTTGTAAGTACTGTAAAGGAAACGATCATATCATAAAGAACTGTCCAAAATTGGTTGTAAAAGAAGCAAAGAAAAAAGAGGCTGGAATGGTTGTTGCAAAGGCCTCTACACCAAAAACAGAGTCTACTAATCTTGTGCAGAATGAAGAATGGGTGTTTAATAATGTTTACAGTTTTGACCCATCTTCTCATGAGCAGTGTATGTCTGCAGTAGACTCAGATGTTTTCCACTTTGATAGTGGGGCAACCAAACATATTACCTCATAGCACGATTTAGTGATCATGTCACATGTGTCAACAACTCCTCTTATCGTGTTATGGGATTTGGTAAGATCATTCTGACTATTGCTGATGGTAGTTCTTTTATCTACTATCATTTTTTGCATTAGCTAAGATTGGCTTGGTTGTGAAATTTATTGATGACGGATGTAGAGTTCATGATCTGTCAAATGGAAACATGATTATTGCTTCTGGAATTTTATGTCGTGGGCTCTATAAGCTCATAGACTATGAAAAATCTATGAATGATTCAACATGTGCAGTACATGATTCTCACGCTATGTCAGATGCAAAGCTTTGGCATGCACGCTTTGGTCATCTGAAATTTGCTAGTTTGCTATGCCTCCAAAAATCAGAAATGGTGTCCTCTTTGTTCAAACTTGGGGCACCTGGTAAACATGTATGTGAAGGCTATATTTTGGGCAAAATGCAGCATTACTCCTTCACAAAAGATGGTTCGGTTCAAGATACTCAGGAATTGCAGCTTCTTCATAGTGATGTATGTGGTCTTATGCAAACACCTTCTTTTGGGATCTATCTTTAATTTGTGACTTTCATCGATGATTTTTCCAGGCATGCATGGATATATCCATTGAAAGCAAAGTCGGAAGTGTTTATGCACTTCAAACAGTTTTTGGTTTTGGTTGAAAATTTGTTAGCATGTAAAATTGGCACCCTCCGTTCTGATCGAGGGGGGGAATATATGTCCTCTAACTTTAGTGCATTTGTGGTTGAACGTAGGATAAAACATCAGAGTACAGTTCCTTATACAGCTCAATAGAATGGAGTTGTGAAAAGGAAGAACAAGTCACTCATGGAGATGGCGAGGTGTATGGTCAAGAGTTAGGCTTTACCACATAGTTTCTGTCTTGAGGCTATTATGTGTGCAACATATGTACTTAATAGGTGTCCCACTGAAGCACTATAGTCTATCACTCCATATGAGGCTTGGCATGGTCGCAAACCATATGTTGCTCATCTACATGTTTTTGATTGTTCAGCATATGCATTAGTGCGTGAACAACGCAAAAAATTGGATTATAAAGTAGTGAAATGTATTTTTGTTGGATACAATTCTGAAAGCAAAGGCTATCGTCTGTATCATCCACAAACTTAACACATTTTGGTTAGTTGTGATGTTGTTTTTGTGGAAGATGTTATTCATCCATTACTTTCATGTACTAAGGAGACATCTGTTAGCTCCGAAGACATGTATGACACTTTGTTGCCTCTCTTTACAGGTGGACATTCTAGTGCTAGTCCAAATGAGGTAAATTTTTAGCCCTTACAGGTTTCATGTGATGATATAGATCATTCCACTTTTTATGCCGATCATTCCATTTCTGATGCAGATCATTCCATTTCTTATGCAAATTTGCATGATGCACTTGTTGATGAGAGAGCTGACATTGAGGGGGCAAAAATTATGCCAAAATGGCTAGTGCAGGCTTTGCGTGATAGAAAATTAGATGCACCTCTGTCGTTTCATACTCGTTCTAGCTCTCATAGTGCTTTTTTTGCATCAGATTGCTATGATGTGGTTGCCTCTAGTCTCTACGACGAGAATGAGCCTGTTTCATTTGATGAAGCACAAATGTCTAAAAATTGAATGGCTACTATTCAATCTGAATATGATGCTATAATGAAAAATGGAACCTGGTCTTTATGTGACTTGCCTCCTGGCAAGAAGGCCATTGGCACTAATCGGGTATACAAGCTTGTGTAAGCCTGATGGAACACTTGATAGGTATAAGGCTAGGCTTGTTACAAAGGGTTATGCGTAGGAAAGAGGCATTGATTTTGATGAGACCTTTGTACCTACTTCTTGAATGAATAATGTTCATAACATCTGTGCACTTGCAGCTCCTCATGGTTGGAATGTACATCAATTGAACATTAAAATTGCATTTCTGAATGGTGATTTGCATGAAGAAGTGTATGTTTTTCACCCGCATGGCTTTGTGTAGAAAGGGCATGAAAACCAGGTGTGCATGTTAAAGAAGGTATTATATGATTTAAAGCAAGCACCATGTGCTTGGTATGAAAAGATACATGCCTATTTGATTGCACATGGTTTTCAGAACAGTCCAACTGAAAGCACCATATATGTTAAGCGTGCAAATGATGTGCTTTTTATCATTGTTGTATATGTTGATGACATGCTGCTCACTGATCCTCATGAGAAGCATATTGCTGATTTTAAGGTTGATCTGCATGTCTCATTTGAAATTTTTGATTCGGGGCATTTGCATCATTATTTAGACATTCAATTTATGCAAGTTGATGGTGGAATGGATTTGTGTCAAATGAAATATATTGACACATTATTGCAATGTTTTGGCCTTGAAGACTGTAAACCTATTGCCACTCCTATGGAGATAGGTTCACAATTGAGTCTTCATGATGCTGGAGATGCGTTTGATGATTTTCTCTATCAGAAGGTTGTTGGATGCTTGATTTACTTATGCATTACTCGGCCAGATATTCAGTTTTCTATCTCATAGATGAGTAGGTTTATGCATTGCCCCGTCTCAAGCATTGGTAGATGGCTAAGTGCATCTTTCGCTACTTGAGTGGTACCCAATTGCTTGGATTGTTCTATCCCAAGGGAGGATCACTACTGCCAGATTTACATGCTTTTTCTAACTCTGACTCAACTGGTTGCTATGACACTTGTGTGTCCACTAGTGGCTTTTGCTTCATGCTTAATAGCTTATGTATATCTTAGTTGAGCAAGAAGCAGCCTACTCTGGCCACTTCCAGTTGTGAGGTTGAGTATAGGGAAGCTTTCATAGCGGCTGTTGAGTATGTGTGGCTCATATGCCTTACAACTTATTTATGTGTTGGTCAGTCTTTTGCCACCACCATCTTCACTAATAGCCAGAGTGCATTGGCAGTTGCGAGGAACCCTGTGTTCCATGCTCACACTAAGCACATTGAGGTGCATTATCATTATGTCAAGGAGAGGTTATGTGCTGGAGAGATCAACTTGGCATATCTACCCACACAAGAGAACATTGCAAACCTTTTCACGAAGGCTTTGCCTAGGGAGAAGTTTGAAGCTTTCCGCAAAGCTTTGGGCTTACTTCCTTTTGTGGATTGATTCCACATAACTTGGCACTTCCTTATACATGAGTGCCAACTCCTTGTTCATTGCATCATTCCCAGGGGGGAATTTGTTGATATATTTAGGTACTGATGTGTGTGAACACTCTAGGACTGGCACTTTTTTCCCTCTTTCGGAGGTTTTTTTTCCTTGGATTGACCATTAAAGTATCTCTTGTTGAAGACTTTAGGGTTCCTACTGATCCAGATTATCCATAGGAGATGAGCTCTCCACAATGTCCATAAAAGAAGGTCCATATTTTTGCATTCTCTGAATAGAATATTCCTATAGTCTAGCTTGGCAATTTTACCTTCCCTGAAGGTAGGGGATAGGATATTCCAGTAACTCTTAGCATGGGCACATGATGAACATATGGACTAAATCCTCCAAATTATCACAGAAGGGACAAAGACCATCACTAAATTTGATACCTTTTGCTTTGCTTCAAGTCCATAATCCATTGTGGATTATCAGCCATTGAAGAGTGGATTGTTTGTTGTTGATGGGGAAAGACCAGATACAGGTAAATCTATATCTTCACTAATGACTGCTCCAGGAAACCTTCCATCTAGTATTAAATATGTATCTCCACTGATGACTCCTCCAAGCAACCTACCATCTAGTATTAAATATGTATCTCCACTGATGACTGCTCCAGGCAACCTTCCATCTAGTATTAGTCTCTTCAGAATTGAAGAGATGTTGCCCTTTGAATTTTTGAGCTTGATGAAAATATCCTCTGCAATGTTATTTGGAAAATTTGAGCTGTTACTACAGCACTCCTCAAGCTTATCCTGTAGTCTGACTTTGATGACAGCAACACCTGTAAGCAAGCAGGAGACAAAATAGTGAGATTTTGTACATAGTCAAGCTTCTTATGAAGCTTTTCCCTAAATAATAGGGCTTCAATTTTCATACATATATATAACGTCATGCATACATACATACATATGTATCCACATTAAACATACCTACCACATTAAACATACCCTAAATAATAGGGCTTCAATTTTCATACATATGTATAAACTCATACAAACATGCATACATACATATGTATCCACATTAAACATACCTAGATACATTATAAGAATGTAGGATTAAATCAATACGTGAATGTGGAATTAGAATCCAAATCGTGTTATATATTTGAATGAAGCACTTTTTGAATATATTTGAATGAGGAACGTTTTGGAATTTATGGCTAAATTCACACTAAGATAAAGATCTTGGACAACCCTAACATCAACTTGAAAACATCAATGATCAAATTGATGGATTGTGCAGCATGCTCAACATGTTTTTAACGATATCAAGCATAACGATTTATTGAGATCTAATGTAAAAGACAAAATCGTTAAGAGCCAGAGCTACGATGAACTCATAGGTATTCGTTCTGCATATTCAAATGCATTCGGATTCATGATCTTTATGTGTAAAATATTGATTTTGAAAATATTGTTCATAATACAGATAATTTAAGTTAGTCCCTTGACATTAGATCATACAAAGATGAATGGACATTGAATTACTTTAGAAACTAAGGGCATTTAAAGAGAAGTCAAAAAAGAGATAGAAATAGAGATTATAACAAATGTACTTTAAAAGTAATACATAAAGTCGAAGTTGATCTTATTAAAAGAACATTTTAACTGAATATATTCAGAAAGGTATCACAAATAGTACATGGAGAAATGAAACGCAGGGCTTATTACAAGTAGCAATGCACACAGATAAGAGAGATAATTTATAGATCTCCAAAAATTAACGTATAAAAGGAAAGACTTGATTTGAAATGATAGAGATCTACTCAGCAGATTCACTTAGACGGAATGAGTGAGAAGTTCGTAGGCATTGTAGTGTTAGATAGACAACACATAGGCATCTAACCCTCAAAAGTAGTATATCTCAGATCCATTCTGCTCCACAAAGAAGTGCTTCTGTACTTCACAGTGCAAGAGTCGGTTCTTAATAGCAACCCCATGAAATATTTGTGCTTGAAAGTAGGAATGCATAACTGCTTTGTCAACTTCAACTGTTGGCATTTCTTGGAAAATCTATAACTAAATTAGCTTATACGTATTATTGATCTCTTTAGTCATAAAAAAATGTATTCATTTCCAAAACCTTAACAGAACAAAAAATCACATTGGTTCCATCAAGAACCACCTTGCATAGTACCTACATGCACTCACTCGTCTTATCAAGTAAACAATGCAAATGGAGCCCAATAAGAATCGCATAAAACAAAATTATAAGGATTTTACACTTCAAAGATGGTTTTTAAAACGGATTACTTCAACCTGCATTTACAAGGTCTCTGTTGAAATCATCAAGAATACCCTTTAAAACAAATCGCATAAATCAAAATCGAAAGGATTTTACCTTTTAAAGATGGTTTCTAAAACCCAGTACCTCAAGCTGCATTTACAAGGATTGTGCTGAAATATCATATATGTTGCTACCTCTATAACATCTTCCTTTACGTATGCACATTTTTGAGTTTCCTTTACAACATTATCTGCATGTATAACAGAGAGATTGTAGTTACATACATGTTTCCAAAGTGTTGTTAGGAGATGAAGTAACACTCTTTGGAGTCTACATCATTTTACATTCATAGGCATCTTCATCATCATCGACCAATGTTAGGTAGACGGCACATAGACTACATCCTGCCCTAATTCTACCCCTCTCTCTCTGCATAGGATGATGGAGGATCTCGATTCTCAACTATCTCACTATCTCCGACATCAAATTCTAAGTAGAAACGAGGAGCTAAATCTTAAGAGTCCATCCCTTATGTGTATCCAACTCGAACAATGAATTCAGAGAGGAAAGAAATATGGATCTTACCGTCTCATAGTGTGCCCAAGAAGGTTGTCAAATCCCTTATCTATTTTTTGATTGATGCTTTTCAAGAACCTGCAACAATGAAGTTGAAGCTCACAAGATGTAGGCGACAGCAATGGGAATGGCAGAATCCATACTAGTGACACATAGAGATAGCTCAGACGTGAAGCTTTCCCAAACAACAGAGACGTATAAATCCAGGGGCTTGTGCCTTCTTGATCTCTTGACACAAACGACAATCGATCACACAAACTACGCCTTTCCCATTTGCATCATGGCTTCCTCGCTCTCTATATCATCAACATGCAACATGCGCAATGGAGCGGAGTTCTCAAACTTTCTGCTTACACAGCCGGCCTCTCACAAATTGGCTTCATCGATCCTTCTACCCAGTAGATGGAGGTCATTGGGAGTTCCTCTCTTTAGTTGCGCATCGACAACAGGTAAACTTGTAGAGGACCTATGAAAATGATGTATTTCTGAACTTTGGCTTACTTAAATGCACATTCTTTCTCAGCGGACGCTGGCATCCAACAGATGTATGTGTATGTGTTCCACGAGAACGACAGGAACAACCCTGCGTATCTGCCATTCAGCCTGTGCTTCGACCTTGCTAACGACCGTGCCTCGTGAGTCCATAGTGTAGTCTGTAGACTATAGAAGTCGAATGCAAATCTGAGCACGCCATTCGAATCAATTCATGGTCGCGTATATCATTCATGGAAATGGACATTGGTAGTAGCAAAAGGCGCGCATGCAGAATTAAGAGTGCATTAAATCTCATACAAAGAGTATACTACATCCGATACAAAATCTAAAAATCTAAAAAATATATAAATCAAAATTTATAACTTAAAAAATGTAGTGCACACTTGGCACTGCCAACTGTCATCCGAGTCCCAAACTTCAAAATCGAGTCAGCTGCCAAATTTCTCAAACAAATCCAGCCAATTGTCATGCCACTTGGCATTGGATAACTGATCATCATAATGAGATAACCTCTATACTTAAGGGTATAATTGGATAACCTCTATACTTGAAAGGGGTATAATTGACGCCTAGCTTCAACATTAGGGTATCATTTGAAGCTTGTCCAAAATTGTGGAGCTTCCTCATGAAGCTTGGATCACAATCTAGGGTGTCATTTGATGCCTAGAACCCCTCTTGACACCCCATGGGGCTTCAAATTTAGGCATTGAACCACACCCACATAATGTCAACTTGCAAAGGATGGGAAGCCCTGGACTGAGCATCCAAGTACAAGGATACATACAAAAGCAAGAAAAACAACATCAGAAAAAAAACATGCATTGTTCCTTAAGAACTTTGCTCATGCTGCTCCATACTAATGTGGTTCATCTTTTTGACCTCTTAACCAAATTCGTGTCAAGATAATGCTCAACTTGCAAAGGGCAAGAAGCCTTATCTTGAACCGCCTAGAACATGGAATTTCTACACTGAAAAACAACTTCTGAAGATAAGCCATGCACTCTTACTACACAATACTAGGTCTATAGCACTGGTCATCATAGTGCATGAAATTCCATAAGTATTTGAACAATGGCCCTCATTCATCAAACTTATCAGGGCCATCTTTTTGAAAGACCCCCAAAGCATCCAATATGGGCAATAAAGGAAAAGGAAGAATGAAGGGACTTCATCCACTCACTTGCCAGCTAAAAAGTAGTATGCACAAGGCAGAACACCCTAGACTGGAATTGAAGCAAGGCATAAAGAACTGGATAACCAAACGAAAGTGGTAAAACCATTCTGGCCTTAGGGTTACTAAGGTGATAATCACCACCATACCTTGTTGAAATTATCCATTCCACAAGATGCATTACAGAAATAAACTACCATATTGTTAATATGTGCCATTATTCCAAAGAGAGCACCATATGAAATCTATCTTCGAAGTAAATGGACTGCAAAAATTTTCTCCATCTATTTGGGTGGTGTTTCCTCAGCGTTTCTTTCAACTAACCATTGGTCCTATTAGCCTCTTTCATCTCTCGCAAGCTATTGTGCCTAGAAATTAAAGGAGCTATTCTCACAAAGTGTCTAAAGTCTTCTTTCCCTAAATGCAAAACCTGCTCGTTTTTGCTTAGCCACATATGCCACCAAATGATCCCTCTTCAAGAGCAGCAAATCCATTCTGACATAGGAGCCCATG
This sequence comes from Ceratopteris richardii, assembly GCA_020310875.1. NCBI lineage: Eukaryota > Viridiplantae > Streptophyta > Polypodiopsida > Polypodiales > Pteridaceae > Ceratopteris > Ceratopteris richardii. The sequence goes on along the minus strand of CM035408.1, from coordinate 81,487,837 downwards.
AAAATTTCTTGAAGACCCATAGGATTATTGCCTTTCCAATTTTGATAAGGCTCCAATATAGCCAGAATTTCTTGGCATGCCAAGAATGGATAAAAAGGTGCCTCAAATCCTTAGAGCTCGTTTGAGCCTCCAAAATAGCTTAGGAACATAATTTTTTTACTAGACTAGACACTAGGTTTGGATAGGGCCAAAGCTAGTGAAAAACTTCTCATTTTTGAGGTTGGATTCTTGGGAATTAAATTGAGCATATTGTAAACTTGTTTCTGGCTAATAAAGAATTCCATTGCTTCATCTCTTTATCTTATCATGTGTATGTGTGTGTGTATGTGTGTGCATATTGGTGTGCTTCTCACTCGCACACTTGTGCTCTCAGTTGCTCATGGTCATCATACCATCCTCATGTCTTCTCGGATTGACAATTATGAGGTGGATCTCCTCACATTGATACTCATCATTGTGCTAGAGTGACACCAAATTTGACGTTGTTGCAGGGATCGATCTTCGAGGATGAGCATGTGACAGTAAGATGTAGAGATTTGATGTTAAACGGTAAGTAATTAGGTAATTTCTTTACTTATTTTGATTTTTTACATCATCATCACCTCCCTCACCATCACCCACCTCCATCTCCTTCTTTGCTGAATTTGCAATTTTTGACCATATTACCACCTCTATCTCACCTTCCCTCATTTCACTTGTGAGAGCGGGTGAGCCGCGAGAGAGAGAGAGAGAGAGAGAGAGAGAGAGAGAAATTGTGTGTGCATTGTTTTCGCATGTTTTGTGAGCTTCCTTGCAAATACCAACATCCCTAGCAGTTGTAGGAGTTCGGGCTGGTATATAAATTCTCCACAAACTCTAAGGCATTGGTCTCTCTCAATTGCGACAGACAGAAAACTTGCTTACTTGATAAAAAGGAGTGCACTACTGTAGTGTAGACATCATGCACATCATGTCATCCATGAAGACTTCCCTTGATGAGAATGAGAAAACAAAGCTTTATCTTTGTAGAGAAACCCCAGAAACTGGAAAGAATCTTATTCCCCCGTGAGATGAGATTTTTTATGAGAGAAACTTCATTTAATTCAATCATTTTTTTTCTTGTTTGCCAAAAACAAAAGTCGGCAGAAAGGGGTGCGCCAATGAAAAGCATATGGTAGTGGTAAAACTGAGGTTTTTTCTTTTTCGGAGCAGCAACTAAAAGTATTAAATTAAATGATGGATGACCTTAAGTACAAGAGGCAGGATCCCACTTTTGGGAGGGCAGCCAAGTAAGAGTAATACAACAGGCTCAATGGTCTAGAAAGAAATACATGATGAATCTGGTATGAGAATATAAACTATGGAGAACGTTTCTCCAATTACAAGGCTTGATAGATCTCAAGGCTTGGTGTAGGTTGAATTCTAAAGAGGAGGCATCATAAATGGCAGAAATAATCTGAAGCCCGACTTTTCACAGGTTCTCTTTACAAGTATGTTGACCATTAAAGTATCTGTTGTTGAAGACTGTAGAGTTCCTGCTGGTCCACATTATCCAAAGGAGATGAGCTCTCCACAATTGCCATAAAAGGTCCATATTTTTGCATTCTCCCAACAGAATATCCCTGTCATCTAGCTTGGTAATTTTAGCTTCCCTAAAAATAGGGGATAGGATATTCCAATAACGCTTAGCATGGTCACACAATGAACATATGGGCTAAATCCTCCAGATTGTCACAGAAGGGACAAAGTCCATCACTAACTTCAATACTTTTTGCTTTGCTTCCAGTCCATAATCCATTGTGGATTAGTATCCATTAAAGAGTGGACTCTTTGTTGTTGATGGGGGAAAGACCAGATACAGGTAAATGTGTATCTCCACTGATGACTGCTCCCGGCAACCTTCCATCTAGTATTAAATATGTATCTCCACTGATGACTGCTCCAGGCAACCTTCCATCTAGTATTTAGTCTCTTCAGAATTGAAGAGATGTTTGCTTTGCTTCTAGTCCATAATCCATTGTGGATTAGTGGCCATTGAAGAGTGGGCTCTTTGTTGTTGATGCTTATCTTGAACCTCCTAGAACAGGGAATTTCTACACCGAAAAAACTACTTCTAAAGATAAGCCATGCAATTTGACTACACATTATAAGGTCTACAACACTGCTCATCATAGTGATTGGAATTCCATAAATCTCTTAACAAAACCCCATATATATGATGTACATGGTCATGTCTCTGTGCTATTTTCCCATATCCTTCCCCTTAAGAAGGCTCTTGGGAAGGTAATCTAAAATTAGGAAACTGTCTCCAAAGGGTGCTAACCCACTGCTATCTGTCACTACCCTCTGAAGTATCTTTCCACTTTACTAGAAACTCTTTATATAAGTCAGTCCTCGTTCATTTCTCTCGAGTGTGTAGTATGCTCTCAGGCTCATGTGGAATAGATTGAATAGAAATAGGCTCTACTACCTCACTGTGTGGAATGAGATTGTCAGATTCACCTAGCCTTTTCTTAAGCTAGCTAGCATGAAGTACTAGATGGACCTAGTTATCCTATGGAAGTTGGAATTGGTAATCCATCTTTCTTATTCTCTTAAGTATTGGGAACCGTCCACAATATCTAGGAGATAGTGTTGGACAAGGTCTCGTTTCATGGTTTCAAACTTACATGGAACTCAAAGATAGAATTGCTCTCCTACCTCAAAGTTGATATCTCTCCTGTGAGGGCCAGCATAGGCTTTAGCCTATCCTACTCTCTCGTAAAGGTGTCCTTAGCAAGCCTAAGCATATCGTTCATCACTTCAAAGAAGTCCTTTGCAACTTCGACTTTCTCATGTTGCAATCCTACTACATAAAGAGCTCTTGGTTGAAACCCGTACATAAGCATGAATGGACTATGCCTAGTGGAAGAGTGCTTGGCTATTATATGCAAACTCTTAACATATGCTTGAAGCATATCTTCTAGGATTTGGTTAACCCTCTCTGTTTTCCCATCCGATTGTGGATCCTTGGCCATACTCATGCTACGTTTTGTATCCAACCATTTGAAGACTACTCTCCAAAAGTGGCTTGTCAACTTCCTGTCCCAATCAAAAACCATTTCTATAGGAATTCCATATAACTTGTATAGGTTCTCTACAAATAACCTAACTAACTCAGGTGTCTTCACTGTACTATGTGTCATAATAAACCTAGCCATTTTGGTTAATGTATCCACAATTACCCATACCAAGTCATGCCCTCTCTTTGTCTTAGGTAATCCTACTATGAAATCCATGGAGTACTCTCCCACTTCCCATTGTAATATCCAATGGGTGGAGTAGTCCTCCAATCCTCAATCCTTCAGCTCTATTGACCTAGAATTTAGTGCATTTAAGCTCATACTCTAGGATGTCGTTATGATTTCTAGCCCAATAAAACTGCCTCTTAACAAGATCATAAGTCTTGTTAACTCTTGGGTGTCCCTCACTAGGTGTGTCATTACACTCATGCAAAATGTGCAGTCTCATCTCAAAGTCTCTAGAGACACACACCTTACCTTCATATAACAAATATCCATCATGGATATTGTAATTCTTCCACCTAAATCATTCTTGAGTACCCATCAGTACTCCTTCCTCATTGGAAACTCGTATATCATGATCTTCTTTCTCAATGGCTTCCCAAATCTGAAAAGATGCAGGATAAAGCCTATATTTTTCTCTAATGGACTCAAGTAGCTCACTAGTGATTCAAGTATAAGTCAATCCATTGATCATAGGCATGAAACTAAGTGAGTCAACCACTACATTAAAATTTCCCTTCCTATATGTAAGCTCATAATCAAACTCCTGAAGGGTCTCTGACCATTGGGCCTTACAACCTTTAAGGTCTGTTTGATTAGAGAGCCACTTGATGCTCACTTGATCAAACATTTTTGCGACTTTGGCACCACATAAATAATGACACCACTTCCTCAAAGCATGGAAAATTGCATAAATCTCATTCTCATAGATGGAGTAAGTCTTTTGGGAAGGTTCTAGCTTCTTACTCTCAAAATCCACTAGTCGACCTGACTAAAACCACTCCTATAACAAAATCACTCATGTGAGTCTCAACCACAAAGGCTTTATTGGGATCTACTAGATGCAAAAGTGGAGTTGTAGCAATATCACTTCTCCATACTTTCCTTTTGTTCATCTTCCCAATGAAAGGTTGCCCCTTTCTATTTAGCCTGTTTTGTCATCCACACAAAAAATTTGGCATAATTCTTAATGAATCTTTGATAGAATCCTGGTAAACCTAGAGAGATCCACAACTCTTATAGGTTCCTAGGATGTGTCCATTCCATAATAGCCCATAATTTCCCAAGATCCATCTAGATTCCATCTTGGGAGACTATATGCCCAAGGTATCTAACCTCTGTTTTGAAAATTTCACACTTTTACTCTTTGGCAAAGAGTGAATTTTGCCTCAACACTAGGAATATCTTTCTCAAGTGTTCCAAGTGCTCTTGTTCTAATCTATTATAGATCATAATATCATCTAGAAATTCTACTAAATATATTCTAGATATGGCCGTAATACATTATTCATGAGCTTCATGAAAGTGACGAGAGCATTGGTGAGACCAAAAGGCATCACCAAGAACTCCTAGCACCCATATCTAGTCCTAAAGGCAGTTTTAGGGACATCCTCTTCCGTAATCCTAATATGATGATATTTTGACCAAAGATCAAGCTTGATAAAATATCTAGCTTGATTTAATTGATAAAATAAGTCTTACAACCTAGGCATTGGAAACCTATTTTTGATAGTTACCTTGGTTAATGCCCTATAATCTATACCTCTGTGTAATCCTATTCCAATCATCCCAATTCTTCTTTCCCTCATTCTCAGGAATAAAATCTTTCAAGGAAAGAGTTTCAAACTAAGTCCAGACTCCACCACTTATAGGCATGTGGACCAAGTGAGAGACTCACTTCTAGCACATGATACTGAGGTGAGGTGCCCTTCAACTGATGCATGCCATTCCACTTTTGCAAGAAATTGTAGACCGCATCTTTATTCCTCTCATGTTCATCCCACCTAGCTTGAGGTGTTTCAACAAGGGATTCTCCCTAGAACTCTCTCCTTTATGTTTGTGAGGAAATGAAACATCTTTCCTAGCCGTCTTTGATATAGGAAGAGTACATGGAAAAGTACATTTTGAAGATTGTTTTCCCTTATGATCCATCTTTATTCCCCCCCTTTAACTCACTAGAGTGTTTAGACCAAATGGAAATAAATTTTATGAAACAAGAAAGAGAGAAAAATAGGACTGAGTCTAGAGCACTTCCTTGATACAATTGAAGCCTTCCGAAGCTAGTTTGAAGTGATATTTCAAGTGTTGAGGCCGGATCTGCAATCCTCGCTAGGCCCAAACAAAAGTTTGAACTGTCTGCTTGGTCCAAGAGGGTCTTTGTACCAAAGATCGATGAAAATGATGCCAAAAGTAAGTTGCAATAGATCATAACATCAAAATGTAGCAAAAGTAATGCACTTTTGCTCCTCATCATTCCTTGCCAATCAAATATCTATGGTTTACCACCTGTAAATGAAATCTATGATGCCAATCATAGTGAGAAAAGTCAATTTGGATGCCAAACAATAAACAACAAGGCTTGGAAGTGATCACATAGTATTTGCTAAAGTACTATAGAGGGATTTTGATCCTTCAAAACTTCTCCAAATCAAGCATTCTTTAATGCTAACCAAAGCTTAGGAATGCATCTTTGAAATATGATGAAAATCACTTTGATTTGATCTTGGAGCACCCAAGCTATGGCTTAGAGAAGACTAGCATGTTGGTGTGGGAAGGTGAAATGTAAATCTTGATGAATGGGAAACTCAAAGAGTGTGCTCTGGAGGTCTTTCACCTATTTTTATTGCCCTAATCTCGTCTCCACATTCCAAAAATACATGAATATAGGCTTGTTTCCCCAAGGTAGCTCCAAAATCTCTGTCTTTGACTCCTTGAAAATCAACAATTTTTCAGTTTAAATGGTAGTTTACCTCTTCAAAAAGATAGAGGAATAGCTTAATTCTTTGCACAAAGAGCTCCATAGTGAGGGAATTATCCCATGTTTGTAGAAAAATCCGACTTTTTTGGGGATAAATTGAGAACTCTCTTGTCATTCCCTTCACCTATCAGAAGGAGGAGAGGGAAGGGGTAGTTGTAGACTCCTTGTGTGCAATCAGAAGGCATTTGTAAATGTCCTTCAAATTGGGTGTCCTCTACCTGACTGGTCATGCCACTGACGTTTCTCGGCTCAAATACCAAATATGATGTATCTCCTTATGAACCTCCTTGTTTTTGGAGTTCATGAATGCATACCTCAAGGCGTAATGTCTAAAAATTCAGAGTGAATGAACACAAAGAGCTTGATATTCGATAGCCTCCCAGTCATGTACATTATTGTGATTCCCTCTTAGTGAATGCTCCATATAACATTGTTCTTTTTTTATGACTCCAATAGCGCTCTTCAAGTTATCTCTGAAGGATACGGTCTTATTAAGAGTTTTTCCATTTCATTCTTTAAATGGTTTATTGGATTTAACCGTTGTGGCCCTAAACCAAAAAAAAGTATCCATATGGGTACACTTCCTAGACCTTCCTCTTGAGTTCTACCCTTGGGTAGAAAATTTGGGGAGAATTTTAGGAAAAGTGTTTGGCAAAAATTCTAGAGATGGAGGTGCTAATCCCAAATGGGATCCCCAAATCATGGTCAAAATAGATGTGGAAAACCCCATTAAAAATTTTATAGTCATCAAAGACTCAGATGGGAAAAAACACCATGACCAAAAGGTGACGTATAGGAACCTACCCAATGCTTGTTACAATTTTTATAAACAAGGACATCTCATTAAAGATTTTCCTTTTCTTAAAACAAGTTCTATATGTATTGATTTAGGTCCTATTTAATAAAATGATTAGAAAAATGTTACACGAGAGTCCAATAATGGTATTAACACTAAAGTGATTACTAACCCTTTTAGAGCAAAAAGCATCATTAGATGGATGAAGAGTCTGTGTGTTTATCCTCATTTTTGTTCATTGGCTTCTTTGTTTAATTCTTTTGTTGATGGATTCTATTAAGCCTGTTTCTATTAACACTAAAGGGATTAAAAACCTTGTGAAAGCCAAAAGCATCAATAGATTCTATTAAGCCAGTTTACCCTCATTTTTGTCCTTTATAGGAGGTTAAATTAGGAGGTTCTAAATTGACGATGAGTTTGAGGATTATCTCTTCTATTTATGAATGATTTTCTTATTGAGCATAACAAAAAAGGAGGTGCAGTTATTGGCATTCCTTATTCCATTGTGCATTTGGTAGAAAAATTTGTGCATAGCAGGACTAATAAATGGTTGGCTCTCTCCATTAAGGAGCCTTATATTTTACCATTGTCAGTCTCTATGCTTCTAACATCAACACTAGTAGAAAGGAGTGTTGGGATGAGCTTCCTGCCCTTGATGGTCCCCTTATGTTGATTGGGGACTTCAATATGGTGAAATCTAGTACTAATGATAGTTATAACAATAAAGGTATCCAACATAAGTGGCTGCATTCTTTTTCACAAAGATGACATCTATCTTTGTGCCTATAGGATAGAAGTTCAATGCAGCCTTCATATGTTTTGCTTTGATTGTGATATCTACCATCTCATTTTCCCAATTTTTTACTTTGCAAACAAAGTAGGCGTTTGTGCTTCTCTTCAGCTCTTGTAAGGAGGATATCACATTTTCACATCTTTCAAAATCAATGAAGAACATTGGTTCTTCCAAGATTTTTTGTAATCCCATTGTTTTGCATCTCTTACAAGCTACTACAGACCTCTGGAAGTTGTAAATTTCTTGAAAAAGCATTGTATATTTGTACTTATCTTTCTTTACTATAAAAATGTGTTTCCTCATAACCTTGGGAAAGTCTTTCAATTCCTTTTCTATCTTCCTTTTTTTCTAGAAGTTCTTCCTCATTAGATTCAAGCTCTACCAGCTCCTCTGTTGCTTCACTATCAAGGAACCATTTTCCCCTTGATAATGATACTAAATCTACCTCCAATTCAGCTATTAGAGGGCCTTTGGTCATTTTTTTGTGAAATAAAAAACACCAAGACTCCATACTAGTTAATAAAGACTCCACCAAAAATTATTCATTGCATCATCACAAGAAGATAAAAAATTTTACATCACCCATCACATGCTCTCATCTCTCCACTTCTCAAAGACTCTTATTGTGCTCATCACAGTGCAGCAAGGCATTTTTTCCTTTTTTTGCCTAAATGTAGTTGGAAGAACTTTGAGAAAAATATTGACAAAATTTAAAAAAAAAAATAAATAAGAATTGAAAAATTGAAAATAAAATATAATGAAATACAACTCACACAATCCTATTCCTTGATTTGTGCTCAAGTAAACATAATAAAACACACACACACACACACACACACACACACACATATATATATATATATATATATATATATATATATATATATATATATATATATATATATATATATATATATATATATATATATATATATATACCTTTTTTTGTAATTTTTATATATTCTTTCTCACAAATTTTTTCCATCTTTCTTTTGATTTATTGCAAGAGGATTCTTTGTACTTTCTTCCCCTCCTAACTCTTTTACTAATGTAAAAAGAGCTTATTCTAGTGCATAGGTGATAAAACATCTTGCACCTATTGAATGCATGGCTTTTTAATGTATCTCTACATATGCATACTTCAACCATGCAACATTCTTTATTGCAAAAGCAGGGTCTTAAACATTTCACTTAGCTCGTTTTTTGATGTTGAGACTTTATCTTGAATTTTTGTATTTTTTATTTGTTTTTTATCTTTTGATTTCTTCCTCCAATACCATCATGATATATTTTCATGATTTTCAAGTTGTTTTATTGCTCTACCTATTTGTATTTTTGATGAAGCTAATTGTTTATTCCTTTTCATTAGTTGCTTTGGTCTCCAAATTTGTTTCATTTTTCTATGTTGATAGATTAGACTCTAATATTCCAATCTTTCTTTAGGTTTCCATATTTGTTTCATCTTTTTCTTGATTTGACTAAGTGGTTGTATTATTGAACTTAGATCTCTTTTTGCTTTGTATTCCAAAGATTTCTTTGACTGATTTTGTATTGGTTACTTCTTAAAAGAATGTCCCAACCATGTTGATTTTTCTTCTACTGGAAATTCAAATGTTTCCATTTCCAACTTGCCTATATCTTTTTCCAATTCCTACACATCACTTCTTACAAATAAGATTCTCGTATATTTATCTCTCATTTTTATAGTAACCAATCGCTTATCAAAGTCAAGGGACACTTTATATTGTTTCATCCAAGCTTGACCTAAAATTAAATTTTCAGGCATCAATTTATCGGGCCATTCCTCACATTCAACTACAGATTCTTCTTGTCCTATTTTGAGAATAAATTTTTCTGTTGATAATGTTGGAAGTATTTGTCCATTTATTGTTTTGGTCAATGTATTATTTTCTTCTTTACTCTTTTGAAGATGATTTAGAATTTTTGAACTAATCAAGTTTACTTGTGATCTTGTGTCCAATATAACCCTAGTGTGAGTTCCTTTGTATTGCATTGCAATCAGTGGTAGGTGTTTTTTGTTTGCCTCTGGTTCCTCCTCACAAATCATTAGATTTCTTATTGTATTGCATTGCAACCATTGGTAGGTGATTTTTGTTTGCCTTTGGTTCCTTCTCTCAAATCAATAGATTTCTTATTTCTTTTAGTCTCTTGATTCTTTCTTTTGCTTCTTCCTAAGCTTCTTGTCTTATCAGCTTCTCTTCTTCTTTACTTCTTTCTGATTTTTGTAGTCTTTTCCATACTTGATTTGTTAAGGGTTCCATGTATCCCTTTATCCTGCTTCCACTCACATAGTTTGGCATCACTTCTCCATCTCATATTTTCTGATTGCACAGTTCCATTAGGGCTAATCTTACAAAGGATCTATGGAGCATGTCCTCTTTTTTCCAATTTCTTGTTATGTTCCTTGAGTGTATATGCTAGGGCTAGGTCTCCTTCTTGTAAATCCTTTTCTTTAATGTGTATGTCATGATATGCCTTTTGTCTTCTTGTATCTGCATAGATACTCATGACAAGTGCAGATTTCTTGTGTATATTGGTCTCTCACTGTTTCAATCACTTGATTCAGGAAATGCGTGCCTCTATCACTTACCAATTCGATTGGCAATCCATATCTAGTGATAACATGTTCATAAAAGAACTTAGAATTAGTTTGAGCATCATTCTTCATAGTGGCCTTTGCTTCAGCCCATTTAGTCAAATAATCTATTAGCACTATTATGTATTTTGCATGATAACTTTTAGCTTGTGGGTGTATAGGTCCAATGAAATCTAATACCCATTTGCTAAATAATCTAGTTAGATATCAAAGGCTTAAGAGACATTTCATCTTTCCTAACAAGAGGTTTTGTTCTTTGGCATATATCACATATTCGTGCAGACTTGAGTGAGCCAATCCCAAAATTTCTAAGTATTTTTCCTTAGGAACACAAAGTCCTTACTCATCTCCTACATGTTCTTGTTTTGGGTCTTCCTTCATTGTTCCTTTGAAACATGTTTGTTTTAATTGTTCGATAATATGATTACTCCACTTAGGATTTTCTTGAAACTAGAAAAAAGTTATTAACTCACCTTGATGATTTGTCTTGCATTTTTCACATTGATCTATTATTTCACATCTTTTTCTTTAGTTGGCGAATGAACTCCCATTCTTGCCAAATTATTTAGAGTAACAATCTTTGAAGCATGAGAGCATGGATTCCAAATATGTGCTTTCTCTAAATAATTATTTTTTTCTTCTTTACAAAACACAAAATTCCAAAACTCCAAAATGATACAAGTGTCTAGATAAAATTTCTACTTTGCAAAATCAATTGTATAGAAGTCAGATTTGCATTGTTTGGTACAATTGATAGTATTGGTACCAATGAATTTTCCCATCCTTCTATGCTCTCTATATTGAATAGATATGCATTGGGTATCTCATCATCTATGAGATGTGGTTTTTCCTTAGTTGAAATTCTAGATAAATGATATGCTCACAAATGTGTATTTCCTTATCTTATTACAAGCTCAAATTAAAATTCCATAAGGAGTAAGAAACACCTCACTATCCTTCGTGTTTGAAAAGGTTTATTTACCAGGCACAATAAAGCTTGGTGATCCACAACGCATTTGAACTTGTTAGCCAACAAATAATGTCTATATTTCTTTACTGCAAACACCATTCCCAATCCCTCTCTCTCAGTTGTGGTATAATTTTTTTCAACTTGATTCAATTGTCTACTTGCATAGGCAATGGGAAATTCTATTTTTCTTCCTTCTATAGGTTGTGCCAAAACACATCCTAAAGAAAAGTTATAAGCATCCACATGTACATGGAATATTACATCCCATTGAGGTTCTTTCAATATAGGTGTTGTGACTAGATGAGTTTCTTGGGTTTCAAAAGCTTTTTCACATTCATTAGTCCACTCAAACCTAGTGACTAATGCATACAAAGGTTTGGAAATATCTGCAAACTTGTTTAAAAATTTCCTATAATACCCATAGTGTAAATTAATGTTTGTAATTCCTTTACATTTGGTGGCTTAGGCAACTTGACTATAGCTCTAATATTTTCCTCATTAGTTGATATTCCATTCTTGGAGACTATCTGTCCTAACATTCTTCCTTGCTTGATAAAAAAGGAATGTTTTTTTGGATTTAGGCAAACTTTCTAAGTTCTACAATTTTTGAATATATTCTCCAAGTCTTGTAGATGATTTACTCTGATTTGAGAAATTACATAAATTTCCATTATGTTCTTTAGGAAATCTTTGAACACATGACACATCAACCTTTGTAATGTGGCTGGTGCATTTGTTACAACAAATGGCATATGTCTGAATGCATATACACCCTATTCTATTGAAAACACATTCTTATGTTGATCTTCTAATGCAATAGGCACCTAATTATAACATAAGAAACCATCCAAAAAACTATAGAATTCTTTTCCAGAAACTCTCTCCAACATATGATTTATTATTGGCAATGGATAACTATTTTTAACAATTGCCACATTAACCCTTTTAAGATTGATGCAAACCCTAAGTTTGGCATTCTTTTTGAAACCAAAACTATTGGGGATATCCATTCTCTATACTCAATTTCATAAATGAAATTGGCATCCAATAACTTGTCCATTTCTTCCTTAATCTTTGCAGAGTATTTTTCATTGTATAATACCTTTGCTTGCTAGGTTTTGCATCTAGTGCAATAGGTATTTTATGCACACAAATGTTAGGATTTATGCCTTTCACATCTTTGTAGCTATAGAAAAATACATCTCTAAATTCTCTAACCAAGTTGATTAAGGCTTCTTCTTCTTCTTCCTTTGCCATGTCATCTACAATCACTTTCTTTCTGTCTTCTCCCCCCTCTTGAGCTATTACAATATTTTTTTTGTTTCTTCTTGATTGTCATAGGACTCTCCCTTTTTCTTTTCTCTCCTAGGTTTCAAGATTAGCAAAAATCTTTCTTCAATTTCATATTTTTTGAAATTTGATGGAACATCATTTTTTTTTGTTGTTCATTCTGAGTATTTTGTTCTTTATTTTTTCAGTTCTTCTATGGAGTTTGTTTTCTTGTTTCTTCTTTGTGTCTGATTTTAGTGTATTTTCCTAAGATTTTATCTTTGATGACATCAATTGCTTGTACTTCTTCTAAATATGAAATTTTATTTTTTATTTCTTGTTTTGATTCTTCTATTTTGGATGCAAAATTCTCTTCTTCAACCCTTATAATTCTTAATACTGTGTAAAAAAATATCATAGCCTTATTCACTCTCCAATGGATACCAATTGATCAGAAACCTCCTTGAACTTTGTACCAAAGTTAGTAATGTTTTGTTTCCCCACATGCTCTTCATTGGCTACATCTAGGGTAGACAAAATTTGACTCCATCCATGGGGTTCAAAATCTTCATCATTAAATTTCTATGGTATGTATCTTCCATCCTCAGTTTTCTCTCATTTATGTAGTCTTTTTTTCTTAGAAGGAATTTTTTTGGTAATTTTTTGTTTATTGAAGCAAATGTGTCCTTTTGATCCTTCTATACTTTCATGTTCATGGTTGTTGTTCTAGACAAGGGTGGGCACCATGTCAAGAAGCTCCACCTCCTTAATTGTCAATCCGTGGAAGAGATAGGGTGATATGAAGATCATGAATAAATGATGTGCATGAAGGTGAAGGTGAGAAGCACACAAGTGCACACACACATACACACACAATAGAGATAGGAGAGAGACGATGGAAGGTGATAATCGCACTCTATTACTAAAGAATACCTTTTACAGTCTCACTCACACTAGCTACTCTCAAACAAGCTACAAAGTAACCTAAAAAATGGGCTCTGTGGCTCTTTTTATAGTTTTTGGAGTAGATTTTTTGAGAATTTTTTTCCTCATAATGATCTTCCAAGATCTTCTAATCTTCTTGGGATGTCTTGTAGGAGGTAATGTGGCCCTTGGTCATCGCATCACAAGCTATAAGTAACTATCCTAAACATCTCTTGTCTTTGACATTCCAAACATTCCAAACCACGATCACTCTCCTTGTGTGGCTTAGGCTCTGTTCCTTCAACAAACTCATATAATAATTTGCTATAAAGGTATGCCCTAATTATATTCTTCCATATATTGTAGTTGTTACCATTTAATCACTCTAGTTTTGGTCGGTTTCGAACCTAATGTCTAGCATAGTAAAAAATTAGGTTGTAGGCATCGTGTGGAGGTCCAAATGAAATCTAAAAATTACCAAAATTGGTATGAAAATTCTACCTAATCTCCTCAAGTTTGATGACTCCTCAGCTTGCAAAAAGTGGAGCTGCTTGATACAAAATTGGGTATTTTATAATACATATGTTATGAGAGTGATGAAAATCACTATTTGAGGTTTTGAACAAAGTATTCTAAAACATATTTCTTGGAAAAATAGTGTTTCTAGTCCCCCAAAACTTGCTGCATTTCTCTTCACATACTGCCTCTGCACCTATGCCTGTGACCATTGCCTATTGCATTACCAACCCCCCTCCCTCTAGTGTTTGTCATCCCAGAGAGACGCGTTTTATAGGGCGTTGGTGATTTACATTTGCAAGAGATCATGGGTGAGTGTTTTTTTGGTGATGTGTAGACCTCTTGCTAAATCAGCTTTGAGTTTTTCCCAGTTGTAGCCTTAGGTTCATCATGGGCTGGGAGTCGATAATCGATAATGTGTGGAATACATTAGCTAGAGAAGAGTTGTTACAAGTGGGTCGGTCTGCTGATGAAAAGCTCGGAGTGGTAATCCCAAAAACCTGTAGTAAACATCTCTTCGAAGTCAATTTATAACATGTGGCTAAGTATTTAATCTTGCACTGCCACGTGTAGCACACCCTAAGTGACAACATTGTACTCGTATCGTAGATGAAATCACCGTTATTGTGCTCAAATCCTGGTGTGGACATGAGGGGTGGCTTGATGCATCAAAAGACCTTGAATATGATTTGCATCATGTCAAAAATCTTTATGGTAATTTGCATGACAACATCGATCATGCGGTGAAGTCAGGGGATCGAGTGCCATATTGTATCCATCATATATCTAACTAAGGGGGGACCACGTGGTGGTGTGAAATACAGATAGTTTAGCCAGTCCTGGCACTACTTATTATTTTTTACTTTGATGGCAAACACATCCTAAGAGCGACAATGGGGTACCGGACCATAGCAAGGGTTGTACTTGAGATGCAAGGGAGCCTTGGTCCATGTGTACAATCATTTTTGGATACTCCTATAGTAATTCCTTGCGCCAGTTGGGTTGGAAAATTTTGCCTTACTGAGTGGCTAGAGGTAGATCAATAGGTTCAAATTGTGTGGAATGTGTAGGTTTCTTTCCCTTGGCCTTCTCGATCACCAAACTATACTCATCCATGTAGAGAAAGTTTGGCTTGCATTGAAGTTCATTGATAGAAATGTACATTCATGGCGCTAACTATGCAAAATATGGAGATTGAAGTATCTTTTCCTCGATCACTAGCATAGTATGTAACTGAGCTTTGACCCTCATTGAATGAGTTTTACCCAACTCCTCTATAGGTTTCATTCACGCTGGTGTGGGGAGTTCAAATGTGTCTTGAACATCTTCAATCACATGACCACCAGGGGCAGGTTGGGGTTCATATTCCTCTTTGAAAGTGGCCTCCATCGGGATGGTGATTTTTTTTTCATCAACAAGTATTTTGGGTGGGGAATTTGGTCTAGGTATCTCCAATGTATTTGGTATTTGAGCTTATAGCTCGAGCACACGTTTTCATAATGTAGTCAATTCCTCTAGTATTTTTGCCAGCATAACTTCTTGAATTGTGGGTGGTTGAATAGGTGCTCAAAGTCGGAGAGTTGCATTATCACTTTTAAGCATCTGATATTCCTTTGTTAGTTTTTCAAAATCTTCTAGCAAGTGTGCATGGTCTTCCAACAATAGCTGCATAGTTTTTGATGGGATAGCCTTGAATGGACTTGGGTTGAATGGTTCATCGGGTTTTCCCAAGGAAGCTTCTAGCTTTTTGTGATTTTGTTCTTGGAGGCATTGATCCTCTTTAACCGTAGGATTTCTATACTCTACTGTTCTAAAACCCGTCTACTCACCCACACAACTTGCATGTTTCGATACAACTTTTGAATGGCAATCGTGTATGCGATAACATCTGATGTATCCTCTTCTCTTGTACTGGTGTCACCTTGAGTCTCAGTGTGTTGATCCTCGTGTTCATGTTGGTCATCGGCTTGCAAGTCTTGACTATGTTGGCTCTCATCATCGTCATCTTCATCATCGTCATCTTCATCATCGGTCACTACTTAGTCATCCTCATCTGAGCTTGATACCACTTGTTTATGCCCTTGTTCAGGTGGAGAGTTGGATAGCTTGGT
Source organism: Ceratopteris richardii (assembly GCA_020310875.1). Taxonomy (NCBI): domain Eukaryota; kingdom Viridiplantae; phylum Streptophyta; class Polypodiopsida; order Polypodiales; family Pteridaceae; genus Ceratopteris; species Ceratopteris richardii. The sequence continues at coordinate 81,471,820 of CM035408.1, read as the reverse complement.
CATTCATATTCTTGTGAAAAAATTGTGCCTCCAAAAATTGAAACTCACTTGAAAATGCATTTTGCATCTCAAAATCAAATGCTGTATTGAGAGGTTCTACCTCTAGGTTGGGTATTGGGAATGTAAATGCCTCAACACCAATATTTGTTAGGGCTTCTCTTATGTTTGTAGCAATGGCCTAAGAGGTAGTGATAGGGGTGGCTTCCGAGGTTATCACTGCACTAGTAGTTCCTTCAATTGTGATGGGGAATGATAGGCGAATTCTAGTAGGAGATACTATCACTGGAGGTTCCGTTGGAGACTGTTGTGGGCAAGGTTGAGGTGATGGTGATTCTGGTACTTGTAGATCCCATCCCCTCATATGTTTTCCAAGCCTTGACTTCGTTGACTTATGGGGCTTTCTTGGAAAGCTTCTTCAAATTGCTTTAATTCTTCACTAGTCATGGTGCATTCGATGGGAATATCATATGCTAGGCACATATACACAATCCTGGTGATTGCACAACAACTGTGAATAACTCTTTTTCGTGCCCATATTTGTTGTGCTAGATACGATTGCTCTTGAATCCGACTGGCAAGACCAATAGTTTGGGGTCCCGTATTTACCAAATATAATCCAAACCAAATGTGTGTCTGAGGTAGTGTAAAACAATCCTGTGCAAGGAAGGCAAAGTGCTGCATGCATACTCATAATGGTTTTGATAGCTCAAGTGTTATAGCTAAATTATCAGCCCACTTGAGAACATCTCTTTTCTTCATTGGCTCTAGTATGAGCCTCTCTCTTTCCATCAATGTATGCGTGCCATGGATTTTGAGTACGGCCCTAATGAGATCTACGGAGAGGTAGAATTTCATGAATGGTGGGTCTACGACTAATGATGGAAAAATGAATGTTCCTGGTAACTCCCTCCTAACAGGGGCTTGCAATGTGGTGGCCAAATAAAAACAACAATAAAAGTCGGGTTTGAGAAGGGAAGTGTTGAAATATTTTGTAAATCCCACCCTTGCCCAAATCAATTATAACTCTTCTAAAATTTGAAGGGCCTCAGAATATCAGGAAAAGAATTGATATCTACCCCAAGTATCTCCACTGAAGCATAGCATTGCATCATAAATATGGTTTGCATCAGCCAACAGTCCTACAAAGCCTTGAAATCAGTGGGATTTATTGTGTACTTTCTTGTTCCTTTCGATAGGAGGATCTTCATAGGCAGTGGCCCCATGCAGTCTTGAAATTCCAGAGGTTTCATTAAAGGATGGGCTTCGGCTAGTAAGTTCTCAAAATCCTTTGCTGGTGTACTAGTGTCAGCCTTAGAGGTTCCTTCATCTTGCATTGTGATCTGAAAGTGTGTCTAAAGGATCTACTACAAAAGGATAACACATTAACATGGAAATTGCTTATGATCCCAATAAAGTGAGATTGCAATCCCTTTCCATAACCGATGTGTAACGCATGTAGTCATGTATTGTGAGGTGATTGTGTAATGATCTCTTAGTAATTAATGCAGGTCTCTAGACTTCCTGCATGTTTTGAATAATGCATACATTGGTTTTCTTGAGATGTCATTACGGGTGGTAATGAGTTAGTGAAGGTCAATTTCTCAAGGTTTAGTTGTCAGTGAAATATTACAAGGATAAAGGTTAGCTTTAAGAGATGTTGTATTGTACAAAGGGGTGTAAGGAAGTTTCTAGATCCTTTTTGGCACCCATTTTCTAAGAGTTGGTGAACGAATGTGGTTCCTTTGATGAGGTAAAAGGGATGAATCTGGTGGTGGTAACATCGGTGGGCGATGTGATTTTAGAGGGTTTGTTATTACATGGCTTGGTTGTTGAGCTATAAGACAAGCCTTGGGCACCCCGATTTGAGTGGGGTTGGGCTTAGTTGTTAGGTACTTCTTTGACACCCAAATTTGTCGAGTTTTTGCAGATGAAGAAGGTCAAGGTGATGTCGAATGCTAAGGTTGACTCTGCTTTGTCTTCTTCACTTCATATTCTATTTTGAAGGTGGTGGTTGTTAATAGCTAACTCTTTGGCATCCATACTTGCTTTGTTCTGGTTATATTTAGATGGGGGAACTGCTTCCAAAAGGTATGCTAGTTGGGTCATCGGTGGGGGTATTTGGTTCATGGATGACTTTCCTATGGTGGTGGTTGAGAGGCCCGGTTGACACTCTGCGTTGGAAAAGAAGGGAGGTCCAACACTTGCATGAATTCTCATCAGGAATTAAGGCATTCTATACAACAAATCTAAGTAGGCTTGTATGAAGTGTGGAGGTTGGGTCTGAGGAGACTATGGTCCCCATTTGCCTATTGATAGTGCCCATTTATTTGCCTATGGTGCGCATCTGAGGAGACTATGGTCCCCATTTGCCTATTGATAGTGCCCATCTAACCAAGGATAGTCATTAGAGAGTGGATTTGTTAAATCTTTCGATCCTCCTTCACGTTTATTACATATGGGGTGTGGTTACTTTCCTCTGATTGGGCATAGTTAGGGAATTCAAGCAGAGAGCATTCTCTCAAGTTCAAGTCTACTGTGTCATCGTATAACCAATCTTGGCCAAGGATCAATGGTTCTATCAGGTCATTATCATGACACACTAGTAGCTTCACTGTCAAGGCTACATCTTGTATGCGGATAGGAAGTTCCACCTCACCCACGCAAGGAGTTTCCATGCCTCTTAGCCCTATAAGGTATGCCTCAATCGAAAGCATTTCTAATCCCATGTCTTGACAATGAGACCACTGAATCACACTAGTTGCAATAGCTGAGTCAATTAAAGCCCTAATCTCTTGGTGCATATTGCTTTACCTTAGCATGACTGTAATGAGTGATCTCCTATACACTATTCTAGGGTGAGTCTTTGACTTTGTTTGACACATGGCCATATAATATCTAGGGGCTTCTATGTTGGTACGAGGGGTTACATTAGAGCCTTCTAACTGGTTATAACATTCTCTCCCTAGTCCTTTGTCGAATCTCAAGGTCAAGGACAAAGCACAAAGCACGGAAGCACATCAAAGCAGTGGACACACAAGAAGACAGAGGATATAGGGAGCGCCAAGAAGATCATGTCAAATTTTCAAAAGAAATCCCTATGAAAATAGTGATTTTCATCACCAAAAACCATTGAAAATATCATTTCACCTTTTTCCACCCACTCCATTTTCTTCAAGCGGAGGAGTCCGTGAGCTTGATGAGTATTAGAAGTATCATCCTACCGATTTTCATAATTTTTAAACTCCGTTTCAGCCCCCAAATAAGCCTTGGAACCTAATTTTTAACTAGGTCGGACACTAGGTCTAGAGAGGGCCAAAACCACTCAAAAAACTATAAAAAGAGCTAGAGAGCTCATTTTTGAGGTTAGCTTGCTGTAGATTTGAGCTTTTGTAAGAGAGTTCTTTTGTAATTGAAGATCTTCCATTGTTCCACTCTTTGCTCTTACCTTGTGCACGTATGTTTGTATGTGTGTGCATGCTTGTGTGCTTTCACTCACACACTTGTGCCATCACTTGCTCACGGTCTTCATACTAGTCCTCACGTCTCCGCAGATTGACATTTATGAGGTTGATCTCCTCACATTGGGTACTTACCATTGTGCTAGAGTGACATCCTTGTCTTCTTAATTTTATACATTTAATGCGTTCTAAGACCTCAACTTGAGCTTCTTCTCCTATTCACTTTTCTTCCTCTTTATGTCTCCTTGCCAACATGAGTCATCTAAGCATATCCTCAGTGAGAGGTTCTTGATACAGCTTGACTCTACAACCACTAATATAATTAGGAATGATCTCTCCTTCTAGCATGACTAGTTGTACCACTCCATTCATTGAAAGCTTGTTTATAATCATAGGTCCATAACCACATTTCTCTATCTTTTGTGTGTGCTATTTCAACGTATATACTAGGACTAAATCGCCTTCTTTCAAGACTTTATCTTTCACATGTGCATCAAAATAGGCTTTCTATTGCTTCTTCGCTGCATATATGCATGTTGCCACTCTCAACATGGTTTCTCCTAATCATTCCAAGCCCATAATCCCTTGATGATAACTCATGGCTAGTCCACTAATGCTCTTGTGCTACGTAAGGGTGGGCAAAAAATCCAATGGAAGCACTCCATTTTGACCAAAAACCATCTGAAAGGAGTTGCACTGAGTACAACCTTGTAGGCCACTCGATATGCCCAAACAACTTGATGTAACTATTTGTACCAATCTAAACATTTGTTGTTTATGAGTTTTGTCAGTACATTACAAAGGATCTTAATAGTACTTTCTGCCTCTCCATTGGCCTGAGGATGATATGGTCTAGATTTCTTGTGAATCACCATAAAATCTTGTAAAAAATATTCAATAACCTGGTTTAGAAAGTGAGTCCCTCTATCACTCACCAGTTCTATAGGTAATCCATACCTTGTAAAGACATTCTCAAATAAGAACTTTGCAATCATGTGTGCATCATTTGTTTTGGTAGCCTTAGCCTCTACCCATTTGGTGAGATAGTTAGTTGCTACTATGATGTATGTGGCATGTGTGCCTTTAGCAGGGGGGTTAATGGGTCCTAAAAAATCTATACCCCACTTAGAGAATGCATGTCCTCCCATTATGGGTTTCAGCAACATTTCATCTCTGTGAGTAGGAAAGTGAGCTCTTTGGCATACATCACATCTCTTCACATATGTATGTGCATCCATATGAAGAGTGGGCCACCATAATCCTAAGAATATTATAGCCTTGATTATTCGTTCGGGGCCAAAATGACCTCCTGCAACACCTTGGTACGCAGCCTCTAATATGCTTAAGTAGTCACTCTCATGAGATTGGGAATTCCTTGCATAGTCTATAGACATCTGCTTCCATAGAAGGCCAGTACACTCCTAATCTACGTAGAGTCTGCATAGTGGAATGTTTTGAATGGTGTTGATTTAATGCACCTACATGTGCTAATTGCAACCATCTATTGTATTCTGATTCCTCTACACAATAGACAATAATTTTTTTATTATCTTTTTTATAAACACTTGTTGCCAATATTTGGTATCTTTGTGACTTGATGATCTCTCCTTCGTTGATCCTAACTCTAGGATTCTTTGGTCCAAACGTGAGAATATGGACAATAGGCTTGGCCCATTTGGTTACTAATTCAATATTAAACAAATATGCATCTAGTAGTTCATCTGCTATCCCTTGAGGGGCTTCTCCAGTTGTCAATTGTGATCAACTCTAAGGTGGGTTTTTCCTTTTTTGACTACCACTTCAAAGTCATACTCCATTAATAGTAAAAACCAACATATCAATCTACCCATGTTACAAGGTTCGTTTATGAGATATATCAATACTTGATGTTCCGTGAAAAACTTGAATTTATTTGCCAATAACTAGTGTCTAAAATTTCTTTATTGCATAAATCATTCCTAATCCTTCGTGCTTTGTGGTGGTATAATTTCTCTCTTCTACATTTAATTGTCTACTTGTGTTTGCTATGGGGAGATCTACATTGCTCTTGCTCGTGGGTTGTGTTAGCACACACCCTATATCATAGTTGGACGCATCCATCTGTACATGGAATGGTTTACACTAATTGGGTATTGTCAAGATGGGTGTTGAACACAAGTGTTGTTTGAGTTCATTGAATGATTTCTCAAATTCATCTGTCCATTCAAACTTAGTCAAAAGGGTGTACAAACGCTTTGCAAGGATCACATACATGTGTATAGATCATCAATAATAACCACAATGCCCCATGAAAGCTTTTACTTCCTTCACATTTTTTGGCCTAGATAGGTCCGCAATCACTCTAACCTTTCTTCATCCATAGATATTTCATTCTTTGACACAATGTATCCTAAAATCTTGCCTTGTCTAACCATGAAAACACGCTTTTTCGGGTTCAAGCAGAAGACTTGCTTCAATTCAGGGATGTAGGTCTGTCTCATGTTAGAATAAGCGCATATGCCCCATTCTATGGCAAAACTTGTTTTATGCTAGTCTTCAAGAGCAATGGCCACTTGATTATATCCTGAGAATCCATCAAAGAAGCTGTAAAATTCCTTGCTTTCCACTCCTTCTAATAAATGCTTTGTGATAGGAAGCGAATAGCTATCTCTGATCATAGTGGCACTACTGTTTTTAAGGTTAATATACACATGCAACTTTTTGTTCTTCTTGGGCACAACCACAATGGGGGATACCCATTTGGTATGCTCAATTTCATAGATAAATCCAGCTTCTATCAAACGATCTATCTCTTCTTTAATATTGACAATGTAATTATCATTATAGGTGTATGGTTTCTATTTTGAACGCTTGGCTTTTGGGGTCATGGGTTTTTTTAAGCGTATATGTGGGTCCACTTCTTTCAAATCCTTGTAGCTCCAAGAAAACACGTCTCTATATTCTCGCAATAGGGCTATCAATTCTGCTTCCTCCTCCTCTCTTAAATCATGCCCTATATATGTGCATCTCCTCTCCTTCTTCAATCATTATCACTATCTTCTTAGTCTTCTCTCGATTATCGTATGCTTCTCCTACATTGCCTCTCATTTAGGCATCTGTACCATGATTATCTGATATTCTATTTCATATTTTTTAAAGTTCTCCGGAATTCCATTAGGGATTCTTCTTCTTCTATCCTAGGTGACTTCTTTCTTTATCTCTTGTGCTAGTTCTCTCGTAAGTGATGAGCTATTCAGTTTGATTCTCCTTTCCTACCTTAGGGGTGATGACTTTTACAAAATAGAGATATTCCTCTTCTGACGAGCACAAGGGTTCCATGATAATGGATTCTAAGTCTTCGTCGCTTGTTTCACCTAGTTCTTGGGTCGGAATCATATTTTCACTGTAACTCACTGCAAGTTTTCCATTGGCAGTGTTCATCTGTTTCTTGAGCTCATTGGTTTCGTTAATGTACCTGCATTCCCATTCTTCTTTTCGGGCTTGCTCTTGTTTCAGCAGATCTACATATTTCTCAATCTGATCTCTCAGTTCCTTCATGTCAGTAGCTAAAGTCTCTTGGTTTTCTATAGGTTGGTCATACAGTAATGCCTTCATCAATTCTTTATTTCTGCTGTGTAAGTTATCATTTTCCTCCATATATACTTTTAGTTGTGTTTCGAGCAGATTGCTTCGAGCTTTCATTCTCTCTTTGTCTGCTTCACTAGCTTCATGTTGTCTTTGTAAATCCGTCAGTTGTGTGTGGAGCTGATGATGTTGTTTCATCAATGTATATTACATTGTTCTTTGACTGCGATTATCTCCGTTTCCTTGGCTGAAACCTCTTGTTGGGCCTGGATGAGCTGTGCGGACAATTGCTCACTCATTACTTGAAATTGATTCTTTTCCCACATGGCCTTGTCGTAATCTACATCCATTTCCATCATTTGTTGTTGTGTATCCATGGTCGTTTGTATCATCTGCTTGACGATGGGTTTCAATTGAGTAACATCAACATTTAACCATGTGGTAGGGATGCTAGGATAAGAGGCATTGTTTGCACACACCACATGTTCTCCTCTGGGTGCATCTTTAAGAGATGCAAAAAACCTTTTGCATTAAGTTATGTGCTTTGAAGCACCACTATCAAAGAACCAATCCGAATAAATCTCATCATAACCATACATTTAGAATCCAAGATGCATCATAATGACATGTAGCAACACATGTCCAAAAATCTTGAGCCATGTTGGCTTCATCGTTCTTTGCATTTTGAGAATTTTTAGCAATGGACATGTTGAATTCCTTCTTCTTTTCATTGCGCTTGCAAGCTTTCTACACTTATCAATAGTATGACTAGCCTTTCAACAATATTTGCATCTCTTCTTCTTTTGCAAATCAACATCATTAGAGGAATGAGTGGAAGAGGAAGGTCGAGGCTTTGGTTTTGATGAAACCAAAGCTGATCCATACTTGCTTTTCCCTTTTTGTGAGATAGCAAGTGCTTGTGTTCCCTCAATCAAACCACTCCCATTCACTCTAGATTGTTCTTCTAGCAAAAGAAGAGACACGACCTCATCAAATGCATATATATTGGGTTTACATTTTTCAACCAAACAAAGTGTAGTGGTGAAGCTTTGAAAAAAATCCGGTAATCCTTTCAACAATGTAGACATGAGTGATGCATCGAGAATAATCTCATCTATGTTTGCCAATTGCTCTTTCAAGTCCTTGATGCATGTCAAATACACATCCACATACTCATTTTCAGCCATACATACATCCTCAAGTTGCTTCCTCAAGTATGCAACACGTGCTTCATTACTCACAACATACAATGAAGCAAGAGTGTCCCATGCCTGTCTTGATGTAGAAAATGACTGAATTGTGGAACTATATGATGCTTCATAGAAAGTGCAATCAATGCATGAGCTTGAGCATCTTTTCCATCCCATCTAAGTTTCTTCTGTGTAGGTGGAGAGGAAGTAACCATTGTACTTGAAGAAGAAGCTCCATTTGTGATGGTAGACTACGAAGTAGAAGAATCTGTGGGTCTTCGATCTACATCTACCCCTATGTTCCATAGTTGTTTTGCAACAAGAACATGTTTGATCATCTAAGACCACATTGAATAGTTGGTACCATCAAGCTTGTCTTCATCTTGAAGCATGCCAAATAAGGCATTGATGCCCACCATTTCACTAAAGAACAAGGATATGACAAGATCTTTACTTCAATGAAAGGTGAAATGACTACTGAAATTTCAGCCCATAATTTATCACTCTAATGGTGATTGTGACTGCACTAATGACTTTGAAATGGGGATAAAACCCTAGTGAAACTATTGAAAATGCTTCTTGGCTGTTGAAAATTATTGTTCTATGTTCGAAGTTGATTTGCGCTATTAAAAGTGCATGTGCACCATGATGCAAAAAACCAAAACTTGAGAAGGAGCTGAACCTACTCTGATACCACTATGGGTGTGTGTAGAAGTGTGAGAGACACACAAGAAGCACACATAGAGATCACAAACATAGCAAGACACATATAAAATGGGTAGCTGGAATAACTCTCTCTATTGAGGATGAAGAGAACTGAAGACCCCTAAGTACAAAGTACCACCACATACAAGTTACTCATGTACATGGTAACATGCGGTAAAAAACCTCTCACTAGTTCTAGAGTAAAAAATGCCCATGTATAGGGAAAAGGTTCACATCAAAGCTACCTAAGGAACACATAAGTGTAACAATACCTATCTACCTAGATGGTCTAAACCAATCAGTGGCCAGACTAAAGAAAGCTACATACGCTTACATAGTACCTAGGCCCATAGTTAAATATGCAGGAGGGTTCTATATGGATAAAAATATTCAGTATGTTGTGACGAAACACCCTGAAAGTATCAATGAACAAGGGGAAGAAGGCAATGCCCACAACCTTAATGAAGAGGGACTTGAAGAGCAGGTAACCACCCCTAGAGGGAGATCCACGGTTGTTAGGGTTTGGAGAGGAGACCTAGTTCCCCAAGATGATTCCCTAATGGATGTCTATTTGATCAATGGGATGGAACATCTTCTCAGAGCCCACTCTTCGTTATGGGAAGTGGTGGCAATAACCCAATTACCATCTATGAGTTACAAGACCCTGAACGTCCCACCATTATCACATACTTGGACAAAAACCAGAGGAGGTACTGGCCTCTAACGGAGTTAGAAAGAGCGGGGTTGAAATATCAGAACATTCCAATGTTCCCTCCTAGGGCTCAAGCTACTACTTCTCAGAACCTCCAAGGAACTTTTCAAGATAATTCATATCAGCATTCTGGACAGACACAACAAACACATATATCGGTCAGACCACATGTGCAGTTTGCTATGCCGGGCAATAATCCTAACTATCGGCCTCACCCACCTGCTGAACCAAGGAATAGAATTCCTGTCCCAGATAGACCACCTGTAGTAAGAGGACTTGGTATACCAATAGGAAGACCAGTTTTCCGTGTGATGCCTAGAACACCTGAAGCAGGAAGAAGATTAAGACCTATTCAAGTTGCCAAATGCATGAGAAACCACTATGATGGCTCTCGTGAACCTTACAATCATATAGCTGAATTCAAGCAAGTAATCAGAGCCGAACAAGTGGAAGATTTCTTGATCCAATATGAATAGCAGAGATTGGTAATGAGCTACTTGCGACCAAAGAGGCACTTCGTGCAGCTCTCAAGAAGTTAAAGAGAAGACTGAACGCCTTGCACAATTAGACACTAAAGCAGAACAAAATGTATCCATTGGGACATCAGTAGAGCCATGACCAGAGAATCCTACTGACGAGGTAGAGGTACGTCCTCCATCTCCCCCGATCTATAATTCTCCAATAAAAGAGTAGATGGCGGAACCATGTGATGATCATCCCATGCCATATACTGCAGAAATAGGTCAGAAGGAATGGGCACTATTGGTGTCCCGATTGACAGAAAATTTTGAAAATGAAGTGATCAAGTTATGAAAGAGGCCAAAATCAAAGGGAAAGATCTGGATGTGATAATGAAGTCTTTCAACGTTCCTTATGGACTATTGAAAGAGAAAACAAGGCAATACATAAAGAAGATTACACAGAAGGATCCAAATGAGAAGCTATACTTCAAAGATAATACATTCAATTACACTCAAGAGGAATTTGAAGCCGCACAACCTGTATGGAGATGAAAATTTTTAGAGAAAAATCCTACTTTGCGGGTGCACTGGCAAGTAGCACCGTATTTATTACAGGTAAATCCTTCATTTTGCCCAACACCACATCGTAGAGAAACAAGAGAATTTTTGGATATGCAAAAGAATGGTGTGATCAATAAACAGTGGTTGAACTATCTGCTACTTCCAAGTCCACCGCATAATTATTTACCGATGGAAGATTACATGGTAAAAACCATTGAATTTTGGCTGCATTGTTATGCAATAGTCCCAGATTAACTATCAAGATGACGAATAAAATCCTCAACATGATACTTATAGTGTTGAAGGTGTTCAAGCACGCGGCTTATACGTTTTTAAATTTCATTGGTATTCATCAAGGAATAGATATCCTCATTTTTTACCTGTCTGTTATGCCCAACCAACCCACAATAATGGCATACTATTCTAGGCTTATGTTTTTATCGAGTATATATATGCAAACCTTCAAGGAAGCCTTTTTCACAAGGTTTTTTGAAATTGATTCAGAAATTTTCTTAAAAATGTCGTCCAACTTGAATGCTAGATTAGTGGTATATGAATTAAGCTTCTTCACTGATCACCGACAGCCACCACATGATGGTGTGAATGGAAGCAACTTATGATATGTGAAGCTAATCTGCTTAATGAGACAGAGCAAAAAGTGTATAGAACATACTCCCGCCGACTTCCAAAGCCTGTCGGCGATGACAAAGTTCAGGAGAGGGGTAGTGTTGAGGGAGAGTCCAGCAAAAAGAAGAAACGAAGAAGACCAAGAAAGAAGCTTCACTGAAAAGATTATATCTGAAGATATATCTCTATAGGAAGTCTCGTAGGGGCACGCAACACCCATCTCTGCATAGAGCCCCGTAGGGGCACACATCAAGGAACATCACGTAGGAAGGAAGGATGGACCAGGGTTAGGAAGTATCCATGAAGAAGTGCAAGAAGATATCCGGCGGTCTTGGAACCCCAAGAAGGTGCTTCAACCTCTTGATCTTCGGAAGGTCCAGATCGAAGGCTGAAGGACCACACCTTCATACCTTCCACTGGTGGCGTGCGTGGCAGCCCGACTTAACACAGCAACCCAGACTTAAAGAGGTTATTGGTGAGCTAGACTACAAATATCAGGTATTCCAACTCCACGGTTTGCGTACGGAGAAAAGAGAAGAAGAGGCCACGACCAATACAACAGGTCCCGAGTTATGAGCAGTTCCTTTCCCACTGGTAAAACGACATCATTACAACTTCCACAGAGGCGGGCAGTGATCGACTATGGGTACAGCACCAGAGACAAGAAGTAAAGCTTGTGAAGGGACGACAGAGACGAAGAGGGGGAGAGTGTTGCAGAGCTAAAAAGAACACAAAGCAGAGAAAAAGATGGGCCCCAAAATTTTTCCGATTTGGACACTTTATTTTTGTATCATAATAATTTTGTAACATATTTTCCGATGTAAATGCACTAGAGAAGTCCTCTAGATGCATATCCATGGAGATTAGTAGCTTACCCATGTAAATTAGTAGGAAATTAACCTTTTAGTGAATAAAGTGCCGGTCTCTTGTGTGAAAGGACCATTTTCGGGGCACATGTATATAAGTCAATTTGTGACTCTTTGTAAAGACTTTTTGCCATTGTGAGAATCAAGAGCACAGATTTTCGAATTTGTGTCTTCTCCTCTCTGTATCTTCTTCTTTGTGAGCTTGTGTGCATGTGTGATGCTTGAAAAGAGTGTTGGGAAGTGTTGTTTATCCATGAAAGTGCTTGTTTGTTGTTGTTAAGGTGTGTGTGAAGTGTAGGAAGGTCATTCCCGTGACTCAGTATTTTGCTCATAACTTGAAGCAAAAGTGTCAAAATTGAGTGAAAAGACCACCATTGGATGCATCTTCTTGAGAGCTTCGAAAAGAACCTGCTATTCCCTATATTTAGAGTTCGGAGATGAGAGAAAAGCTCAATTTACTATTGGCTGCTGCTCCAACTATCGTGGCATCCCATCAGATTCTTGACATTTGTTTGGAATAGGCTTGGACTTGTTTGCACTCTTTGCGAAGCTCATTTGCATTGATCATCATTTGAATGCATGTCTCCATACACTTAGCTAGGTTTTGATACTCCTCGGATTGATAAATAAAGCGTGAATCCCCACTATATGCACTTGAGGGGGATCGAGGTATAGTCTCTTTCTCCACAAGTCCCTAGGTTGGTACTTAGGTACACACATGTGCAATCAAGTAGGCATGTATCTTTTGATATCAAGCACGTGGTGCTTGCTTCAAAACATATAATGCCTTTTTCAACATGCACACTTTTTTTTTCATGTCCTTTCTACACAAACCATGGGGCTGAAAAACATATACTTCTTCATGTAAGACACCGTTTAGAAATGCAATCTTAATATCCACTTGATGTGCATTCCAACCATGATGAGCTCCAAGTGCAGAGATGCTGTGAATGGTGGTCATTCGATGAGTGGGTGCAAAGGTCTCATCAAAATCATTGTCTCTCTCTTGATCATAACCTTTTGCAACAAGCTTAGCCTTATATCTATCAACTATTCCACCAAGTACCATTCTTCAAAATAGCATAATATTCTAATTGCATACAAGCCATCCAATTTTTTTAATTTTGTGCTTCATCAAAAGAAACAAGCTCATTCTCAACATAAAGACTAGAGACAACCATTGCAAGGCAATCTGTGCAAAACAAGCACTATGAGGACCTGAATTAGTATGATATGATAGAGGTGATCTAATATGCTATGTCGTAGTATTCACTAACCATTTAGGCATAGTTTTTGCCTCCTCTATATCAACCCTCTCATCAAAAAGTGCATCATGTAAATCTGCATCAGAAATGGAATGATTTGCATCATCATGTGAAATGTGTAAGCCTAAAAAATTGCCTCATTTGGACCACAAAATTAATTTAGTCTATGGATTATACAAACGATAGCCTTTGCTTTTAGAACTATACAAAACGAAAACATTTCATTACTTTGCCATCCAATTTCTTGCATTGTTGTTCAAGCACTAATGCATATTCCAGACAAAGAAAGATATGCAGATGAGCAACAGATGGCTTGTGACCATGTCAAGCCTCATATTGAGTGATAGATTGTAGTGCTTTGGTGGTACAACTGTTAAGTACATATTCTGCACAAATAATAGCCTCAAGATAGAAGCTATGTGGTAAATCTTGACTTTTTTCCATACATCTCACCATCTCCAAGAGAGACCTATTCTTTCTTTCAATCACAATTTGCTCCTCTTCAATCTCCTCTCCTATGCTTGCCATTGGTCAGCCACATATTTGACTTTGGTCACATACTCTAAAACACTTTGCTTGGGTTGCTTCCTTTGAGTGGTAAACTCAATCCACAATTGATTCTTTCTTGCTCTTGTATTAGAAGAAAAGTATGAAGACAATGTATCCCAAGTCTCTTGGGATGTTTTATAGTTCCTAATGTGTGGAAGAAGAAAGTCAGAGATAGAGTTAAGTAAATATGACATTGCTAATGCATCTTTGGCACACCATGAGTTGAGTCTTTCAAGCTCCTCTCTTGTAGGTTTTCCTTTGCTTCTGAACATGGGCATCTCCTCATATGTATCCATAGAGACTCCTTCCTTGTAAGTATGTCTTCATCCTCAAGAACCATGCTTGGTATGTGGAGAAATTTGACTCTAGTACACTCCAATACATGTAGCGGAAGTTAGAGAACCTCTTCTCGAATCTACCTTGTAAGACACATGCTTACCAAAACCTGATTAAGTCAAAATCAGAGATCCAATGGCTCTGAAATATGGTGCACCCACCATAGACACTTATTGCTTTCTAACAAGCTATAGAACACTCCATTTGGAGTTCATTTGACTAGGTAACCGACTGTTCAAAGATAGACCACCTATCATCTTAGGTTATGCAAAAAATTGAGGTTCACAAGAAATGTTCCCAATAACTATTGGAGAATTATCTGAATGAGATATTTATGATACAGAGAGTAAGCCAGATAAGCTTTCCAACAAGATATGATATGCATTAATTGGGTAAGTACATAGAGAGATATCACCTTCACAAGGTGGTTGTGTACAGAAAAGGTATGCGACTAGAATACCTATCTTCCTTGTAGCATCCAAATGAGGTACCTTTTGATATCCATTGGTGAGATAATGATGAGCATATGCTTCTATACCATCTCCTTGTCATCTCCACAAATGTTCACGTTCAAATTAGCTCTATATATAAAGCTATGTGTTTGGGACTTTTCACCTACCCTTGCATCTTCTCTCACCTCTTGACCTTTCCTTTCATGTCCTTTGTCCTTCCATTGCCTTGGGTGGCTTTTGGTGCTTCACATCACTCCATATGAATAAGGTCACAACTTTTTTGTGTATTCCATCTCTCTAAATATATTTTGGCTTTATATAAGCCATAAATACAATTTCCCTTTTTTATTCAACACTCTACTCTAAGGTTAAGAGTGTAGGCTTTATATTTTCAAGGCCTAGCTTCATTCTTTGCTTCTATCTCCCTTTGCTTGATAGCTTGGTGATCTCCCTCCTTTGCTTTCCAATATCCTTTGGCTTCTCTTCAGCTTCATCCTTGCTTCTTTGGCTCTTTACAAGAGCTCTTCTTCAATCCCTATCAAGGAACATTCTTCATACAAACTCATAGAATGAAATGAGATCACCTTTGTTGTACATATCCTTGTTGCTTCACTCTCTTCCTCTTTGTTGTGCTCTCTTTGTATCTTCATGGCTTCGTGTCCTCTAGACTTGCATGCTTTGCTTTGATCCTCCTTTGTGTTTGGATCATCTTTGACTCTATCTTTGGGTGCAGTCTTTGCATCTCCTTTTGATGTCGTCATGGTTGTCATGCTTTCTTCTAACTTTTCTTCATGCCTTCTTTTGTGCATCATGGCTGCTCCTTGCCTTCTAAGCATTCATTCAATGTAGGTGGCTCCTCCTAGTGCTATGTTTACCTTTGATGACTGCTCTTACTCTTTCTTTGGCTCTTCCAAATCTGAAATTTGGTTTGGCTCCACTTTGTCTCCTTTGGACTCTTTTTGGATCTTCCAATCCTTGCAGACTAACTCCCCTTTGCTTCATAATCTTTACTTCATACTTTATGGCTGATTTTAGACCTGCAAAATCAACAATGGGCTGATCATACATGAACTCTTTCATGAGTTCCTCTTCATGTGAAGCAATCATAGCTTCCACATCTTCCAAGCTTTCTTCATCACCTCTTCTCGAGTCTGCCCTGTAAGACACATGCTTACTAAAACCTGATTCAGTCACAACTCAGAGATCTAATGGCTCTCAAATATGGTGCATCCACCATAGGCACGTATAGCTTTCTAAGAAGCTATAGAACACTCCATTTGGAGTTCATTTGACTAGGTAAGCGACTATTCAAAGATAGACTACCTATCATCTCAAGTTATGTAGAAAACTGAGGTTCACAAGAAATGTTCCCAGTAACTACTGGAGAATTATCTAAATGTGATATTTAAGATACAATGAGTATGCCAAATAAGCTTTCCAACAAAATATCATATGCATTTATTGGATAAGTAAATAGAGAGATATTACCTTCACAAGGTGGATGTGTACAAAAAAGGTATGCAGCTGGAATACCTATCTTCCTTGTAGCATCCAAATGATGTACCTTCTCATATGCATTCTTGAGAGAATGATCATCATATGCTTCTATGCCACCTCCTTGTCATCTCCACAAATGTTCACATTCAAATGAGCTCTATATATAGAGCTATGGGTATGGGAATTTTCACCTACCCTTGCATCTTCTCTCACCTCTTGACTTTTCCTTTCATATCCTTTGTCCTTCCATTGCCTTGGGTGGCTTTTGGTGCTCCACATCACTCCATATGGATAAGGTCACGACTTTTTTGTGTATTCCATCTCTCTAAATATATTTTGGCTTTTATGTAAGCCATAAATACAATTTCTCTTTTTAATTCAACACTCTACTCTAGGGTTAAGAGTGTGGGCTTTATATTTTCAAGGCCTAGCTTCATTTTGGGCTTACAAAAAATACATAAATGATGAAGAGGTAATAAATGAGAGGTGAGTATGTGTCAAGCCTCACAATTGGAGCTTGCACATGTCCCATAATTTTCAACATGGTAGTTGTTCATGTGCAAATTATCAATAGAAGAAGAGAAACCATCTTCCATTTTACCTCAATTGCTCTGATACCACTATTGGGAAAGATGGATGGATACCTCAAGAAATGAGTTAGTACTACCAAACCCTACTTAGTACCTGCCCAATTTTTCTTCAGAGTTGTGTTGTAGGCCCTCGTAGCTTGCACATGACACAAATAAAGTACCTATGTACTTTGGAGATGATGCTTCAAACAATTGGATCAAAACAGGTAACTTTGCAACTATCTTGTGACCAAAAAACTTGCTATTTTGGTCTTGAGACCTGCTCGATGTTATGCTCAGTACTCACAGTACAATATCAATTAGAAAAATTCATTTTGAGGGCATCCAAGTGGAATCACTTAAAATTATTGACTATACATAGAGCAATCAATTTAACAACTGAAGCCTTACCCTCGACTTTTTAGGAGATGTGTAGAGAATGACTAGTGGCTACTTAGAGGCACTTTTCTCCCAATTGGCTGAATCAAATGCCTTTGTCCGCTAGAAGTACAATTTGAGTTGATTCCAACAAGCTGTAGATCATTGACAATGATGGAGAGATCAATGAGATATGAGAAAGACAAGTACATTGTTCTGAGTAACAATGGTAGAGAAATCAACACAGATACTTAATGATGTATATGTATTATGGAACATGATCTTACAAAATCATTGGCAAAGAAATGATGCCAAATGATAGTGAGGTATGTGAGCAATGAAGTGTGCTACTCAACCTCTACTGATCATCAATGAATGGCTCTCAAAGGGAGTGTGTATGGCCACGAGATTTCCAAGTACTTTTATAGATGCTTTCTTCAAATTTGAATTTGAATTCAAATTTAGCTCTCATTAAAAAGTGATCCCCTTAATCTAGGAGATATTCTCTCTAAGTAAAGTTGTGACTTTACATTCTATCTAACCGCACAAGTTTAGTGGATTTACAAGATCCTTTCAAGTCAAGAGACTTTTACAATAGTTAATGGTAAAAGGTGTAAGCAATGGTTCATGTGGGTTTTCCAATGTCTCCACAAAATTCCTTAAATGCCTAGCCAAGTGCGAAGGCTTGGCATTTGCACCAACATATGATTGCCAATTACAATGTATTTTTTTATGATTTGATACATATATGATCATTACATTCTCATTTCACTTCTCTGTTATAACTCCATCAGAATAGTGACCTTCTCAGAGCTTGTTCTCAGTGCATGGTTGAACATTTGTAATGATTTAAAGCATGGTAGATTCAGCATAGTATCTAGTACATTAATACAAAGTTTCATTAGCATTGGTTCTCAGGATCATGAGTTATTAACACATCTTTGCTCACTGGTATGATGATTGCTGCACCCTGAAAATGTCGGGATGATTCTGTGGTTTGCTAAACATATTTCTCTGTGTGTAGTCCATAATTTTTTATGAAGTCACTCATGATTGGTAGGTTACTAAGCTAATTAGAGTTTACCAAAATGAATTAAGCCAATTGTTGTTGTGCTCAGAGAACTCTTCAAAACATTGAACATGTGTAGGAACAAAAATAGCAAGTTTCTTGATCTTGGATCAACTCCTACCTATCTATTTTGATCCATTGATTAGTGGATCATGTTCCAACCAACATGTGGTTCACTTTACCCAAGCCTACATGCTTGATATGATGTTCGTTTGTAGTCATATGTGTAGACATATGAACACCTCTTGTAAAAGAGTATGTTTAATCTCTTGTAATTGTAAAAGAAAGAATGGCTTAAGTCATCCATGACGTAAAAAGGAAATTCGTGACTCCAACTACCTAAAACCACGAATCCATTATCTTATTGAATATCTCCTAATTTTTAGCATCACTTTTAGGTGAAAGTATTTGAATTCAAGTTCAAAATTACATCCAAATGTTAGCAATAAAGAGAGCAAGAAGGAAGTCACCATTGGAAGAGCTTGATTCGTGCCCACTTCATGTTCATTTGTAGAGATTGAAGAGCTTACTCCATAGCTCTATCATTCTACTTCCATTGTGCAAGTATTCATTGCCAATGTGGTTGTAATTATATGTGAATCTATACATTCAAATTTATTTCTTCTCTATTTTGTTCTTTGTTATACTCACTCAAAATAGTAACTTCAGAAGCTCATATCTCGGGATATACATAAGCTTTTTCAAAGTTTTAAAGTGCATTAGATTTTATCTAAGTCTTGTTTATGCTCAAAAAAATTCATGGTCATTGGATTTACCATTTGTGAGAAATCTCTGTTTTATTGCTCATTGGTCAATCTTTGCGGAGCCCCGAAAATGGCAGGAGTGTTCCAGATTTTTTTAAAACTTGTTATGAGTGCTCAATTGATAAATTGAATTTTTTTAACTTGGATTAGCAAGCTATCTAAGTATATTTTCTATGTACGAAAGGAAGTTTTCTAATTCATACTAGCTTGAGAGCACTATTCATTTTTTCCAGTAGGTGTATGTACAAAAATAACAAGTTTTGAGAGCTAGTCATTTTGCAACTAGTCTATCTTGACTCAAAATTTTGAGATACTTGTTCCAAAACACTTGGGTGATTTTTTTGTGGATTTACGAAGCTCAAAGGGTCTACTAACCAACTCTGAAGTCTCCATTGGCTGGTGTGAAGCTGGTTGTAGCAGCACCAACTCATCTTCATATTGCATCCACCATCTCTCTTCACAGTGGTATTAGAGCATAGTCAATCAACATGGGAGATGAATTTCCATCAACATTGGATAGAAACAACTACCCAACATGGTGTCTAAGGATGGAGCTTATCTTCAAGGTAGGAATCTATTTGGATACACATTTGGAGATGTTGCTATGCCAACCATGAGGAACAAAGGGCAACCATCACATGAAGAAGAGGAAAGACTTGCAAGGTCCTATATTCTAAACTCAATCTTTGATTTTATTTTACCTCATGTCAAGGGATGCAAGACATCAAGTGTGGATGGAGTTCACAACAATGAAGAAAAGCCCCAAGCAAAGTGTGAGTGATTATGTCACAAAGATGAAGGAGGTTTCAGATCAACTTGGAAGCGTTGGAGAGGTAATTGAAGATGAACAAATCATATCTTAAATGGAATCAAAGAAGATGTCAAGTGGTTAAGAAAAGTCTTGTATGTCCCTACAATTACCAAAAATTTAATAAGTGTTGGGCAGATTGTTGAAAAAGGATTCCAGGTTAGATTCAACTGATTTGGAGCATATGTTGAAGACCCAAGGCAAGGCTTTAGAAGGATTGACAAAGCAGAAAAGAGAGGAAGGCTTTTCACTTTTGAAGTGGAAGATACAAATAACATAGTTTTATTTAGCTAAGGATCTCAAACTCTCACACAGTTGGAGATATGGCACAAAAGGCTGCTCACATTGGTGAGAGGACACTCAAACAAATTTTTAGGGACCAAAGTGTACTTGGTTTGCCTAATATCACAAGGCAACACATGATTTATAAGTGTGAAGCTTGTCAATTTGGCAAGGCTCATAGACAACCTTTCAATAGGAAGGGATATTGATGAGTCTTGAGCGCGAAGGAAATGTGCAAATAATTGCACCTATATAAGGCTACCTTGGTTCTATTTCTCGTAAATTGCCCAGCTTATTTTACCCTGAAGCCTGCCCTCTCTCTCACACTCTACCTCTCATATACTCTTTCACTCTCTTTATCTTTCTCTTTCTCTCTCTCTCTCTCTCTCATCTTTCTGATACTCATACATAGGGACATCATCAATTACACACACTCAAACCATCCTACACTCCGGAGCATACCAACATACCATCCTACACTCAGGATCGAAGTCAAATCGTCAAACCATCAAACATACCCACTCACAGTCTTACAGTGGAATGCCTAAGTGGTTAGCTAAAAAAACTCAGTAGCACCTCATATCATCATTCCTTGACTGTCACATCATGCAGTTCAGATACTTTCATGGACCCAATCACTTCAACATTGATGTTTCCAAGAAAAAAAACACAAAAAAAAACTCGATGTAGTGGAGTTCATTTCAAGTTATGTACCTGGTTTCTAAGTTCTAAAAAACCATACAACATAGTCTCAGAATTCACGGACTCGAATCTTCCCAATAACCATGGAGTATTCAAATGCATTTGTACTTCTGGGTTTGGATGAGAGTTCTTCTTTTACTCATGAACTCTTACTTCCCTGAGCCTTAGTTACACATTCGACTCAATGCCCGCATACAAACTAGCATGGTGTCAATGGTGCGACTTCATATGAGACAATTATAGCGACTTCAACAATTGTTTATGCAAAGTAATAACAATAAATAAACTCCAATAGTACGAATATGAAAATATGCACTGATCGTTGAAATAGGACATATGCCTTAATGTCTTAATGAGGATAATGTCAACTTGAGAATTGTTGGATACATGAAAATAAAGGAGGAGATACCTTATCAGTAATTGGACATTGACATGTATGCTAGTGCATGTCACAATATGTAGTGCATCCCTCTTTGAAACTATCTTGCCGAAGCACTTGCCGCCAATGTTTAATATTATGAGATTTCAAGTTAAAAGTATGATCTCCTATTTGTAATGTTCTATCCTAGCATTTGAATATGAACACACTTCAATTCATTGATGCATATAAACACACTTAAGTTCAATGCTCAAATAAGTGCTGCCATTGGTACTGTAGTAGCTATTGGCAACTGGCAAGTGTGTAAACCCCTAGAGTTCTAAAAGTTCCTTCCAAAATAGAAGCATTACTTTTTGAGGACTAAAAGCCCATGCTCCTTGAACGAATTGTTCTCCACCAGCTTTCCTGTTGTATTCCCCCAGAACAAAAAGGATGAAACTGTTGGAGTTAGACGTCTGCGGAAGCACGCGAACAACACAAGGAAGAAGAAGAAGCTTGGAGCACAACACACAAGACTGAATGTATTACTAGAGAATGTACAAAGATGAGTAGCCCATTAGGGCAATAGGCGTATATTCAAGCCGGGGGAAAAAAACCTCCTAAAGAGGGAAAAAAGTGCCCCGGCAGTCCTAGAGTGTTCACACACATCACTACCTAAATATATCAACAAATCCCCCCTGGGAGTGATGCGGTGAACAAGGAGCTGGCACTCATGTATAAGGAAGTGCCAAGCTATGTGGAAATCACTCCACAAAAGGAAGTAAGCCCAAAGCTTTGCGGAAAGCTTCAAACTTCTCCCTAGGCAGAGCCTTCGTGAAAAGGTCTGCAATGTTCTCCTGCGTGGGCACATATGCCAAGCTGATCTCCCCAGCAGAGAACCTCTCCCTGACATAGTGATAATGCACCTCAATGTGCTTAGTGCGAGCATGGAACACAGGGTTCCTCGCAACTGCCAATGCGCTCTGACTCTCAGTGAAGATGGTGGTGGCAGAAGACTGGCCAACACCCAAATCAGCCATAACGCGTCTGAGCCACACACACTCAACAGTTGCTGTGAAAGCTGCCCTATACTCAGCCTCACAACTGGAAGTGGCCACAGTAGGCTGCTTCTTGCTCAACCAAGATATACATGAGCTACCAAGCATGAAGCAAAAACCACTGGTGGACACACGAGTGTCATAGCAACCAGCCCAATCTGAGTCAGAAAAAGCATGCAAATCTGGCGGTAGTGATCCCCCCTTGGGATAAAACAACCCAAGTAGCCGAGTACCACTCAAGTAGCGAAAGATGCGCTTAACCGCTTTCCAATGCGTGACTCCTGGGCAATGCATAAACCTACTCATCTGTGAGATAGCAAACTGAATATCTGGCTGAGTAATGCATAAGTAAATCAAGCATCCAACAGCCTGCTGATAGAGAACAGCATCAAATGCATCTCCAGCATCATGAAGACTCAATCGTAAACCTGTCTCCATAGGAGTGGCAATAGGCTTACAGTCTTCAAGGCCAAAACGCTGCAATAATGTGTCAATATATTTCGTTTGACACAAAGCCATTCCACCATCAACGTGCATAAACTGAATGCCCAAATAGTGATGCAAATGCCCCAAATCAGACATCTCAAATGAGGCATGCAAATCAGCCTTGAAATCAGCAATATGCTTCTCAAGAGGACCAGTGAGCAGCATGTCGTCTACATAGACAACAATGATCAAAAGCACATCATTAGCACGCTTAACATATAAGGTGCTTTCAGTTGGACTGTTCTCAAAACCATGTGCAATCAGATAGGCATGTATTTTCTCATACCAAGCACGTGGTGCTTGCTTTAAACCATATAACGCCTTCTTTAACCTGCACACCTAGTTTTCATGCCCTTTCTGCACAAAGCCACGGGGCTGAAAAACATACACTTCTTCATGCAAGTCACCATTCAGAAATGCTGTTTTAATGTCCAACTGATGTACATTCCAACCATGATGGGCTGCAAGTGCACAAATGCTCCGAACAGTAGTCATACGGCATGTAGGTGCAAAGGTCTCATCAAAATCAATGCCTCTTTCCTGCGCATAACCCTTTGCAACAAGCCTAGCCTTATACCTGTCAACTATACCATCAGGTTTACGCTTCAGCTTGTATACCCACTTAGTGCCAATGGCCTTCTTGCCAGGAGGCAAGTCACATAAAGACCATGTACCATTCTTCATTATAGCATCATATTCAGATTGCATAGCAGCCATCCAATTTTCTGAATTTTGTGCTTCATCAAAAGAAACAGGCTCATTCTCATCACAGAGACTAGATGTAGCCATAGCATAGCAATCTGATGCAAAGGAGGTACTATGAGAGCCTGAACGAGTACGATATGACAAAGGTGCATCTAATTTGCTGTCACGCAAAGTCTACACCAGCCATTTTGGCATAGTTTTTGCCTATTCAATATCAGCTCTCTCATCAACAAGTGCATCATGTAAATCTGCATAAGAAATGGAATGATCTGCATCATCATATGAAACCTGCAAAGGCTGAGAAGTTGCCTCATTAGGACCAGCGCTAGCCTGTCCACCTGTAAAAAGAGGCATCAAAGTATCATACATGTCTTTGGAGCTAACAGATGTCTCCTTAGTACATGAAAGCAATGGCTGAATAGCATCTTCCACAAAGACAACATCACGGCTAACCAGAATGCGTTTAGTCTGTGGATGATATAGACGATAGCCTTTACTTTCAGAACTGTACCCAACAAAAATACATTTTACTGCCTTATCATCCAATTTTCTGCGATGTTGTTCAGGCACTAATGCATATGCCAAACAACCAAAAACACGCAGATGAGCAACAGATGGCTTGCGGTCATGCCAAGCCTCATATGGAGTGATAGACTGCAACGCTTTAGTGGGACACCTGTTCAGTACATATGCTGCACACATGACAGCCTCAAGCCAGAAACTATGTGGTAAAGCCTGACTTTTGACCATGCACCTCGCCATCTCCATGAGTGACCTGTTCTTTCGTTCAGCAACTCCATTCTGTTGAGGTGTATAGGGCACTGTACACTGGTGTTTTATCCCACGTTCAGCCAGAAATGCATTAAAATCTGAAGACATATATTCCCCCCCTCGATCAGAACGGAGGGTGCCCATTTTACATGCTGACAGATTTTCAGCTAAAACCAAAAACTGTTTGAAGCACATGAACACTTCGGACTTTGCTTTGAGTGGATATACCCATGCATGCCTGGAAAAATCATCAATGAAAGTCACGAAGTAAAGGTAATTTCCAAAAGAGGGTATCTGCATAGGACCACAGACATCACTATGTACAAGCTGCAATTTCTGCATAGCCCGAACTGAACCATCTTTTGGAAAGGAAGAACGCTGCATTTTGCCCAAAATACAGCCTTCACAAACATGTTTTCCAGGTGCCTCAAGTTTGGGCAAAGAGGACACCATTTCAGATTTCTGCAGGCGTAACAAACTAGCAAAATTCAGATGACCAAAGCGTGCATGCCAAAGCTTTGCATCTGACATAGCCTGAGAATCATGAACTGCACATGCCGAATCATTCACAGATTTTTCATAGTCTATGAGCTTATACAACCCACGACATAAAATGCCAGAAGCAATAATCACATCGCCATTTGAGAGATCATGGACTGTACACCTGTCATCAACGAATTTCACAACCAAGCCAATCTTGGCTAATGCAGAAACTGATAACAGGTTCTTTTTGATCCCTGGCACAAATAAAGCATCTGACAAAGTGAAAGAACTACCATCAGCAGTAGTCAGAATGATCTTACCAACTCCCATAACAGGATAAGAGGAGTTATTGGCGCATGTGACAGTATTCCCTGTAGGGGCAGGCTCGAGTGAAGAGAAGAAACTGCGCTGCGAGGTAATATGTTTGGTTGCCCCACTGTCAAAGTACCAAACATCTGAGTCTACTGCAGACATGCACTGATCATGAGAAGATGGGTCAAAACTACAGACAGTAGTAAACGCCCATTCTTCTTCCTGCACAAGATTTGCAGACTCTATTTTTGGTGTAGAGGCCTCTGCAACAACCATTCCAGCCTCTTTCTTCTTTGCCTCTTTAGCAGCCAGTTTTGGACAGTTCTTTATAATATGATCATTTCCTTTACAGTACTTGCAGAACAATTTCTGCTTTTCTGATTTCTTCTCATCTTTATCCTGGTTCTTCGATTGTGCAGCATTTGCAGATTTCTGCTTACTAGTAGAAGAGCTCCATTTTCCTTTGCCCTTCTGACTAGCCAGGAAGGCTTGATCTGCAACACGCATAATGGACCTGTTCTGCCTGGACTGATCTTCCTGCAACAGAACAGAGACTAATTCCTCAAATGACAAGGCATTCAGATTGCCTTTCATCATCAATCAAAGAGTAGAGGCAAAACTCTGATATGAATCAGGAAGGCCATTCAGAACGGTCTGCACAAGTGAGCTATCTGGTATAACCTCATCAACAGAAATCGATTGTTCCTTCAGGTCTTTGATCTTTGTAAGAAAACTGTCCATCGAATCACCTTCATTCATGTGCTCACTCTCCAACTGTTTTCGGAGGTAAGCAACACGAGCCTCATTCCTAGCCTGGTACAAAGTGGTAAGTGTATCCCAAGCATCCTTTGCTGTTCTGCAAGAGCGAATGTGAGGAATAATGGCACGTTTGACAGACAAAGCTATCAATGCATGTGCCTGGGCATCTCTACCATCCCAACGAATCTGCTCTGCAGTAGGTGCAACAGAAACAGCAGCACGAACAGGAATCTGCGGAATATCATCTTCGACACCATCTTCATCAGCTCCAACACCTGTATTTGCAGTGCCTGTCGTTACAGGTGTAACAGGACGTCTTTCAACACCCTGCACAATGTTCCACAATCCTTTTGCAACCAGTACATGTCGCATCATATAAGCCCATAATGGGTAGTTGGTACCATCCAACTTATCCTCAACAGCCAACATACGGAATACATCACTGCTTTCAGCCATGGCCGGTGACTAAAATACCTTGATGCAGAAAATTGATTGTATCTCAAAAAGTTGAACAGAACTGCCCAGACGAGTTCTGCTAGACCTGTAGCAGACTTCGAGACGCTTAAACTGGCGAACAGAAACTGGTATATACCTTTGGCACAAAAGGACAAAATAGCCTGCACAAGCACTGTGATAGTGCGTTCGGAGGCCGAAACGAGCTCAGATCGCGATTTCGGCACCACAGATCAAAGCTGCTTTGATCTCAGAAACACCCTGAGTATGCTCACCAAATTTTGTGCGAATCTGAGACTGCAAACGGAGGAGTGTCGACGGCGCCCTAGAAGAAGCAACGACCTGCTCTGATACCAATTGTTGGAGTTAGACGTCTGCGGAAGCACGCGAACAGCACAAGGAAGAAGAAGAAGCTTGGAGCACAACACACAAGACTGAATGTATTACTAGAGAATGTACAAAGATGAGTAGCCCATTAGGGCAATAGGCGTATATTCAAGCCGGGGGAAAAAAACCTCCTAAAGAGGGAAAAAAGAAAAAAGTGCCCCGGCAGTCCTAGAGTGTTCACACACATCACTACCTAAATATATCAACAAAAACCCTCACTATTCTCTTAATCCTTGATTTTCCTTCCCAAAGTCTCTCCTTCATCACATAGTGTTGAGTAGACATGTGCGAATCTGAGCATCCATAATTCAATGAAGAGATGCAACAAGTATTAGAAAACCCCCTAATACTCATGGATATGCAAGCTTCTACTGCACTAAGACTTCTTCCACTCTTCTTTTTCTCCCAAGAAAGTAAGCTTGCATTTCTTGAATTTTACTCCACAATGACTTCCTCATGCAGATTCCCAAGTGCATGATCCTCCAACAATTCTTGTTGGTGCAAATGTTCAAGCCTACACATTTGGCTTAGCATGGAAGATTTTGTGTGGAACTAGCACTTGATGATTCATGTGAAATATAGCTTGTAGCTACTTGATCATTTACAATTGTAAAACTTTGGAGAATCTTGTAAAAGATTATATCTCATGGAGTTAGGAAGAACATTAGCTACAACTTTAAATTTAAGGTCATATCTTAGTGAATACTCAACCATTTTACATAATCTTTGGCTTGTTGGAACCATCTAGAAGTCTACTTTGTGTTCTATAAATTTCATGGTATTTCGTTTAGGCATCAAGGAGAAATCTTCTTCGAAGTGCTCACTAGTCATTTTAAATGACTATCTAAGCTAAATGATTCCACTTGGAGTCATTAGCTATCTAAGCTAATCGAATTCCCCCAAAAGGAATTTTGTCAATTGGTACTGTGGTATGAGCTCTGAGTAAAAAGGCCAGCAGGTGTATGGACTAAAATAGCAAGTTTTTCAACACTAGCTATTCTTGAACTAGTTTGTTTTGGATTAATTGTTTCAAGCATCATTTTCCAAAGTACATAGGTATTTTCTTGGTGTCATTTGCAAGTTAAAAGGGGCTAATTTATAACTCTAAAGTACATCATGGCTGGTACAAAGCAGGTTTTAGCAGTACCACCTCACTTCCTTGAGATATCCATCCATCTCTTCTAACAGTGGTATCAAAGCAAGTTGAGGTAAAATGGGAGATGGTTTCCCTTCTTTCATTGACAAATTGTACAGGAATCATTATCGAGCATGGTCCTTGAGGATGAAGACCTCTCTACAAGAAAGAAGTCTCTATGGATACATATTAAGAGATGAGGAGATGCCCACATTTAGAAGCAAAGATCAACCTACAAGAGAGGAGCAAGAAAGACTCAACTCATGGTGTGCCAAAGATGCTTTAGCCAGATCATATCTACTTAACTCTATCTCTGACTTCTTCCTCATATTAGGAATTGCAAAACTTCCCAAGAGACTTGGGATACTCTATCTTCATAGTTTTCTTCCAATATAAGAGCTAGGAAAAATCAATTGTGGATGGATTTTACTACTCAAAAGAAGCAACCTAAGTAGAATATTTCAGAGTATGTGACCAAGGTAAAGGATGTGGTTGATCAGTTGGCAAGCATAGGAGAGGAGATTGAAGAGGAGCAAATAGTGAGACAAATAATCAATGGCATCGAGGCAGATGATAAGTGAGAATCCTTCACAACTGCAATGGATCTTTATATAGATATGCAAATCCTTAATCTAGCCACTCTCATGGGAAAATCTTCACCCATGAGGCCAAGCTCAACAAAAATGGTGAACCATCAGGAGGTAAGAATTCTTCTACCCTCTATACAGATAAAGGAAATTCTAAGGATAAAGGAAAGAGTAAAAAGTTTGAAGATGAAGGTGCTACTTCTCAAGCTAACTATGCAAGGAGAGGTAGGAATTCAAGAGGAAGGGCAGAGGAGGTAAGCAAGGTAGAAGGAGACCTTTCAACTCTTCCCCATGGAATATATGTGGACAATCTAATCACACAATAGATGAGTGCTATAGGAACTTCAAGAACCAGAGAGGAAGAGGATTCCAAAGAGGTGGCTACTCACAATCAAGAGGAATATTCAATCATAATCAAGGTTACAACCATGGCTACAACAACAATTACAACAACAATTATCAAGGAGGATACAAATCAAGAAAAGAATTCAACAACTATACAAAGGATCAAGAGGATTCTCTTCTCATTATAAACATGACCTCAAAACAAGGTATGAATGATGAACACCTCTTCTATATTGACTCAGGCTATTCAAACCATGTAACAAGCAATATAGCTCTCCTTTCTCATCTTGAAGGGCCCAAGGGAAAGCACCAAGTGCAGACAGGTGATGATACCAAGCATTCAGTTGTCAAGGTAGGAAATGTCAAAATTTCTGATGGGAATAAGAATCTGTTGAGCAAAGTTCTTTATGTACCTACTATCACAAAGAATTGAATGAGTGTTGGACAGATAGTGGAAAAGGGTTTGCAAGTTAGGTTCAATAAATTTGGAGCCTTTGTGGAGGACCCCCAACATGGACTTAGGAGAATCGCAAAAGGAGAGAAAACAGGTAGATTGTTTACATTTGAGCTTGAGGACACTAGAAACATTGCACTTTATAATTAGAAGGATCAAACTTTGTATTAGTTAGAGATATGGCACAAAAGACTAGGACACATTGGTGAGAGAACATTGAAGTAGATATTTAGAGATCAATGTGTACTTGGGATACCTAATATATCCAAGAAACATATGATCTATAAATGTGGTGCATGTTAGTTTGGTAAATCACACATGTTACCCTTTACAAAGAAAGGTTATATGCATGAGGATTACTTGGAACTTGTCCACACAGATGTGTGAGGACCAAGCAAGGACCCTCCAATTTCAGGCTCAAGGTATTATGTGTCATTTATTGATGATTTTAGTAGGTGTACTATCTTCTATTTCATGAAACATAAGGATGAAGTGTTCAGTTGTTTCAAAACGTATCTTGCGCTTCTGGAAAATCAAACAGGAAAGAGTTTAAAAAGGATAATTTTAGATGGAGGAGGTGAGTATTTCTCCAATGAGTTTGATGCATTTTTGTAGGATAGAGGTATCAAGAGAGAGATCACAACAAGATATACTCTTGAGCAAAATGGAGGAGCAGAGAGGAGGAACATATTGATTGTGGAAGCAGCTAGATCTATGCTAAATGAAAAGAAGTTGCCTAATCACTTGTGGGCTCTGAGAGGCTGTGTCTATTGCCACTTATCATAATAACAGGTTTCCTTCTAAGTCCCTTGATGGGATGAATCCCTACGAGGCATGGAATGGTAGGAGACCATCACTTGAATATTGCAAAATATTTGGTTGTGTTGCTTATGTGCATGTTCCATCTCAAATCACAGGTAAGTTAGACCCTAAGGTAGAGAAATGCATCTTCATAGGGTATGATATAAATAAAAAAGGGTACAAGCTTTATAATCAAGCCAACAAAGGATTTATGGTCAGTAGAGATATTGTGTTTGATGAGAATGACTCTTGGTTTGAAAGTGAATGCACGAAGGTCAAATTGCCATATGACTTGGAAGAAGAAATTCCAAGCCTCACCAAGGAGGAGCCAAGCACAATTGAAGACATGAAATCAGATGATGAGGACACCATCAACTTGGAAGATTTTAGAGCATGGAAATCATAAGGCAAGGTCAAGATGAAGAGGTTGGAGGACATACTTGAGTCATCCAACCTAAGGAGATCACAAAGAGATAGTAAGAAGCTAATCAGATATGGGTATACCTCATTAGTCACTAAGCATTCTATTTATCTTGCTAAGGATTCATCATTTGAAGAACCTTCTTCATATGAAGAAGCAAGTACCAAAGCACAATGGAAGGAGGATATGGATGAAGAAATAAAAGCACTCCAAGAGAATGACACTTGGGAGCTAGTAACCAAGAAAGCATCAATGAAGGTAATTGGTTTTAGGTGGATTTACAAAATCAAAAGGAACTCAGATGGATCCATAAACAGGTACAAAGATAGGCTTGTGGCTAAGGGTTTTGCACAAACCCATGGAGTAGACTATGAAGAAACCTTTTCACCACTGGCTAAGATGCCAACCATCAGAGTATTGGTAAGTGTAGCTGCATCTAGAAATTGGAATATGTATCAACTAGATGTGAAAAATGCTTTTCTCAATGGATGGATTTTAGAGGAGGTTTACATGGCTCAACCTCCTAGCTATGAAGATCCAAGCAAGGTAAATCATGTATGCAAATTAAAGAAAGCTCTTTATGGTTTGAAGCAGGCACCTAGGGCATGGAACCATGCTATCAACCTATCTTCAAGACCAAGGATTCATGATGAGCAATGCAGATTCTTCTTTTTTTATCAAGAGGAGTAATTCAAAAATGATATATTTGTGTATATGTGGATGACATCATTCTTACAAGTAGTGATGCCATTGCAGGTATTAAAGATATCAAATCAAAGCTAGGAAAGGAATTCAAGATATCTAATCTTGGAACACTAAAGTACTTCTTGGGAATGGAGGTAATCTATGCACACAATGGCATCTTCTTGATTCAAAGAAAATACTTGTTGGATGTGCTATACAGGTTTGGAATGAGTGGTTGTAAGCCACTTTCTCAGCCCATGGAACCCAATACAAAGTTGGTTGCAGGTCAAGGAGAGGCCATAGAAGATATTACACTATATAGAAGCATAATTGGTTCATTAATTTATGCTACATTCACTAGACTTGATCTTGCATATGTAGTAGGTGTTCTCTCTCAATTTTTGCATGGACCCACTCATGATCATCTTATGGCAACAAGAAAGGTGCTTAGATACATCAAGCACACCATCAACCAAGGTCTATTCTACTCATATAATGCTTATCTAAGTGTGAAAGGATATAGTGATGCTAATTGGGCAGGTAGCAAGGATGATCGAAGGAGTACATCGGGTAATGTTTTGATGATAGGTACAAAAGTGATCTCTTGGAGCTCTAAGAAGCAACCCACTGTTGCTATTTCATCCACAGAGACTGAGTACAGAGGTTTAGCATTGGCTATATGTGAACTATTATGGCTTAAGAAGCTACTTAAGGACTTGGAAGGGGAAGTGGAGGAGTTTCCTCTTTATGGAGACAACATTTCAAGCATCTACCTAGCTAACAATCCCATGTTTCATATAAGGAGCAAACACATAAAGGTTAATTACCACTTCATTAGAGAAAAGGTGATGGCAAAGGAGCTAGATATAAGGTATGTGAACACTAAAATGTAGGTTGCCGACATGCTGACAAAGTTTGTTGAAGGTACAAAGCTTGGAGGATTCAAGGAAGCAGTCAACATAGGTTGAAGCAACGAAAGAAAAAGAGTTGAGCTTGAGGGGGAGAGTTGAAAGTTTTTCAAGCTCAAGAGTGTGGGAACATGCCCCAAATTGAACTTTCCACATCATACACAATCAAATGAGGCTGATTTCCATGAGTTGCAGGCATCAAATCATGCCCATAATGGAAAGAATTTGATTAGAGAAGATTTAGCTCACCTCTTGATATGATTGGACCTCTCTTTTGACATGTATATGCTTTTGATTG
Organism: Ceratopteris richardii; assembly: GCA_020310875.1. Lineage (NCBI taxonomy): Eukaryota > Viridiplantae > Streptophyta > Polypodiopsida > Polypodiales > Pteridaceae > Ceratopteris > Ceratopteris richardii. The sequence continues at coordinate 81,439,600 of CM035408.1, read as the reverse complement.
GTTAAAGAGGTTAGTATGTGGTCTTTAAAACCTCTAATGAGTTGTATTACAACTTAGAGTCGTGGAAATATGTGCCCAAGCTGCCCCCTTGCTTAAGCACACCCCCTACTAGCTATTCGCTACATATTTTGCAGAAATTTCACTTTTACACACTCTATCTATCTAGATGATTTTTGCAGACCCCCCGATCTTGTAATTGTTGTTTCACTTTCATCTGGAATCCATTTCCAATGATTTTTGTCTTCTTGGAAAGGTTATAAGTTACAATTTCAGTGGTATAAGTCTCAGATTCAGTGCCTGCACTTGTGCAGAGAAATGTTCAAAATAGCATCTGTGTAGTTAGCTAGTACTCTATGAAGAGATCAAGTTATCTGTCTTTTTGCAACTGGTTGAGGCATCATCTAGTATCCAAATGGACTGATTTTACTCTCGTTTGAAAGATATCTAAGTCTAGTTTAAGCCAGCAAAGTTTTCTTTCTAGTCTTTCTATGTACTGAAAGAAACACATAAAATATAGAGCCTATGTCACAAAAAATTTAGGATCCTAGGAGGGTTCATTTGCTTTTGTTGTGCACAAAGGAGTGTGTATCCTCCAATAGGTAGCATCAATTTCAGGTGAAGTTATTTGAATTCAAATTCAAAACTACCTCCAAAAGTTAGCTACTCCATAGCTCTATCATTCTACTTCCATTGTGCAAGTATTCATTGCCAATGTGGTTGTAATTATATATGAATCTATACATTCATCATTTATTTCTTCTCTGTTTTGTTCTTTGCTATACTCACTCAAAATAATAACTTCAGAAGCTCATATCTCGGGCTATATGTAACCTTTTTCAGAGTTTTAAATTCTAGTTTTTCATATATTCTAGTTTATGCTCACAAACTTGTTGGTGCAGACCAATCACCAATTGAATGTTTGTAAGATTAAAGAATGAAGGAAGATTCAATTCTTGAAGCTTGGAAGAAGGATACATTCAGAGGATATGAGGAATGTACACATATGTACATTAGTATAGTTATAGTTCACTTAGATCTTTGATTAGTCATAGACTTGTACAAATTTCTCTATAAATACCTTGAAAATGTCAAGGCGTGATATGAGAGCATATGAAAGAATAGATGAGTGAGTATAGAAGTCAAGAAAGGAGAAGTTAGATGTCAAGAGACATGTGAAATGTTAGTTGAGTTTTCCTCTCATCACTCAACTGTAATTTTCTGAGTAATTGAAGAAATATTGCGCCCAATGTTTCTGTCTCTGCTCCGTCTGTGTTAGATCATTTGTGAAATCCTTTTGAGAATATCTAAGTTCATAGTTAATGAGTCTATGACTTGAGTTTCATAGTCTAATTGTAAACAGGCTAGGAGAATTGTTAATAGGAACATTCATATGTGATGAGTGTTCACAGTTCTCTGAAACAGGCGCAAATTCTGATCTTGATTTTTTGATCAGTTCTCACTCCACAGTTTAAAGTTTTGTGCAAGCAAGCACTTAATCTTTAAGTTAGAAGGTAAGCTGCCTGTATCTACAAGCATTTGTTTAAAGGGGTTCGAGATTGATAGAACTATGTGTTAGAAGTTAGGGGTGTCAAAATCGACTTCTCAGAAGTGCAGATTTAGACATAGGTAACTTGTGAAGTTGATTTCTCAAGTTATACTAAACCTTTTGAAGAAATTTAACTTGGAGGAGGTGCGTAACTTCTAGGCGACACTCCATACAAAATTTCATAGAAAACTTTACATGTTTGATAGGTCAATGAGAAGAAATTGTGCAGCAAACTTTCTGTGTTTTATCTTCTTCACAGAATCTTTCAACTTTTGATAATTTGGAGATTGAACCTCTAATTTGGTGAAGATTTTGACTTACTCTTGGTATAGAGGTGCTCTAATCATAAGAGTAGGTTATTCTTTTGGAGATTAACACTCTCCATCAGTGGTATCAGAGCAGGAGACATCAAAATCAAAGAAAGGAGGATCCCGACTGCTGCAGATTCAAGAAATTCAACAACTGAAGAACTAAAAGGTGAAAGCTTGAAGGCAAAGCTTGAGGAGGAGACCATACGACATCAAGAAAGACAAAAGGACTCTTATTTGAAGTAAAGGTACATATATCATTTATAAAGTTTGAAGATTTCAATACACAGGTAGAAGAAAGATGGGAGATTCTCTTCAGATAGAGAAATTGGATAGGGAAAACTATCCTGCATGGTCAATGAGGATGGAAGCTCATCTTATGAGCAAAGATTTAATAGCTTACATCACAGGAGAAGAAGAGAAGCCACAATTCAGAGATCCTAGTGTTCCAACTAGGGAAGAGTTAGCAGATTTGAAAAATTGGATGAAGAAAGATGCTCAAGCTAGGAGCATTATCTATATGGCTGTCAATGATTACTTGTTACATCATATTCGAGGTATTGAAAGTGCAACTGATATTTGGAATGCTTTGGAGGAGCATATTCAGAATACTACTAAGTCAAGGAAGGCATCCTTATGGGCAGAGTTTACCACCTTTAAGAAGAAGGCTTCTCAATCCATTTCAGACTATGTGACAAGAATGAAAGATATTGCAGATGCTTTAGGAGCTGTGGATGAAGACATTGAGGAGGATAAATTGGTAAGGCAAATCCTTACAGGTTTAAGAGGTGATGATAAATGGAAGCCATTCATTTTGTCTACAGAATTATCACTTGATCATTTCACTCCTGATTTAAATCAGTTGCTAGGTCATATGCTAACATTTGAGCAGGATGTTAAAGGAGATGGTGACAAGAGTGCAGGTCATGCAATGTACTCAAAGGACAAGAAGAAGAATAGCAAAGGAAAGCAACAAGCAAATGAAGATGAAGGAACAACTAGTCAAGCCAACTTCCTAAGAGGAAGAGGAGGTGGCAAAGGTAGAGGAAGAGGCAGGAACAACAAAGATGGAGGCAAAGCTTGCTGGATTTGTGGTAAGACAAATCACTTAGCTAATGATTGTTGGCACAATACTCAGAGTAATAATGGATATAGTCAAAACTATAATGCAAGAGGAAGAGGTGGCAGAAATCAAAGAGGTAATTTCAGAGGTAGAGGTAGTAGGAGTTACTTTGGAAGAAATGCAGGTAGAGGATTCCAAAGTCAACAATATAACAATACCTACTACAATTATGCTTCAGATCAAAAGGAGGATTCAACATTGATAATGAATGCAACTTGTGAAAGGCAGAGTGAAGATCAAAGAGTCTTCTACATTGACTCAGGGTGTAGCAATCACCTAAGTGGTAATATAGCTTTGATGACTGATTTGGAGAATAAGGTTTTTAATCATGTTGTTCAAACAGGTGACAATACAAAGCACAATATGAAGTCAATTGGATCAGTGAAGGCTAAGGATGGTAGTACCTTATTGAGTAAGGTTCTGTATGTTCCTACAATTCCTAAGAATTTGATAAGTGTAGGACAAATTGTTGAAAAGGGATATGAAGTAAGGTTCACTAATGATGGAGTATATGTGGAAGACCCTAGTCAAGGGTATAAACAGATTGTTTCAGGGAAGAAAGAAGGAAGATTATTTACATTGAAGATTCAAGGCAATATTGGTCATGCTATGTTCACATATGGGGGACATAAGATCTCTGAGTTAGATCTTTGGCACAAGAGGCTTGGACATTTCAATGAAAGAGGTATTAAAGACATGATTAACAATGGTTCAGTGCTTGGATTGCCTAATGTTGCAGGTCAACATATGACATACAAATGTGAGGCATGTCAATTAGGTAAAGCTCATAAGCATTCCTATTCCAAGCATGGTTTTATGTACTCAGAGAAGCTTGAATTGGTACACACAGATGTGTGGGGACCATCAAAGGATTTCAGTATAAATGGGTCAAGGTATTATGTGATTTATGTTGATGATGCTACTAGATGGATCACTATTTATGTGATCAAAGATAAATCAGAAGTGTTTAATACATTTAAACACTATCATGCATATGCAGAAAGAATTACAGGACATAAGTTGAAGAGACTAAGGTCAGATGGAGGGGGAGAGTATTTCTCTAATGAGTTCAGTGATTACTTGTGGAATGCAGGTATAAAAAGGGAAGTTACTTGCAGGTACTCTCCTCAACAAAATGGTGTAGCAGAAAGGAGAAATAGAACACTTGTTGAGTTTGCAAGATCCATAATGAAGGAGAAAAATTGCCCTAATTATTTGTGGGCTGAGGCTGTAAATACAGCCACTTATTTGGTCAATAGGTTACCATGTAAAGCCTTGCAGGGTATGACACCATATGAGGCTTGGTGGGGTAAGAGACCTACCTTGGATCATTGCAGAGTTTTTGGATGTGTGGCATATGCATATGTGCCATCACAATTAAGACACAAATTGGAACCTAAAGCTGAAAAATATGTTTTCATTGGTTATGATGATAAGCAGATGGGTTATAGATTGTGGAGTCCATCTACAAAACAATTCATGGTTTCTAAAGATGTTACATTTGATGAGCGAAATACTTGGTATGCAGGTACAATTAATATCAATACAGGTGATGAAGAAGAAGTGAGCCAAAGGAAAGGTAAATCAAAAGTTCAGATATTTGATGAAGAAGAGAATAATGAAGTGCAGGGTGAAGTTGAAGAAATGCCAAGATTTGATCCTGAGTGTGAAGAACCAGAAACTTCAAGGAGTGGAGAACTCAGAAGATCATCAAGAAATAGGTGGCAACCTACAAGGTATAGTTATGATACTTCTTTTTTGGCCACAAAAGATTATGCTTATATGATGAAAACAGATGAAGACCCTTCTACATATGAAGAGGCAAAAGGTAAGGAAAAATGGGAGAAAGCTATGCAGGAAGAATATGATGCACTATTGGAAAATCAAACTTGGGATTTGGTTCCTAAACCAAATAGTCAGAAAATTATTGGATGCAAGTGGGTTTACAAGACCAAGAGGTTTGCAGATGGAAGTGTGTCTAGGTACAAAGCTAGACTTGTTGTCAAAGGGTTTGCTCAGACATATGGTGTTGACTATGATGAGACTTATAGTCCTGTGGCAAAGATGACAACCATCAGGACACTTATAGCTATTGCTGCATGTAAAGGTTGGAAGTTATGTCAACTTGATGTGAAAAATGGTTTTTTGAATGGTTATATTTCAGATGATGTGTTCATGGAGCAACCTCAAGGGTTCAGAGATAAAAGGTATCCAGATCATGTGTGCAAGCTCAAGAGAGCTTTGTATGGCTTAAAGCAGGCCCCAAGGGCATGGAATTATAGACTTGTAAAGTTCTTGAAAGAACTTGGATTTCAGGTGTCTAAAGCAGATAGTAGCTTGCTTGTCAAAGCAAGTGATAATGGTTTCATATACATGTGCATATATGTTGATGATATAATCCTTACAGGTACAGATGAAGAAGGAATACAAAGACTCAAGAAGCAAATGGAAAAGGAGTTCAAAATAAGTGACTTGGGAGACTTGTCATACTTCTTGGGCATGGAGATTACATATACTCAACATGGAGTATTTGTGACTCAAGAAAGGTATTTGAAGAACTTGTTAATCAAGTTTAAAATGCATGATTGCAGGGTAGCACCTACACCCATGGAGGTGAATCACAAATTGAGTAAATTTGGAGGTGAAGAATTCAAGGACATGAGACAATATCAGAGTTTGGTTGGTAGTCTTATCTATGCTACTTTAACTAGACCTGATTTATCATATGCAGTAGGGGTTTTGTCTCAATTCATGCATTGCCCAAGGAAAGAACATTGGATTGCAGGACAAAGAGTGTTGAGGTACATTAAGGGTACACTCAATGAAGGTTTGTATTATGGGTTTACATCAGATACAAATATCAAAATTTATAGTGATGCAGATTGGGCAGGTAATCCAGATGATAGAAGGTCAACTTATGGATACATGTGTTATGTGGGAGATAAACTTATCTCATGGTGTTCCAAGAAGCAACATACAGTTGCTTTGTCTTCTACAGAAGCTGAATATAAAGGCATGGTTGAAGCTGCAAAGGAAGTGATTTGGCTCAAGACCTTGATGAAGAGTTTTGACATTGTGCATGGGATACCAATTATATATGGAGATAACATGAGTTCATTGTATTTAGCTGCTAATCCTATTTTTCATGCCAGGACCAAACACATTGAGATTCAGTATCACTTTCTAAGAGAGAAAGTGATGGATAAGGAGATTGAAGTCATACATACTTCAACTAAAGATCAGATAGCTGATATGCTTACAAAGAGTTTGGATGGACCAAAGTTACAGAAGTTTAAAGACATGGCAGGCATAAAGAAGATAAGAGAAACCTCAATTGATGATTGAGGGGGAGCTATTGGTGCAGACCAATCACCAATTGAATGTTTGGAAGATTAAAGAATGAAGGAAGATTCAATTCTTGAAGCTTGGAAGAAGGATACATTCAGAGGATATGAGGAATGTACACATATGTACATTAGTATAGTTATAGTTCACTTAGATCTTTGATTAGTCATAGACTCGTACAAATTTCTCTATAAATACCTTGAAAATGTCGAGGCGTGATATGAGAGCATATGAAAGAATAGATGAGTGAGTATAGAAGTCAAGAAAGGAGAAGTTAGATGTCATGAGACATGTGAAATGTTAGTTGAGTTTTCCTCTCATCACTCAACTGTAATTTTCTGAGTAATTGAAGAAATATTGCGCCCGATGTTTCTGTCTCTGCTCCGTCTGTGTTAGATCATTTGTGAAATCCTTTTGAGGATATCTAAGTTCATAGTTAATGAGTCTATGACTTGAGTTTCATAGTCTAATTGTAAACAGGCTAGGAGAATTGTTAATAGGAACATTCATATGTGATGAGTGTTCACAGTTCTCTGAAATAGGCACAAATTTTGATCTTGATTTTTTGGTCAGTTCTCACTCCACAGTTTAAAGTTTTGTGCAAGCAAGCACTTAATCTTTAAGTTAGAAGGTAAGCTGCCTGTATCTACAAGCATTTGTTTAAACGGGTTCGAGATTGATAGAACTATGTGTTAGAAGTTAGGGGTGTCAAAATCGACTTCTCAGAAGTGCAGATTTAGACATAGGTAACTTGTGAAGTTGATTTCTCAAGTTATACTAAACCTTTTGAAGAAATTTAACTTGGAGGAGGTGCACAACTTCTAGGCGACACTCCATACAAAATTTCATAGAAAACTTTACATGTTTGATAGGTCAATGAGAAGAAATTGTGCAGCAGACTTTCTATGTTTTATCTTCTTCACAGAATCTTTCAACTTTTGATAATTTGGAGATTGAACCTCTAATTTGGTGAAGATTTTGACTTACTCTTGGTATAGAGGTGCTCTAATCATAAGAGTAGGTTATTCTTTTGGAGATTAACACTCTCCATCAAAACTTGCATGGTCATTGGATTTACCATTTGTGAGAAATCTCTGTTTTGTCAATCTCTACAGAGCCCCGAAAATGGTTGGAGTGTTCCAGATTTTGTTAAAACTTGTTCTCACTGCTCAGTTGATCAATTGAATTGGTTTATCTCAGATGAGCAAGCTATCTAAGTCTATTTACTATGTCCAAAAGGATTTTTCTAATTCCTACCAGCTTGAGAGCACTGTTCATTTTTTCTAGCAACTATAGGTACAAAAATAGCAAGTTTTGGGAGCTAATCATTTTGCAACTAGTCTGTCTTGACTCAAACTTTTGAGATACTTGTTCTAAAACACTTGGGTGATTTTTTTTGTAGATTTATGAACTCAAAGGGTCTAGTAACCAACTCTGAAGTCTCAATTGTCTGGTGTGAAGCTGGTTGTAGTAGCACCAACACATCTTGAGGTTGCATCCACCATCTCTCTTCACACCACATATATGATTGTTTATGATCTTTAGCATGCTAAAGAGGCCCGCTATACTCTCCATCAATCATTCTTAGCAGGTGTGAAGTAGGATCAAGCAACACCACTTCATCTCTGAAGACTGTCCACCATCTCCTCCAACAGTAGTATCAGAGCAACAACAAGAAAGATGGGAGATGGATTTCCATCCTTCATTGAAAAATTGGAAAAAAACAACTACTTACCATGGTCACTAAGGATGAAAGCCTACCTTCAAGGAAGAAGTGTATATGGATACATATTAGGAGATGAGGAAATGCCAATCTTCAGGAGCAAGCATCAACCTACAAGGGAAGAGCAAAAAAGGTTGACCACATGGTGTGCAAAGGATGCTCTTGCGAGGTCTTATCTACTAAACTCAATCTCTGATTTCTTGTTACCACACATTAGGAATCGCAAGACCTCCCAAGAGACTTGGGAAGTACTCTCATCATATTTCTCCTCAAATACAAGAGCTAGGAAGAATGAGTTATGGATGGAGTTCACAAATCTAAAGAAGCAACCACATCAAGGAGTGACTGATTATGTAACCAAGATGAAAGATGTGGTTGACGAGCTTGCAAGCATTGGAGAGGAGATAGAAGAAGAACACATAGTAAGGTAGATTATTAATGGCATCAAAGCTGATGAAAAGTGGAAGTCATTCACCACAATAATGGACATGTACTCGGATATGCAAATACCTGACGTCAACACCTTGATGGGGAAACTCTTCACCCATGAGACAAAACTCAACAAGAATGCTGACAAATCTAGAGGTAACCAATCTTCTGCCCTTTATACAGATAAGAATAAAGCTAAGTATAAAGGTAAAATCAAGAAGAATGAAGAAGAGGATAGTACCTCTCAAGCTAATTATGTAGGTAGAGGAAGAGGTGCTAGAGGAAGGGGTAGAGGTGGAAAACAAGGCAGGGGGAGATCCTACAAAAATTCACCTTGCAACATTTGTGGTGTTACCAACCACACCATAGAAGAATGCTTCAAGAATACAAGGAATCAAAGGGGAAGAGGCTTCCATAGATGTAGCTATGGACAATCGAGAGACAGGATGGAGCATATGTGGAAGACCCTCACATACCAAATGCTTGGAAAAATAGTAGATCAAAAATCTAGGATTTCTGAAGGAGGCTTTGTGCTACCGCACAACCCTCGAGAATTCAAATCACCAACAAGTAATCCACCTATTCATTTTTAGTCATTGCATAAATAAGGGAACAAATGACACTTAACTTAGACACTTAAATCACTACAAACAAAAATTGGACATAAAATTCATAACAAGTGGATAACTCATAAACAAAGCTCCAAATGACACAAAATTTGACATATGCACTTAAGATCAGGTTGCGTACCAGGGCAAAAAGCTAGATCCTCTAGTCGACTCTCTTCAAAGGAGTGTGTGACTCAAGTGCCTACTGGAACACTCACCTTAAATGAGTCTAGCAAGTCTGATAGCAATATAGAGGTCATGTCTTGAGCCCAATATGTAGGGATTGCCGCATGTCACATTCCCCACCCTTGCATCTTCTTCCTCATCCACTGTTGATGCTGCTCTCCAACAAATGATACGGTGTATGCAACAGGTTTGTTGAACATTCATCGCTCGGGCAACAACATTCCATCCTACAACAGACTACACAAGAATTACAGGTACGTTTAGATGCACTCACCCTACAGAATGAGGAGATTAACCAAAAATATCAAAACTTGGAAACGGAATATCAGACGTAGCAGCAAAACCTTGAAGCTCAAATACAGGAACGTGTGAAAGAAGCTGAATCACAATTAGATGTTCACTTGGTGCAAAATGCCCAACTATCACGCAATATGGCGCTTCTTCGTCGACACCTCAACACTACAAAGGAGGAAAATCAACATCTGCAATAGCAGAGTTGGGAGAACTTTGAAGCTACATTGGACAACCCAGATACTCCACTAAGTCCATCCCACTTTCAAGTTGTTTTCCCCGAATCGATGCAGATACTATTGGAAGACCATGCACGTGTGCTTAAGGACTATGACCGTTTACAATAAAAATGCCGATCCCTTAGGGACACTAATAAAACATTGTTGATTAAAGACTCTTTGGGACCCACTATCATACAGGAAGTGGCATCAGTGGCTCTCTTGGAAGCATTCACTATGCTAGGTATGAAAGTACAAGAGTTACAGACTCAAGTATCAAATATGAATGAACCCCCTCGACCAGACTCACCACCTGATCTACCAAAACCAAAAGAAACGATACCTATCCCTATCAAGGAAGCATTCGAAGAAGAATATGTACCTTTAATGGTTGTTGGTGGCCGCTCATCCCTTGAAGGACAGGACACTTACGAACTACCGCCGCTAGCTTGGTTAAAGACCATTGAAGAATTGGGTAAGAAACACTCTGCTCGTGTAGATGCGCAGCTTCACACGACGGCAAATCTCAAAGAAGTTATTTTGAAGTCACCTTATTTTGCCCCTATCGCCCCCCACAGACATATAATGTCTAGTGAATTGTAGTATAAGCCATATTTCCTCCTGATAGAGGAGTATAATGAAAGATACTAAGAAGCACCCCATGCACGCTATGCAATTCAAGCCCGAGGATGTTCCTCCAGAAACAGAGCGAGGCCACATCTATCAACCCACCTGGTGCACAAACCTACTACAAAAGTACCCGGAAATGATGCATACATGGATGCATGCTCTGACACACTTGAAGTACAACCCATGTTATGGACCAGTTCCATGCAGACGTACTTGGATGGCATTTGCTATTAAGGTCTAGAACAATCGTCAATGCAAGGATTGGCTTAATTATTCCTATCTCGTGCCTCCAATGAATAATGCTCTGACTATCGGCTATATGATGGCCACCATTCATCATTGGTTGCCTTGTTTACACAAAATGACAGATATCACTGCTCAAATGATGGTAAAGATTTTTGAAACAATGCAGATTGTATTCAAGACCTTTCGATGCATCAAGGCTCCCACTGTAAATACACCAGGCTTTGAATATGAGAACTTGGACGTTGTTTACAACATGAGCACGACATCATCTCTTAAGGTATGCTATGCTTGGCACTGCACATTGAAGCATATGCCTGCCTGCTACAAGCAGATGTTTGAAGAAATGTTCACCACAAGCTTCTGGGAATATCACTCAGAAGTGTTTATCAGTCGTCTAACGCATTTGCTACACTTGTTTGCTTGTGAACAAATCATGTATTGAGATCATTATATGCACCCACCTCCAAATGAACCCCAACCCATTGATTTGGAGAAGCTTGAACGTGATCTTATCCGGGGACTTCGCATCACCGAACACACCTTGGCAACATACCTGCTCACAAACTACATTACTCACGCTAAATCAGGTTCTTTCAGGGACAACAAAAACGATGAGGAAGGGGGTGTTCAAGGCAAAGAATCGAGTACTACTTCTCATCATAGAAGAAGAGGAAGCACTTAAAACTACTTCATCATGACAACAATGATTTTTATCACTAAACCAATGTTTTATATGTATATACATCCCATTATCATGGAAGCAACTCCATTTTCTGCAAGCCGAGGAGTCCTCAAGCTTAAGGATTCTAGGTAGAACACTCACATCAATTTTTGTAATTTTTGGAAGCCATTAGTTAGTTCAAATTAGAGGTAGAACCTACTTTTTAACTATGTCAGTCACTAGATGTGAAAACGGTCAAAACTAGCCAAAAACTATAAAAAGAGCTAGAGAGCTCATTTTGAGGTTGTTGTTAGTTTATGAATGAACCTATGAGCTAGAGCTAGAAGAGCTATTGTAACTAGATGATGATGAATATGATTATGAGTTCTTTTCTTGCCTTCCATTGATCTCCATTACAACTTTCCTTGTGTGTGTGTGTGTGTATGCACGTGTGTGTATGCTCTTGCATTTCTCACCATCTTCTTCATACACCTCATTCGCTCTTGATCTTCATATTGGCCTAACCTCTCCGTGGATTGACAATTACGAGGTGAAGCTCCTCCCGCTGGTACTTCCCATTGTGCTCGAGTGACACCAACCTCCTAAAGAGGGAAAAAAGTTCCCCAACTGTCCTAGAGTGTTCACACACATCACTACCTAAATATATCAACAACTACAATGTCTATGATTAAAGAAATTCCAAGTATGGTTTTGAAAAACACGTTTAAGACTAAAATGAAGGTTATTTCCATTCATCTTGAGGTCTTGGAGACTAATAATATGTGAGGAGAGAGTGATGTCAAACATCCAAGAACTAATAATCTTTCTCTTGGCTGGATATGTAAGTCCCTTAAAATTAAGAGAATTCTAATTAAGAACATTCATAGATTACTTCTTAGAATTTTTGGTTGGATAAGAAAAAGCCACGAACACTCCATTGGAGTTTAACTATCTCTCCACTTTACTTTTAGTTCTTTTTTTATTTTAGGAGAGGGGTGCACTTATTTCGAGGCTTGATTCATGGGCATCTTCTTCTTCCTTAGGGTTGTCTCCCTATTCCTACACACAATGATTGTCATGTTCATCCAAGTCAGCAGAGAGCACACAATTAGGTTGGTCCTCATTAAGAGGGGAGAATCAGGCAAAGGGGACTCTGTATACAAAGGACAACTACGAGCTTGCTTGTGATTTTAGGGCTTGGATTTGCAAACAAATCCTATTGAAGCCTATCTTGTGGGATTGGGAGGTGTGGAAACCCTTTGCATCGACGAGGTGGAACTTCTTATCTCTATTCAGGATGTTCGATGAAAATTAAGGCACTAATTTTCCATGATGAAGATCTCAGAGATTCTTCCATCTTGGGTTAATATTAGATCTCTAATCATACAATCAACATTAACCTAAAAAGTCAGCTTCTTTAGGTTTGGGTACAGGGACAATGCATTATAGTCAAATTAGAGAGTGCACACCTGCTATAAGTTCTTCTAAGACTAATCTTGAAGACAAAGATGATGTACATGTCCAAAGCTCTGTGACGCAAAAGGACTCAACCATTGAAGAAAAAGCTCAAGCGCTAGGCATTCAAAATCTAGAAGAAAAGCGATTCGTGGAATGAACCAGATATGGGTATGGAAGGGTGAACCACCAAAATTGTACTAGTGGAGTCCAACTTAGTATCGGAGAAGCAGAGGAGAAAGCCAAGACAACAAGTAGCAGAACAATGTAGATCTCCATCTCAAAGAGTATTCACTATTTGGATGTCAAAGTGGTTGATGAAGGCTGACCACAGTAATAGACAAATTGGGTGCCTTAGACCTGCTTACAAGCTCAGATCTCTACACATGAACTCTTAGGGTTTTGTTAGTACTCATCAATCTCAACCCCCCAAAAACCTACATTGTAAGTTGTTGTAACCACATCATGTAAAGTCACTCCTAGAACAACTTGGAAATGAGTACCTAAAAAGTCCCATAACCAAGTCAAGTCATCACCAAACACCATGTATGAATGGAAAAACCTAAATTCTAATCCAATAATGAAAGTCTAGAAGTTCAAACCTTTTAAATTAGCATCCAAATCATCCATGTAATATAAGTGTACACTCATAGAAGCATGCAAAGTTCATGCATTACGAGAGTATGCATCCAATCATCCATGTAATATAAGTATACACTCATAGAAGCATGCAAAGTTCATGCATTACGAGAGTATGCATCTAGGTTGCACATTAACTCACACCCACTCACTACATTATGCACACATAACTAACATGCAAGCTAACTTCACCACACATAGATCAAGGGCACATGTTGGTATTGTAAAAGGAACAAGGTCTCATCAAGTTTTTGATATAATACTAATAAGATATCTTTGTCTTAGCACATCTATAGAGCAGGGAAGAATATCCAAATACCAATCATAGTAGTAGAAGCAACTTCATCCACTCAAGATGCAATCACCACTACCACAACACCAACTACCACTGTAACTATCAAATTAACCACCGTGTTGAGAAAAGGGGAGCAACAAACCCTAACCGCCTCACATGGAAGTGAGAGGTTTCTCCAAGTTGGGGCAAAGAATGAGAGGAGAGGTTCACCCACGCTCATGGACCAATGGCAACAATGGCCAACGTCACAAGGAGCAAAGGGGAACATCCTCCCAACCATGCACACACACATGCAAATCCATACACCAAGACCAACGCCATTGCACACAAGGAGGCAAGAGAGTAACGAATGACACCTTCTTCCATTACCAAAATGGAGGCCAAGGCCATGGCCAAGGGACCTCCTTTTTACAAATGAGGCTCTTCTTTATATAGAGAAGAAGAGAGGCATATGTGAATAAAACATGTGGTCAAAAGACCACATGTGCTAAATCAAAAAGAGAATCTCATGTGATATGGGAATTTCAAAAAGATAACTACCTAGAGAGAGAGGGAGCGCATGGATTTCTACGTGGGTTTTTTTGTGCTTGTTCAAAAAGGAGTTGTTCAAAAAGGAGTTTTCAAGGAAAGGCTTCAATACCATAGACTTAGGGAATTATCAAAAAGTGGTTTTAGGAGAGTGTTCACATGGACATCTCCTAATTTACAAAAAGATGGTATTTTCATGAGGGCTCAAGGATGCCATAGCATGAGGAAAAATATGGGCAACCCTTGTAGCAACACACCGAAACACTTGTATAGATGCCCCTAGTCTCACCACTTCCCCTTCCATCCCCGACTAGAACCCTTGGAAATTAACCAAGAACCAGGACTAAAGTCGCCATCCAACAAGATGAACTAGTATTCCACACTCCACCCTGCTCACCTTCTAGGACTAAGGATATTGTAATACCCATCAAAGTAACCATGACAACACCCACCTTTAGTTTCTAATCACCTATTTCCCATTCACAACTCTTCTTCTCAATCACCAACCCATTGTAGCACACCTTCTCCTCCTTTAATGAACTTGCAATAGGCCATTGATCATGACACCTCATAATGGGTCCCCCAATGCCCTGCTCCACCTGATGCGTTATCTTGCCTTGCAATCAACCCACACATTTGTCCAACCAATGCCCTACTCATTCCCATTTTCATCCTTGTCGCCACCTTAACGACCATCAACTACACTATCACCTCCCCACCAACCTTGGGTTTCAATCACCGAATTCACTTTCCAACCATTAGCCCAATCTTCTTCTTGGCAAGCTATCTCCTCACAAGGTCCTCAACAACTTGTAACATCTCAACTTTTCACTGACACCACCAACACGACACCTATAATTCTCCTGTTTATGTAGAATCGTCACACACTTCCATGTCTGATCCTATGGACATCTCACCACCCATAGCAGCTCCCTCATCCCCTACATTTCCTCCTTCCTTGATCCCCCATTCACCAACATCACTCACACCCACAACACCATCCTACACAACATCCACACTTTCCATTCCCATCCTCTTTCCCCTTGCATTCCCCCTTGTACATATAGCATCCATGAATGTAGATAATGCTCTCAATATAATGATTAATTGTGCAAACCAAACGTAGACATGAATATCAGCAACTTGAGGCACACAATGCAACTATCAATGCACAATCCATCTAGCTACAAAAACATGTATCAGAGTTAAAAGCAAGCAACAAGGCCTACACGATCAGTAGCATGCCATGCAACAATCACACAAAAGATCAGTAGCATGCCATGCAACAATCACACAAAAAATCAGTAGCATGCCATGCAACAATCACACAATGAGGTAGAGTCCAAGCTTCAAGATGTGGACCAAGAGGGTATACGCATAATGGAAGGCCATCTCCATAGTCATGGAATGGAACACAACATTTCAACGAAATATGGGGTTATTACGAAGATAATTAGGAGTCGCCCATGAAGAAAATAAAAAGTTGCTGCAATAGAATCAAGATAACTTAAAAGTAGCAATCGACAACATCCCTAGTGCACCCATAAGTCCATCAAAGTTCCAAGTTGTATTGCAAAAGGACAAACACATAATACCTGAGGACCATGCGAATCTCCTAGAGTCATGCGATAAACTCTCAAAAGAGGTATATCAATTACAAAATCAGTAGACGGTGACCCATGCTCCCACTCACTAACCACCTCCACCTATGGCGAAACCACTTGAGTTGGTAGAGTTGTAAAAGCACATAGAAGAGTTGTAGGCGAGATTACTTCAGTATCAACGGCCACCTTCACCACCAAAAGTGCCGACATATGTGGAAACAGTGGAAATTTTAGTTGAAAAAACCTTTGAAGAACCTTATGAACCACAGCCTGTACATAGTAGAATAATCACTGAAGAAGGGTAGGAAACCTATGAGTCCCCTAGACCCCAATGGGTAAGGCAAGTAGAAGAGATAGGATGCACCCACGATGATAGAGTGGCCATACAGATTCCATCAATAGCAAATATAGAAGAGACGATGTTACTTTAATAATATTTCCAAAATCTATCTTGCCCCCATCTCATCACCACGTGAGTTGCAATACAAGCCATACTTTGTGCTTTTAGTGGACTACAATGCTGAAATCAAGTGTGTTATTAGCAAGGATCCCACTTTTGCTACACAATTCCAACTTAGAGATATCCCAAAGAAAGCACAAAAGGGGGACTATCTTTCAACTCAAATGGTGCCAACATCTCTTAGAAAACTATCCCAAGATGATGTGCATGTGGTCCAATGCTCCAATGCACATTATATACAACCCTTGTTATGGCCCAGTACCACGACGAAGATCATGTTTAGCCTTTGCAATCAAGGTAAGGAAAAACCCTCAATGTGTCAATTAGATCACTTACCCTTACTTTGCTCCACCACTAGGGCCACCCACCATGGCATACATGATCTCCACCATTGGCCACTTGACACCATTCCTAACAAACATGTCAGATGTAGCGACAGAGATGACCATGAAGATATTAGAGCTCATGACAGTAGTCTTCAAAACATTTTGCAAATTAGTAAAAGCCCCTAAACCAAACCTCACTCCAACGAAGGAAACTACAACTTGGTATACAACTCGAAAGCCATAAACTAGGAGAGATTCATGACAGGTCTTCCTTGTGGACTAAGGCTCAAGGAATATGAGTTGGCTGAACACGTTGTATAATACTACATAGAACTCCCTCGCCAATAAGGGTCTATTAGAGATCACAACAAACACAAGATGTGTGTTTATGTGTTGTCTCCAAAATTTCAAGCCAATCAGAAAGAGTAGTTCGCATATCAAACTTGCAAATAAAATAAATAGAAGAGAATTGAAAAAAACATTTCCCTCACCAAACTTTTTATATTTCGAGTGGCGTTGTCATAATTAGGCATTCCTTTTAAAATTTGACTTAAGAGGAGGGTTTTCTAGAATCTCAAGCTTCTCCCAATGAGCAAGGATTATCTATATTACCTCAAAATGTCTTTCACATTCCATTCAAGCCATGCGTTGAGAAGAGACTCTATCTAAAACATATCTCAAGTGGGGAAACTTTTCGCATTGACATAAGGCTTCCATTTTAGTTAATGTAGAGTGAATCTTCATTGATGGCATAAGTGTTGTATTTTGACGGTTTACCATTCCCTTCAATTTTGAAGGCTATCTACACATGATACGTGTATTTCAAATTTTAATTTAATTTTTGAAGGTCTAATTAAATTTATTACTTTATTTTAAGGTCCAAAAGGGCCAAAAATGGGAATGGAGACATTTATAGATCAAGTCAAAAATAGAGATTTGTGGTGGGCCCCATGTGAAGCAATTTAATCTATAAAATAAGGGAGTTCAAATGTCTATTGTTGGCTTCATTTGTACCATTTATTGGACTTGCTTTTTAATTGCTTTCTCTTGCTTTCCGGAAAAAGGAAAAGCTGAAAGGAGTCTCTCTTTCCATTCATTTTATCAAAAGACAAAAGAGCATATCAATGTATTCAATGCACGTTTAGTAAAACATTGGCTTTTTTATGATATTTGTAATGCATGACATGAAACTTTTATCATTCATCCTTTATCTTGTTTTTTTAAGAGGAAAAGGACGAAAATTAATATTAATGAAGAAATGTGATTTGTGCCATGAAAGAAAACAATTAGGTTGCTTGGTTGGGCCTCTCGCCTCTTGGGGCATGTGCGAGGGTTCAACCCCTTCCTATGGCACGATACATGTGGGCCTAAGGTGAGTGTAACTAGTTGAAACCAATTGCCTTCAGGGAATCTCTTCTAATCTCACCTTCCAAGAGTCTAACCCTTGCTTTGTGGGATACAAGGGGTCTCATGGCTACTATTTATGTTCACTTGTATAGTCGTTCTTTCAATCAATTCAAGCAAAAGAAAATTTGCTTCCATCAAACTTCCTCTTTTAAAAAAAAAACACCTCCAAATTTGCAATTTTCATCTTGGTCATGCCAGACAAAGGTTGATGGTTCAAGATATTTTGTCCCCACCGCAATCATGTCTATGACTTGGTCAATTTGAATTTTGTAAAGCCAGTCAAGTGACCCTCACCTCCATCTTCCAAGTTCCTTTCTAATTGCTTTCTGTTGCTTTCAGAAAAGTGAAAAAGACGCAACAGAAAGCAATTAAAAAGTGAAAAAAACTCAGGTGTCCTTTTTTCAATTCATTTTATAAAAAGACAAAAGAATAACTACTAAGACTCATAAGCAATATTTCTACGTTTGTGGTCAGCACCCTCTTTTTATCCAACGTGTCCAAATTCATTCATGAGACAAAAAAAATACATTCGTAGAGAGGCTTTTATTCAACACATACACATTTTTCATTTCCATCCAAAATCTCTAGAAATTACAAGTAACTATGTTGCTTGCAAGAACAAAAATGTTAGGAGAAATGATGATATCCCAGATTTTGTTTTTCTTCAGAGCTTTAGATTTTTTCAAGTAAAATTTATCACAATTTCTTTTAATTAAATAGGCCCAAAAATCATTGGAAAACTTAAAATCCACTTAGCAACCATTACATTAGCCATTCTCTTAGGAGTTAATATATTAAGATCCCCTTCCTCTCTTTTTCTACAATAGATATCCCGATCTACTTTCGGTATTCCAAATCGTTAGATGATCTCCATAAAAACCTTTTAGCAAGAGCAATAGCCTAATCCATCTTCTTTCTACCGGTCCAACAAGAAAGAAAATAAGTAAGGGGAGGGAAGCTACAGTGGTTCAAAACAAACACTCTATGGAGGAGACAGTCTCTATGGGGGAGAGTGTGTTGAAGGGCCATCCATCTTAATATCTTAGTCGTGAATTTATTCATGAGGCACTCCCATCTTTGTTCAAGAGTGACTTTGAATCCCATAGGAATGCCTAGAAGTCTAAATACTATACCATCTTTGATAATTTCACAGGCTTTAGACCTAATGCAGTCAGGGATCAAGTTATTCATTGACTTAAAGAGGTCTTTTTATGATTGATGATGGATCCACTAGCAAGAGAAAACATGTTCAAATAGTTCTTGAAAGTATCAACATATCTATCTGGAGTAATAGTTATCATATTGGTGTCATCAACAAACATTTGAAGCCCAAGTTGAGAAGAAGTATTAGGGATGCTGATACCCTTGATAGTGCCTTGTATCAAAATAGTCTCTAACAATCCACCCAAGAGCATCACTGGCAATGCCAAAGAGAAGGGGAGCAAGAGGAAAATCTTGGCTAATGGATCTAGGGATATTGAGTTCACCCATACTTATATTTCTTTGCCCCTAATTAGTATTGATACACCATCTTAAGAATTAATGGGATGGCCTTGTGCAATAATAGAGGCAAATTAGAATTTTTTGTTACCATTAGTTTCCATGTGAAAGGCCAAATGGCTATTAGACACTTTTGTATATGTTCTTTAATAAAACATATAGTGGCCTAGTCAGCCACAAACTGTAAGTTCGAGCGCGTTTGTAACATCCAAGAAATTTTTGTTCATGCTCTCTCTGTATTGTGTTTTATGCATATTCTACAGGCTCTGTGTAGAGTACTGTGTGTGGCATCTAGATCTAGGTTTTCTACATCGAGGGTATCCTCATGGCGAAGCAAGCACCTACCCACCCACCCAAGGCTTATGAATAAGGTGGCAAGTAAGGCATAGACCTCGGCACACCTTGTCATCCGAGTCACCAAAGTCACCATTGGCACCGTTGGCTTTGCAAAAGGGAGGACATTAACAATCAAGGAAGGTAGAGGCTCTCACTACTTCTCGAGAGGTCACCCATCCCAGTACTATCCCCCCACAGAGCTCGCTTAACCAGCAATCCCATCCACTAAGCTACACTCTTGTGGTATTTGAAGAAGGGCAAAGACTAAAGTTAAAATTACCTTGAACATGTTTTGGGCCCTCAAAACTTCATACTTTTCTTTCAAAGCTTGTTTTGAAGCATTTTTGGGGTGATTCTTGGATCCATTTTGGAGTACTTTCATGCATACTGTTCTCTACATAGGTTCAAGAACATCAAGAAGAGTGCTGTTTGAACTTTTTCGACAATGAATATTCACCTTTGGAGCTGTGTTTTTAGCCACACTAGTAAATCTATAGGTTTCTTGAAAGGTTTTTAGTTGTGATGGGAGCAACCACCACAAGTCTATGTAGGTTTTTTGAGCGTAAAGAACAGAGTTGATAGACACTTGTAGGTGTTGTTGGCTAGTATTTGGGCTGTGAATTCAACCTTTTTTAGTGCCATTTTACTGCATATATTGAGCACATCCACACTATGTATGCTTTTGTGGATACCTCTTATGTATGTCCATGTGGTCATTCATATAGCGATAATGTTTTTTTTATAAAGCCTTTTACTTTTGAAAAAGAGGATTGTGGTGAGCTTTTCTTAGCTAGGAGACACCCAGATGTTGGGGTCTCTTCGATGATGCAGGTGGATGACTTAACTGGCCTCGCCATAGGATATGTATGCTAGTCGTTCATAGGTGCTCGATAAGCCTAGCTGGCTTCTTTTGGGTAACTCATTATATGCAGTGGAGTCAGTGATTCACTATGTAGGTTAACATGTCAATACTTGGAATTTTATGAGATTTTGACACTAGTCATATGCTCATTTTGTAGAGGATACTTTGACAAAAAAATTTCAGATTTTTTGGCTTTTTCAACTATACAGTGGTCAATTTACTCCTTGATACACTTATTGGTGTGAGCACATTTGTTCTCACATAATCCTTTTGGTTGCTCATTACTGTTCATTAATTCATTTTTCTAAGAAGACTCTACTGAATGTTTTCCCAAAATTTGACACTTGGCCATCCTTTTTTAGCCTTAGTGGTGTTTGGACTCTTCTACATCCATTATCATTCTATTGAGTTCCCTATCATCATGGCATCAAAGGTCTCATGCATGTCTCATGGATCAAGGTTTAGTGCCAGTGTTATGAGGAGATATAACTTGTTGGGCAAAGAACATTTCGAGATCGGAAAATTTGATGGCACAAACTTTGATTTATGCAAGAATCAGATTAAAAGATGCACTGATTTAGAGGAGTCAATGGAAGCCAGTAAATGGAATCTCAAAGAAGCCTACTGATATGGATGAAGATGATCAAGATGATTTAGATGATATGGTCAAGTCTACCATTTGATTGCACCTGGCAGATAATGTTTACTTTACAGTATTGGATTGTGAAAGTGTGAAGGAGCTTTGGAAGAAGTTATGCAATACATGTGAAAAAGAAACAATATCAAATAAAGTGTATCTGATGCAAAAGTTATATGACCTTTGCATGAAGGACACAGGTTGTGTTGCTGCTCATCTAAATGTGTTTGATGTTATATGCTCCCAATTACAAGCTCAGAAAATGGACGTGGATAATGAAATAAAGCAATCTTGTTGTTATGCACCTTGCCATCATCATGGGATATGTTTTGCACATCTATTAGCAATAGTGCACCTGGTGGTAAATTGGTCTATGATGACATATGTGGAGCACTCTTGAGTGAGGCAATTTGTAGAAAATCTATGGTTGGCAGTCAGCGTGTAGATGCATATAATGTTGGTGATTCTTACCAAGGAAATAATCAGCAACGTGGTAGGAGCAATAACGAGGAAAAGAATGATCAATGGAATAAGAGTAGAAGTAAATCAAGGAAGAGAGATATTGAATGCCATTATTATCATAAGAAAGAACACATGAAGAAAGATTGCTATGCATTAAAGAATGCTAAAGGTAAAGGGCAAAATGTTGATGGGCATGTTAAATGTTCTTGCACCACCTACTTCAATCATGAAGATTGAAGAAATCAATGCTATTTTTGATGTGCTGATTCTTTTTCCCACACGTGGCTGCTAGGTTTTGGTGCATCTTTTCATGTGACACCACATAGAGGATGGTTCTCTACTCATGTAGCAAAGTCTCTTGGTATTGTGAGACTTGGTGAATCTTACCAGTGTGACAAGATTGGAGATGTGGTGGTGCAGTTCATTGATGGATCAAAATTTAACATGCATAATGTATGCCATGTACCTCAAGAGTTTGATGCCAGTTGGTCAACTTGATCACCTTTGTTACAAGGTGGTTTTCTATGCTCAATCCTTTTGCATATCAAAGTGCAAAATGGTTATTACAAAAGAAAGCAAAGTTGGCTCACTTTATCCTTTATTTGTATCATAGAAAGAGCACTTGTTAGCTATTACTAAACAACCTATGGCTTATATTTTGGATCGCCATTTGGACCACATATCTCATAGTGGAATGGAAAATATTTCTCATTTTGGCTACTTTCCTGTGTTATCTTTCTCTGATTTTTTATTTTGTGAATGTCAATATGGAAAGCAAACTAAGAATGTACTTAAATGCACATTGAATCTTCAATTCTGCCTTTAGATCTCATTCATAGAGATGTGTGTGGTCCTATCCTCACAAGGTCATTAGGTGGTTCCCTTTACTTTGTCCCTTTCATAGATGATGCTACTAGAAAAGTCTAGATATATCCTATCAAATCAAAGGATGAGGTATTCCCTACCTTCAAAAAATGACTTGCTTCAGTTGAGACTAAAAAGGAACTAAGGTCAAAGCTTTACCTTTAGATAATGGGGGTGAGCATACCTCACATGAATTCAATCTTTTCTATGTGTCTAAAGGAATTCATAGAGAGTTTAGAGACCCTTATACCCTAGTACAGAATGATGTAGGTGAAAGGATAAATATAATGATTTAGGATAGACTAGTTTCTATGTTGCATCATGCAAACCTTTCACAAGGCATTTGGGCACAAGTAGTACTGTTTGTAGTTCATGTGATTAACCTCTCACTTAGTACTACCAAAGGACTCAAAGTGACATAAGAGTTATGGATAGGGAAGCCACCATATTATGATAATCTTTGAGTTTTTGGGTGTGAAGCATATGTTCATATACCCAAGAAACTTAGACAAAAGTTGCACCATAAGTCAAAGGAATGCATTTTTCTTGGACATGGTCAAGAAGGACCATTTGGATATTGCTAATGGGATCCTGAAACTTGGTCAGTGATCATAACTAATGATGTCATTTTCAATGATTCTAAGATGCATAATCAGCCCATTAAGGAGGTTGAAGTGGGAAGAATGGTGTTTGAGGATACTAATCCTCTAGTTAGCATGCATAAAATGTTGCACATACAGATGTTCAAGAGAATGTCCAATCAGATGAGTCAGCAAATGTTCCTATTCAACAACCAGTGAGATGCTCTACACATGTCTTACATACACCTGATAGATATGTTCCAAGTTTGGATTTTGTTATGCTAGCAGATGCTAGTGAGCCACCTTGCTACAAAGAGGCCATGCAGACAAAGGATCATGTCAAGTGGGAGCATGCCATGAAGAGTGAGTTGGATTCTATTCACAAGACAGGTACTTGGGATTTAGTAGCTTTGGTAAAGGGGAGGAAAGCTTTACCATGTAAATGGGTATATAAGCTAAAATTCACATTAGACAGTGCTTCTCCAAAGTATAAACCATGAGTTGTTGCAAAGGGTTCTAATCAACAACTGTTGGAGTTCGAGGTCTATGGAAGCACGTGAAAAACACAAGGAAGAAGAAGAAGCTTGCGCACAACACACAATACTGAATGTATTACCACTAGAATATACAAAGATAAGTGACCCATTAGGGTTATAGGCATGTATGCAGCTCGGGGGAAAAACCTCCTAAAGAGGGAAAAAAGTGCCTTGGTGGTCCTAGTTTGTTCACACACATCACTACCTAAATATATCAACAAACCCCCCATGGGAGTGATGTGGTGAACAAGGAGTTGGCACTCATGTATAAGGAAGTGCCAAGCTATGTGGAATTCTACAAGGAAGTAAGCTCAAAGCTTTGCGAAAAGCTTCAAACTTCTCCCTAGGCAGAGCCTTTGTGAAAAGGTCTGCAATGTTCTCCTATGTGGGCACATATGCCAAACTAATCTCTCCAACAGAGAACCTCTCCCTGACATAATGATAGTGCACCTCAATGTGCTTAGTCCAAGCATGAAGCATAGGGTTCCTCACAACTGCTAATGCACTCTGACTGTCACTAAAGATGGTGGTGGCAGAAGACTAACCAATGCCCAAATCAGCCATAAGACGTCTAAGAGCCACACACTCAATAGTCATTATGAAAGCTACCGTGTCCTCAGCTGCACAACTCGAAGTGGCTACTATAGGTTGCTTCTTGCTCAACCAAGATATGCATGAGCTAGCAAGCATGAAGCAAAAACCACTAGTGGACACATGAGTGCCATAGTAACCAGCCGAGTTAAAGTAAAAAAAGCATGTAAGTTTGACAGTAATGATCTCTTAGTAGGATAAAACAATGAATATAGCCCAGTACCACTCAAGTAGCGAAAGATGTGCTTAATTGCCTGCCAATGCTTGACACTTGGGCAATGCATAAATCTTCTCATATGTGAGACAACAAACTGAATATATGGCGGAGTAGCGCATAAGTAAATGAAGCATTCAATACCCTGCTGATAGAGAACATCATCAAATGCATCGCCCCGATCATGAAGACTCAACTATAAACCTATCTCCATAGGAGTGGCAATGGGTTTACAGTCTTCAAGGCCAAAATTCTACAGCAATGTGTTAATATATTTCGTTTGATACAAAGCTATTCCACCATCAATTTGCATAAACTGAATGCCCAAATAATGATGCAAATGCCCTAAATCTGACATCTCAAATGAGGCATGCAGATCAACCTTAAAACCAGCAATATGCTTCTCATGAGGACCAATGAGCAGCATGTCATCAACATACACAAGAATGGTCAGCTGCACATCATTTGCATGCTTAACATATAAGGTGCTCTCAGTTGGAATGTTCTTAAAACCATGTGCAATAAGATAGGCAGGCATCTTTTCCTACCAAGCATGCCTCTTTCAATGTGCACACTTGGTTTTCATGCCCTTTGTGCACAAAGCCATGAGGATGAAAAACATACACTTCTTCATGCAAGTCACCATTTTGAAATGCAGTTTTGATGTCCAACTAATGTACTAACCATGGTGAGCTACAAGTGCACATATAATATGAACAATATTCATTGGGCATGTAGGTGCAAAGGTCTCATCAAAATCAATGCCTCTTTCCTATGCATAACCCTTTGCAAGAAGCCTAGCCTTATACCTATCAATTGTTCCATGAGGATTATGCTTTGGCTTGTATGCCCACTTAGTGCCAATGGCCTTCTTGTTAGGAGGCAAGTCACATAAAGTCTAGGTGCCATTTTTCATGATAGCATCATATTTTGATTGCATAGCAGCCATCCAACTTTCAGAATTGTTTGCTTCATCAAACAAAATAGGCTCATTCTTATCACAGAGACTAAAGGTAGACATAGGATAACAATCTCATGCAAAAGAGGCACTATGAGGGCCTAAACTAGTACGATATGACATAGGTGCATCTAATTTTCTATCACGCAAAGTTTGCACCAACCATTTTGGCATGGTTTTCACCTCCTCAGTATCAACTCTCTCATCAACAAGTGGATCATGTAAATTTGCATCAGAAATGGAATGATGTGCATCATCACATGAAACATGTAAAGGCTGAGAAGTTGCCTCATTAGGAGTAGCTCTAGAGTATCCACGTGTAAAAAGGGGCAGCAAAGTATCATACATATCTGTGGGAGGGAAGCTATAGTGGTTCAAAACAAACACTCTATGGAGGAGACTGTGCTGAAGGGCCATCCATATAAATATCTTAGTCATGAATTTATTCATGAGGCACTCCCATCTTTGTTCAAGAGCAACTTTGAATCCCATAGGAATGCCTAGAATTCTAAATGCTACACCATCTTGGATAATTTCACACGCTTTAGACCTAATGCATTCAGGGATCAAGTTATTCATTGAGTTAAAGAGGTTTTTTTATGATTGATGATGGATCCACTGGAAAGAGAAAACATGACCAAATAGTTAATGAAAGTATCAAAATATGTATCCTCAGTAATAGTTATCATATTGATGTCATCAATAAACATTTGAAGCCCAAGTTGAGAAGAAGCATTAGGGATGCTCATAACCTTAGTGCAATGTTCAAAATAGTCTGTAAAAATTCACCCAAGAGCATCACTGGCAATGGCCAAGAGAAGGGAAAAATCTTGGCTAATGGATCTGGGGATATTGAATTCACCCATAGTTATATTTCTTTGCCTCTATTAGTATTGATGCACCATCGTAGGAATTAATGGGATGGCCTTGCGCAATAATAGAGGAAAATTAGAATTTTTTGTTATCATTAGTTTCCATGTGAAAGGTCAAATGGCCGTCGGACACTTTTGTATATGTTCTTTCATAAAACATATAGTGGCCTGATAGCTATAGACTGTAATTTCTAGCATGTTCGGACACTTTTGTATATGTTCTTTCATAAAACATATAGTGGCCTGATAGCTATAGACTGTAATTTCTAGCATGTTTGTAACATCCAAAAAATCTGTGTTCATGCTCTCTATGTACTGTGTTTTATGCATATTCTATAGTCTATGTGCAGAGAACTGTGTGTGGCATCTAGAAATAGGTTTTCTACGTCGAGGGTATCCACATGGAGCTCTCAAGAAGGAGGGTCCATTGAGGTTCATCGCTATCAAAATACTTCATTGGTATCATAGCATTTTGATGCAAAGACTTTGTTCCTTTTGTGTAAGCGAAACAAGCACCTACCCACCCACACAAGGCTTATGACTAATGTGGCGACTAAGGCATAGACCTTGGCATACCTTGTCATCCGAGTCATAGAAGTCACCATTGGCACCATTGGCTTTGCCCAAGGGAGGACTTCAATGATCAAGGAAGACAGAAACTCCCGCTACTTTCCTAGAGGTCACCCATCCCAGTACTACCCCCCCCCCCCCTCGGAGTTCACTTAACTAGTGTCTTGCCACTAAGCTACACTCTTGTGGTGTTTGAAGAAGGGCAAAGACTAAACATATTACCGTGTAGGACAATTTGTTCACTTCACTTGAGCATGCCCCTATAGGAAATATTGTCACATGCGCCAAAAACTCCTCTTATGCTATCATGAGAGTTGATAAGAAGGGCAACAAAACATATTATCTTGTAGCATAGTTTCTTCACTTCACTTGAGCATGCCCCTACAGGGAATATTGTCACATGCACCAACAACTCCTCTTATCCTATCATGGGAGTTGATAAGTTGATAAGATCATTCTGACTACTGCTAATGGCAGATCTTTTACATTGCCGAATGCTTTATTTGTGCGAGGGATCAAGAAGAATCTATTATCAGTTTCAGCTTTAGCCATGATTGGTTTGGTTGTGAAATTTGTTGATGATAGATGTACATTTCATGATTTGTCAAATGGAGATGTCATTATTGCTTAAGGCATTTTATGTCGTGGGCTGTATAAGCTCATAGACTATGAAAAATCTGTGAATGATTCAGCATGTGTTGTACATGATTCTCAGGCTTTCATTTTAGTTAATGTAGAGTGAATCTTCATTGATGGCATAAGTGTTGTACTTTGACAGTTTACCATGCCCTTCAATTTTGAAATCTATCTACACGTGATCCCTGTATTTCAAATTTTCAATGTAATTTTTGAATGTCTAATTAAATTTATAACTTTATTCTAAGGTCCCAAATGGCCAAAAAGGGGAATGACATTATTTATAGATCAAGCCAAAAATAGAGATTTGTGGTGGACCCCCATGTAAAGCATTTTATTCTATAAAATTAGGGAGCTCAAATGTCTATTGTTGGCTTCATTTGTACCTTTTATTGGACTTGCTTTTTAATTGATTTGTGTTGCTTTCTGGAAAAAGGAGAAGCAGAAAGGAGTCTCTCTTTCAATTCATTTTATCAAAAGACAAAAGACCATGTCAATGTATTCAATGCACATTTAGAAAAACATTGGTTTTGTTATGATCTTTGTAATGCAGGACATGATCTTTTTATCATTGATCCTTTATCTTCTTTTTTTTTGAGAGAGGAAAAGGAAGAAAAATAATTTTAATGAAGAAATGTGATCTTTGCCATGAAAGAAAACAATTAGGCTGCTTGGTTGGGCCTCTCACCCCTTGAGGCATGTGCGAGGGTTCAACCCCTCCCTATGGCAGGATACAGGTGGGCGTAAGGTGAGAGTAACGAGTTGAAACCAATTGCCTTCAGGGAGTCTCTTCTAGCGTCACCTTCCAAGAGTCTAACCCTTGCTTTGTGGGATACAAGGGGTCTCATGGGTACTATGTCTGTTCACTTGTATAGTCGTTCTTTAAATCAATTCAAGCAAAGGAAGATTTGCTTCCACCAAAATTCCTCTTAAAAGAAAAAGGAAAACAACTCCAAAATTTCAATTTTTGTCTTGGTCATGCCAAACAAAGACTCCGAATTTGTCACACGCTTGATGGTTCAAGATATTTTGTCCCACTGCAGCCATTTCTATGCCTTTGTCCCACTTGGTCAATTTGAATTTTTTCCTCACAACTTCTAAGCATTTACTATGCGTTTTCCTTTTTAATTGCTTTGTTTTGCTTTCAGAAAAAGTGAAAAAGATGCAACAGGACTCAAGTGTCCTTTTTTCAATTCATTTTATAAAAAGACAAAAGAATAACTACCAAAAGGCAAATCATTCACTTGAACCAGTGTACCATTAATGTACAAGCTTTCCCAAGACTCATAAGCAACATTTCTACGTTTGTGCATCCAACGTGTCCAAATTGATTCATGAGAGAGAAAAAACATAATTAGAGAGGCTTTTATTCAACACATACACATGTTTCAACTCCATCCAAGAGCTCTTTAGCAAGAGCAATAGCCTAATCCATCTTCCTTCTACGGGTCCAACAAGAAAGAAAATAAGTAAGGGGAGGGAAGCTATAGTGGTTCAAAACAAACACTCTATGGGGGAAATTGTCTCTATGAGGGAGACTCTGTTGAAGGGCCATCCATCTAAACATCTTAGCTATGAATTTATTCATGATGCACTTCCATCTTTGTTCAAGAGTGACTTTGAATCCCATAGGAATGCCTAGAAGTCTAAATACTATACCATCTTGGATAATTTCACAGGCTTTAGACCTAATGCAGTTAGGAATCAAGTTATTCATTGACTTAAAGAGGTTTTTTTATGATTGATGATGGATCCACTAGAAAGAGAAAACATGTTCAAATAGTCCATGAAAGTATCAACGTATCTATCCTCACTAATAGTTACCATATTGGTGTGATCAACAAACATTTGAAGCCCAAGTTGAGAAGAAGCTAATGCCCTTGATAGTGCCTTGTTCAAAATAGTCTCTAACAATCCACCCAAGAGCATCACTAGCAATGGCAAAGAGAAGGGGAGCAAGGGGAAAATCGTAGCTAATGTATCTAGGGATATTGAATTTTCCCATAGTTATATTTCTTTGCCTCTAATTAGTATTGATGCACCATCTTAGGAATTGATGGGATGGCCTTGTGCAATAATAGAGGCAAATTATAAATTTTTGTTACGATTAGTTTCCATTTGAAAGGCCAAATGGCCTTCAGACACTTTTGTATATGTTCTTTAATAAACATATAGTGGCCTAGTCAGCCACATACTATAAGTTCAAGCACATTTCTAACATCCAAGAAATTTGTGTTCGTGCTCTTTGTGTAATAAGTTTTATGCATATTCTACAAGATCTATGCAGAGTACTGTGTGTGGCATCTAGATCTAGGTTAATCCCTTTCCACTAAGCTACACTCTTGTGGTGTTTGATGAAGGGCAAAGACTAAGGTTAAAATTACCTTGAAGATGTTTTGGGCCCTCAAAGCTTCATTCTTTGCTTTCAAAGCGTGTTTTGAAGCATTTTTGGGTTGATTCTTAGATCCATTTTGGAGTACTTTCATGCATAATTCTTTTCACAAAGGTTCAAGAACATCAAGAAGAGTGGAGGTGCATATAATGTTTGTGATTCTTACCAAGGAAATAGTTAGCAACGTGGTAGGAGCAATAACAAGGAAAATAATTGTCAACAAAATAAGAATAGAAGTAAATCAAGGAAGAGGGGTATTGAATGCCATTATTGTCATAAGAAAGGACACAAAGAAAGATTGCTATGCATTAAAGATTGCTAAAGGTAAAGGACAGAATGTTGATGGGCATGTTAAATAGTTCCTTCACCATCTACTTCAACTGTGAAGATTGAAGAAATCAATGCTATTTTTGATGATGTTGATGTGTTGACACTTGGTAGCAATGTGCCTACTAAGGCCCTTATGGCTGATTCTCTTTCCCACATGTGGCTACTAGATTTTGGTGCTTCTTTCCATCTGACACCACATAGAGGACAGTTCTCTACTTATGCAACAAAGTCTCTTGGTACTGTGAGAGTTGGTGAATCTTACTAGTGTGATGTTTTTGAGATTGGAGATGTGGTTGTGCACTTCATTGATTGATCAAAATTTACTATGCATAATGTATGTCATGTACCTTAGTTATCATGTAGTTTGATGTCCACATTGTTCAACTTGATGACCTTGGTTACAAGGTGGCTTTCTATGGTTAGTCCTTTTACATATCAAAGGGCAATATGGTTATTAAAAAAGAAAGTAAAATTGGCTCACTTTATCCTTTATTTGTATCATAGAAAGAGCACTTTTTAGCTATTACTCAACAACCTATGGCTTGTATTTTGCATGGCCATTTGGGTCACATATCTCATAGTGAAATGGAGAATCTTTATCATTCTGGTTACTTGTGTTATCTTTCTCTAATGTTTCACTTTGTGAATGTCGGCATAGAAATCAAACTAAGAATGTGCATAAATGCACATTGGCTCTTCAATTCTCCCTTTAGATCTCATTCATAGAGATGTGTGTGGTATAGTCCCCACAAGGTCATTATGTGGTTCTCTTTACTTTGTCACTTTCATAGATGATGCTACTAGAAAAGTCTAGATATATCCTATTAAATTGAAGGATGAGGTATTCCCTACATTTAAAAAATGACTTGCTTCAGTTGAGACCAAAAAAGGTACTAAGCTCAAAGCTTTGCATTCAGATGATGGGAGTGAGTATACCTCACATGAATTCAGTCTTTTCTATTAGTCTAGAGGAATTCATAGAGATTTTAGAGCTGCTTATACCATAGTACAAAATGGTGTAGGTGAAAGGATGAATATAACTATTCAGGATAGAGTAGTTTCTATGTTGCATCATGCAAAACTTTCACAGGGATTTTGGGCAGAAGCAGTACCGATTGCAGTTCACATGATTGATTTTACACCTAGGACTGCCAAAGGTCTAAAAGTGGCACAAGAGTTATGGATATGGAAGCCACATATTATGATCATCTTTGAGTTTTTGGGTGTGACGCATATGTTCATATGCCCAAGAATCTTAGACAAAAGCCAAATCATAAGTCAAAGAAATGCATTTTTCTTGGATATGGTCAAGAAGGACAATTTGGATATCGCTAATGGGATCCTCAAACTTGGTCAGTAATCAAAAGTAGTGATGTCATTTTCAATGAGTCTAAGATGCATAATCAACCCATTAAGGAGGTTGAAGTGAGAAGAGTGGTGTAAGAGGATACGAGTCCTCTAGTTAGCATGCATAAAAATGTTGCACATAGGGATATTCAAGAGAATGTCTGATTAGATGAGTTTGCAAATGTTCCAATTTCATAGGTTCAATATGTAGGGTGGAAAGGCATTGAGTACACCTTTACCCACATATGTGAAATTGAGCAAGGATGATTGCCCAAAATCATACGAGGAAAAGGAATTCATGACCGAAATTCATTATTAGTCTGTTGTTGGCAGTGTCATGTATGCTATGGTAGCTAGGAGACTAGACATTGCATTTGTAGTGGGAGTGTGAGCAGATATATGTCTAATCTTTGGAAGAAGCGTTGTGAAGTGGCCAAGATGATTTTGAGATATCTGAGTGGCACTAAGGACAAGTGCCTATCCTTGGGTAGAGGGAAAACATCCATTATTGGTTACACAAATTTTGGTTATGTTGGTTGTGTAGAAAATCATAAGTCTACATCAGGGTGTATTTTTTATTTTGTTGGAGGTGCTATCTCTTGGAGATCTCGTCTTCAAGAATGTACAATTGTTTCCACTACAGAAGCAGAGTATGTTGTAGCAAGTGAGGCATGTAAGGAAGCATTGTGGATTTCTCATCTTTCTTGTGATATAGGTCTACCTCAACATGTATCTCGTTTGCTCAATGATAGTGAGAGTGCCTTTGCATCGGCTAAGAATTTGGTCTATCATGCAAGGACCAAGCACATTGAGGTGTGATATCACTTGATTAGAGACTGCTTAGCCATTGAGCGCATTATTCATGAGAAGGTTCATACTCGAGATAATGCTGCAAATGCTTTGACTAAACCTCTACCACAGGAAAACTTTCAACACTATTGTCACTTGATGGGGGTTACTTGATCCATGTTCTTACACAATTATTTGTATATTGTGTAACATGCCCATCATGTGGGAGTTATAGAGTTATATACTTACACTTGGGTATTCTTTATCATTCTTTATTTTTCTCCCATAGACACTTTGGCCATATTGGACTTTAGTGGGAGATTGTTACCGTTAGTGTCCATGTGAAAGGCCAAATGGCCGTCAAACACTTTTGTATATGTTCTTTAATAAAACATATAGTGGCCCGATTAGCCACAGACTATAAGTTTGACCGCATTTGTAACACCCAAGAAATCTGTGTTTGTGCTCTCTATTTACTGTGTTTTATGCGTATTCTACAGGATATGTGTTGAGTATTATGTGTGGCATCTAGATCTAGGTTTTCTATGTCAAGGGTATTGTTGTGGAGCTCTCAAGAAGAAGAGTCCATTGAGGTGCATCTTCATTAAAATACTTCATTTTTCACTATAATGGAGCAAATTTTTATTGTAGGTGTTCAAGATTTGCTAGTGAAATGATATAAACCCTTGAAATTGGTGGAAAAATGGGGCCCCTTTGGAAGAGTAGTTAAAATATGGAACTTGCAAAGAAGATAAATTAAAGAGAATTAAAAAAGGTACACTCTTAGAGATATAAAAGTCCACAAATGGAGGACATTCTCAAATAGCAAAGTCTGCAACTAGAAGACTGTGCTTCTTTCATTGTACTCTAATGTCACATTTATCATGGCTTTCTCTTTAGAGTAGAATCATTGATTATATCTTGTCTGATGTAAATTTTTACCCTAGCATAAGTGCTTGTGATTGTAAGAATGTTTTATTCCATTAATATAATTTATATTTCTACTTCCCTTCAAGAAAATAAAAAATAATTAAAAAAGCTCAAAGAACACATGTACTGAGTTATTTCTATTTCCCTCAGAAATATTGTCTTTTAGATTTTGAGTGGCATTCTCATAATTAGTCATTTGTTCAAAATTAGAATTAAACTTAGACTCTTTGTTGTGCTACGGTTGCTTCTAGTCTCTATGATGAGTCTAAACCTATTTCGTTTGATGAAGCACAAAATTCTGAACATTGGATGGCTGCAATGCAATCTGAATATGATGCTATCATGAAAAATGGTACTTGGTCTTTCTGTGGCTTGCCTCCTAGCAAGAAGGCCATTGGCACTAAGTGGGTACACAAGCTGAAGTCTAAACCTGATGGAACAGTTGACAGGTATAAGTCTAGGCTTGTTGCAAAGGGTTATGTGCAGGAAAGACGCATTGATTTTGATGAAACCTTTGCTCCTACTTTCCAAATGACTATTGTTCGTAGCATCTGTGCAGTTGCAACTCATCATGGTTGAAATGTACATTAGTTGGACATTAAAACAACATTTTTGAATGGTGACTTGCATGAAGAAGTGTATGTTCTTCATCCTAGTGGCTTTGTGCAAAAAGGGCATGAAAACTAGGTGTATAGGTTAAAGAAGGCATTATATGGTTTGAAGCAAGCACCACATGCTTGGTATGAAAAGATACATGCCTATCTGATTGCACATGGTTTTAAGAAGAGTGCAACTGAAAGCACCTTATATGTTAAGCGTGCTAATGATCTGCTTCTGATCATTGTGGTGTATGACATGCATATTGCTGATTATAAGGCTGATTTGCATGCCTCATTCGAGATGTCTGATTTGGGGCATTTGCATCACTATTTGGGCATTCAATTTATGCAAGTGAATGGTGGAATGGCTTTGTGTCAAACAAAATATATTGACACATTATTGCAGTGTTTTGGCCTTGAAGACTATAAGCTTATTGCCACTCCTATGGAGACAAAACTACAATTGAGTCTTAACTTTATCAATAGGAGGTTGGATGCTTGATTTACTTATGCATTATTCTGTTTTCTATCTCATAGATGAGCAAGTTTATGCATTGCCCAGGTGTCAAGCATTGGTAGGCAGTTAACCGCATCTTTGGCTACTTGAGTGGTACCCAGCTACGTGGATTGTTTTATCCCAAGGGGGGATCACTACCGGTAGATTTGCATGCTTTTCTGACAGTGATTGGGATGGTTTCTATGACACTCATGTGTCCACCATTGGTTTTTGCTTCATGCTTGGTAGCTCATGTATATCTTGGTTGAGCAAGAAGTAGCCTACTGTGGCCATTTCCAGTTGTGAGGCTGAGTATAGGGCAACTTTCACAGCGACTATTGAGTGTGTGTGGCTGAGATACCTTATGGCTGATTTGGGTGTTGCTCAGCCTTCTGCCACCACCATCTTCACTGATAGTTAGAGTGCATTGGAAGTTGCGAGGAACCCTATGTTCCATGCTCACACTAAGCACATTGAGTTGCATTATCATTATGTCAGGTAGAGGTTCTCTGTTGGGGAGATCAACTTGACATATGTGCCCACACAAGAGAACATTGCAGACCTTTTTATGAAGGTTCTGCCTAGGGAGAAGTTTGAAGATTTTCGATAAGCTTTGGGCTTACTTGCTTTTGTGGATTGATTCCACATAGCTGGCACTTCCTTATACATGAGTTCCAGCTCCTTGTTCACCGCATCTCTCCCTAGGGGGATTTTTTGATATATTTAGGTAGTGATGTGTGTGAACGCTCTTGGACCATCGAGGCACTTTTTTCCCTCTTTAAGAGGTTTTTTTTCCCTGGGCTTGTATATACACCTATTGCCCTAACAAGCTACTTATCTTTTTACATCCTAGTGGTAATACATTCAGTATTATGTGTTGTGCTCCAAGCTTCTTCTTCTTCCTTCTGTTGTTTGCGTGCTTCCGCAGACATCTAGCTCCAACAACATTTTCTAGCTTTTCTCAAAACCAAATACCATTATGCATGATCAGCCATTGAAGAAAAGAGTGCTTGATAGAGATGAGGAAAGCCTAGTTAGCTTGGAGGTCCATCTGAGTTCCATCTATGGTTGAGCTCATCAACAATATTGGATATATAAATTATTTGCTTCTTGTAAGATTTGTAAATGTCAGCAACCAGTTTATGAATGTCAATCAGTCTATGGCTCAAGCAATCAAAAATCTTCTCAGTCAACAAGCTTTTGTAATGCAGCAAAACCTATTTATAGAAAGCAACAAGTAGAGTAAGATTAAGAATCATATTATCTTCAATAATATGTCCAAAATCCATAAGGTTACTCTAGTAGCAAAACCCTAATTTTTTTGCATTTGTTTTTGACAATTGAAGGGCTTTCATCATTCCAGTGAGCAATCCACCCTATCCATAAGGATTCCTGCAAGAAGAAATAAACACTAGTAGTGAAATCATGGTTCAAAGTGTAACTTGTTTTTGCATCCATCCAAGCCTTCCACATGTTGTCGGTAAGTCTACTACCAATAGGGACATACACCTGAGGAGAATATACCACATCCCAAATCAAATTGTTAATCTACCCTTTATCACCATCAACATGAAAATTATGAATGTTACTTTTGATTAAACATGCCCAAAAATCAACAGAGTTAATAGCCCTAAGAATCCATTTAGCATTAAGACGTTTAGCCAACTTAGTGGGACACAAAAATCCAACCCCTCCTTCCTCCTTTTTCATACAAGAAACAATCCAAGAAACTTTAGGAATTCAAGAAGATTGGTAATCATCACTCAGTAAAAGGCTTCTAGTGAAAGCAATCACTTGCATAAGATTTCTTTTTAGAAGGCATCCAATAAGACAAAAAGTAAATGAGAGAAGGTAAGATATAATGATTTACAACAAAAACATGATGAGAAAAACTTTTTTGCAATGAAATCCACTTTTTTTGCCCTCAACTTATGCACCAACCAATCCCATCTTTGAGCAAAGGAAACATTGAAACCCATAGCAATGCCTAGGAGTCTAAAAATAGTACCATTCTGAATGATTTCATAGCCAAGGTCTTCAATGCATTTGGGAATATGATGACTATTGGACTTAAAGGAAGTTTTCTTATGATTAACCTGAGATCCACTAGCAAGAGAGAACACGTCCAAACACATAGAAAGTTAGCAGCATACATATCATTAGCTCTAGTTAACATATTGGTGTCATTAAAAAACATGTGTAAACCAAGCTAGTAGGACATGAACAAAGTTAGCAAAAAGAACAAGAGTTGATAAGTCTTCTAAGAGAGTATATAGATGTGTTTGCTTGGAACTACAAAGACTTCAAAGGAGTGGATCGAGACATATGTCCCCATAGGATCCCCATGACCATAGAATCCAAACCAAGGAAGCAAAAGCCATACACCTATAATGACACCTACATGATAAAGATAAAAGAGGAGATAGATAGGTTGATATAAGTTGGATTCATCTATGAGATAGAGCATATAAAATGGGTATCCTCCATCGTTGTTGTGCCAAAAAAGAATGGAAAGTTACATGTATATATTAACTTGAAGAAATTTAATGATGCCACTATCAGAGATAGTTATTCGCTTCCTATCATTGAAGTTCTACTGGAATCTGGAGTGGGCAAAGAATTTTATAGCTTCATTGATGGTTTTTCAAGCTATAAGAAATTAGCCATAGTCCCAAAGGACCAAGACAAGATGGCTTTTTCCACATAATGGGGAATTATTGCATTTCGTGTGATGCCATTTTGGGCTCACAAATGCACATGCTACATTTCAAAAGCTCATGTGTCATGTGTTCAAGGAGTTTTTGAGAAAGAATCTAGAAATTTATGTGGATGATCTGTGCTCATTCCCACGTAAGACAAAATCACATTCCAAAACTCAAGCAAATCTCTGACAAATACCAAGAATATCAAGTGTGCTTGAACCTAGAAAAGTGTGTTTTCATGGTTAGGAAAGGAAAGATCTTAGGACATATTGTGTCAAGGAATGTGATATCAACTAATGAAGATAAAGTGAGAGTGATAGGAGAGTTACCAGGACCTAGGATGGTCCAAGAAGTACAACCTTCTATGGGTCATTGTGAATACTACTAATGTTTTATCTACATGTACACAATCATTGCTAAGCCTCTATACAATCTTTTGAATAACTTTGAGTGGAATGAAGAGTGTGAGATTCATGTTTTTAAATGCAAAGATGATTGCGCTCAGCCCCAAGCTTAACAACATTAGACTAGAATAGGTCATTCCATGTTCAGGTGGATGCTTCCAAACTTGCTATTGGATGTGTGCTAGCATAATCAACATGTGAAGGAAACATTGACCTTCCCATAGCATATGCAAATAGGAAATCAAATGCCATAGAACATAATTACACAACAACTGAACAAGAAGAGTTAGGCATGGTCTATGCATTCAAGAAGTTTAGACATTATTAGCTTGCGAATAAGTTTAATTTTTTACAAACCATAAAGCATTACTATACTTGGTGAACAAACCTTACAACACATGTAGATTAGTAAGATGGTTTCTCTTACTAATGGAATATGATTTCCAAGTAGTTCTTAGGAAAGGTAAGACCCACTTTTGGGTGGATCACCTTTCTTAGATCACTTTTCTTAGATCACTTCAAGAAAATCCCCTCAAGGTGTGTCAGATGGACTTCCTGATGCATACTTGTTCAACCTAGAAGTAGTTTGTAACTAGGCAAAATATCTTGTGCCTATTCTCACATTTGGACCCAAGAACCTAGTGATAAGAACAAAAGATGAAGAGATTGTCAATTCTTAGAGATATCACATACTCGTAAGGAGTATTTATAACCAAAATGATCAAGGAATTTTAGCTTAATGTGTGGAAGAGAAAGAACATGATAAATGGTTGCAATTATTAGCACATGTAGGTGCATTGGCCAACACTGTTCAAAACACAAAAGCCTACAGACATTGAAGTGATTAAGTGTATATTGGCCAAAAAAGGAAGCAAATTTCTATAGGTTCATCAAAGATTTTCCATCTTGTACTAGCAAACCCCCTGTTGAACACGCCACTCTATACCACTAGATTGGAGCAATCCTTTAGTTGACTTCTTAAGGACAAAAACATTTCCCCTGAGATGACCTTAGCATGAAAAAGAATTCTAAAGCAGGAAGCTTAGTAGAGACTACACACAAGGGTGTTGCAGGAGGACACTTTGGACCTCATCGAGTGATCAAAACTATACTATTTTCAAGTCTTTGGTGGCCCACTCTTCATATGGATGCTCATACATATGTGAAGAGGTGTGACATATGCCAGAAAGCTCAATATCCTATTTGAAAAGATGAGATGCCCCTAAGACCCATGATGAGAGGACATGGATTCTCTCCACTCTTGTTAGGGATGCATAATTGAGACTCCCAAGAAGACTTTGGTAACATGTGATGTCTTCAAGCAGCTCCCCTTCATGAGCACTTAGTTTGTGATTCAACTCCATAAATGTACCTACAATTTTTGTATTCTCCATCTTGAACTTAGTTAACATGTCATGGATTTACTTTCTCTGAGTAATGAAAACACCAAAATCTAAATATAGAAACTCTAAACCAAGAAAATAAGTCAACAATCCTAGGTCACTGATTTTAAATTCTTCCTTCATCTGATATTTAATCTTCTTGATGCCATTGACATCATTCCCTGTAATGATGATATCATCCATACGAATACATAGATAAATAACCTCTGAATTAGTCTTCTTAATGAACAAAGAAATGTTTGCTTTGCTTGGTGTAAATCCATGATCCTTCAAGTATGTAACAAGCATATGGTTCCAAGATTTAAGAGCTTGCTTTAAACCATACAACACCTTCCTTAATTTACATACATAATGAGGTTTGTCTTTGTCTTCATATCCTGGTGATTGTGCCATGTAGATGTCTTTAGAGATCCATCCATTAAGAAATGCATTTTTAACATCTATTTGGTACAAGTTCCAATTTTTTTGAAGTAACAATACTTACTAAGACTCTAATAGTTGGCATCTTAGCCACTGGTGAGAAGGTATCGTTATAATCCACTCCATGGGTTTGAGCAAACCCCTTTGCTACTAGCCTTGCTTTATACTTGTTGATTGTGTCATCTGAATTCTTTTTCACTTTGTAAATCCACCTGGATCCTATCACCTTCATGGATGGTTTCTTGGGAACCAAATACCAAGTGCTATTCTCTTGAAGGGCTTCAATTTCCTCCTGCCTAGCTTCTCTCCATTCTTCCTTCTTGTTAGCTTCTTCAAATGTAGATAGTTCCTTTGACATAGACTCCTTAGTCATATAAATAGAATGCTTGGTGACTAGTGATGTGTCATAGTCATACCTTATATGTTTCTTGCTTTCCTTTTGAGATCTTCTAAGTCCTTGATTGGATGACTCTAGAATGTCTTCCAATTTTCTAATCTTTACTTTTCCCTTTGACTTCCAAGCTTTGAATTCTTCAAGATTGATTTGTTCTTCATCCTCTGAATTGATATCTTTGGATGTATATGGTTTTTCCTTGGTCAGATTTGGAAAATCATTCTCGAAATCATAAGATAGCTTTGTTTTCCTGCAATTATCCTCAAACCAAGAGTTATTTTCATCAAATACCACATCCCTACTAACTGTGAATCCTTTTTTAGTGGGATTATATAACCTATATCCTTTTTAATCTTGATCATAGCCAATAAATATGTATCTTTCAACCTTTGGATCAAGCTTTTCCCTAATATGTGAAGGGATGTGTGCATAAGCAATGCACCCAAAGATCTTACAATGGTCCAATGTGGGTCTCTTGTCGTTCCATGCTTCATAAGGTGTCATCCCATCCAGAGACTTGGATGGAAGCCTATTGATTAGGTAAGTAGCTATGGAAACAACCTTTGCCCATAGATAATTAGGGAGTTTTTTCTCATTCAACATTGAACTTGTAGCCCCTATTATTAACCTATTTCTTCTCTCT
This sequence comes from Ceratopteris richardii, assembly GCA_020310875.1. NCBI lineage: Eukaryota > Viridiplantae > Streptophyta > Polypodiopsida > Polypodiales > Pteridaceae > Ceratopteris > Ceratopteris richardii. The sequence continues at coordinate 81,399,104 of CM035408.1, read as the reverse complement.
ACCACTCCATTCTATTCTGGAGTGTACCTTGTTGTAATCTCTCTCTTTATGCCTCTGTCCTGTGAGAAGGAGTCAAAATCATGTGAGAAATACTCACCACCTCCATCAGATCTGAACCTCTTCAAACTTTTACTTGTTTAATTCTCAATCAATGCCAAATACTTCTTGAAACAAGTGAAGAATTCATCTTTATGCTTCATAAAATAAAGTCTTGTCCACCTACTATAGTCATCTATAAATGAAAGATAATACCTTGGCCCTAAAATTGATGGCTCTCTATGAGGATCCCACACATCTATGTGTACAAGCTTTGAGTAATCTTCATACATGTATCATCTTTTGTTGAATGGTTGCCTATGTGACTTGCCAAATTGGCATGCTTCACATTTGTAAATCATGTGTTGCTTGGAAAAATTTGGGATGCCAAGCACACTCTGATCCTTGCATATTTTCTTCAATGCCCTTTCACCTATATGACACCGTCTCTTATGCCATATCTCCAATTCGGATAGGGTTTGATCCTCGTAATTGATGAGAGCAATGTTTCTTGTATCTTCAACTTCAAAGGTAAAAAGTCTACTAGATTTCTCACCTTTTGCAATCTTCTTGAAGCCTTGTTGAGGGTCCTCCACATATGCTCCATGTCTTGTGAATCTAACTTGTAAACCCTTCTCAACAATCTGTCCAACATTGATTAGATTTTTGGTTATTATTGGCACATACAACACTCTGCTTAGAAGGTTCATATTTGGGGGATGCACCTTACAAATGGGAATCCAAATGGGAATTCAACAATACATGGTCTACATTTCAATTTTCTGTAGAGAGTTTGAAGTGTAGCAAAATTTGGCTAGTCTGCAAAATATTTACGAAAGAGCATGCTTGTTGGATTACTTCAGTCCTTAATTTCCCAAAACAACTTTATTGAGGTTATTTTATTTGATTCAAACTCTTCAGCTTGGAGGAGACAAGGAACTTCTTGGATCGTTTGTGGTACCTTACTGATGACCAAACAAGAGTTGAAAAGATTCAAACTATTAGAGAAATTGGTAAGTGAAGTTTTGAACATGCAAGATAGGCACATTCCTACAGAAAAGGAGACTCAAATCCCATATGTGATGAAGAAGAGAGATATATTGAAGATCAATCAGATGTTCTCAATCACACCGAGCTTATCAGTACCTCTCAAGATGTATATGCAACATTTTTCCTTTCTTAGGCAAGATCAATTTATTCAGCCACAAGGTGGTAGCACAAACCAATGTTGAACGGGTGTTGTGCAATCACCAAGATTATCTATAGATGTTTGACTTATGATGACCCAATAGAGCAGGCATTGAATCGAGCATCATTACAACATTTTAAGAAAAAGAAGGTTTGAGCTCCACAACCACAATGGATGAGAGGCACCATCCCTTGCATGCAATTAAGAGGCATGGTCTTGACACCTAAACTATCACCAACTGGGGAACCAACCATCCCTCCATTCATAGTTTGCATTCCTAAACCTACCACAAGTAAAACAACTACAACCCAATCGATGACCCCACCCATTCCACTAGAGTTTGGGTTCCCAATAATTGAAGGACTTGAAGGCATGGAAACCTTTGATTTTCAGCAAGTCGTTCAATAAATTCTGTTATCAACCGTGGAATTTGGATCCAAAGAAGAAGATGAGATAGAATGACAGTCAAGAAGGCATGATGAACAACAATGCACTGAACACATACGACATGTCCATTGGGAGGAAGAACAACAGTTGCCAAGATCCCAAAAGAGAGGATAGGTAGGCAAATGACCAAGAAGAAGAAGGAAAAACTACTTATAAGGAGAATCTCATAATATTTTGAAAGGTATTTAGGCCAGTAGTCGCCTATTAGAGCAAAGGTGTTAGCTCATTTTTGAGCAATTACTTCAAGCACAGAATGTGGACACCTAGTTTGTCGACTCCATACATGCACTATCCGAAGCCATAGGAGTGGTAGGAGTGATTGATCTTATGCTAAAGCAACCAAGTGTGAAATATGATGAAGGATGAGTTAGTACACTCCAACAACCTGGTAAGACTATAAAAAACCCTATGACTTCCACTCCAAGTTCTACATCAACCCCTATCACCACTGTATATACTTATACCTTACTTCCATTATTGAAAGATTCAACCAACCAACTAAACCAATCTTCCATATGCCTCCTAAATCACGGCCCAAAACTACTAAATCCACTCAAATCACCAAAGTAAAGATAGCCATAGAACTTGTAACTACACCTACAAAACCTATAAATACAACTCCCTAGTTTTGGATTACATACACGAGTATCATATTCAAACCTTTTTTCTACTCATGATAACCCATTGAGTAATGTTAGGCTCTCCACAACTAAAAGCTTATCACCAAAACTAGTAATTAGTCATCTAGCCACCTTACCCTCCCCTCTTGTCCCCCTTCTTCCCATCTTCAACCACATCTTGCCCCTTTCCAATCATGTCTTATTTCTCTTCCATACTTCATCCATAGTCTGCACATCCCTCATTATGGGACACTTCTTTGCACATACAACAAGGTCCATTTTATGTATCAGCTAATCATCATTCTTCAACACAATTTTTGTCAAGCACCACTACACAACGCCCCCATAATTTCACTATTCACTTTTGACATCATGCACACTAGCACGTCCAACCCAATGGACATATCACCTCCACTTACTATGCCTACCCCTCGCCCTACAATACCACAATCCCCAATCCCCTCTCCACTAATCTCACTACCACCCAATGCTATATTTTCCATGGCATCCACTCTCCCCATTCCCTTTCTCCATGCATACAACACTTTAAACACTACATCCACCATGTCTGCATCAACCATCGATGTAGCCATCTTGACAATGATAAGTTGTGCCAACCAACTACGCTAAGAGTACAATTTGTTCGCACAAAGGGACATCATGCTCCAAGAATAGTCCACTCATCAACATGAAAGAATTTTAAATCTATTCAGTGCTAATGCTACGATACAAGACCGATATGCCACCCTAAAATTCTCACACAATTAGCTAGAGGGAGAGGTCTAGAAAATGGATAAACAAGCAGCCAAGGACTTGGAAGACCACTTATGTATGCAAATGGAACAAAATGTGCAAATCAAAGGTAATATGGCATTATTGAGATGATATTTTCTAGTAGCTAAAGAGGAGAAACAAAGCCTTCAAGAAAAGAATATAAAGAATCTAGAGGCAACCATCGAAAACATGCTAGGTGCTCCCGTTAGCCCTTACCACCAAGTTTCAAGTGGTTCCTAAACATTAGAATTATTATAGAATATTACACCAATCTACTCCAAGAACATGATAAGTAAATTGAATAGGTCAACCAACTGAAAAAGAATGCTTGAGAAGGACTGCCCGCACCACCAATGGTAGTCCATAAACCTCTCACATCTACTTCAACATCATCTCACTATATCATTTTATAGAACTAAATAATTGAGATACATGCTAGACTTCAACAATATAAGTGACCTCCATCACAACATGAGGCACTTGAAGCAAAACAGATAGTGGAGATCCCTGTCAACCAAACATTCAAAGAAGAATATGATCTATGGTCGACACTAGGAGGTAGGGTCACTGAGGAAGGATAGGATACATTTGAGTTACCCAGACCTGCATGGCTGAAGGAAGTCAAAGAGATCAACAAAACTCATGAGGAATGCATGGAATTCTAGGTCCTAACAATGGAAGCTATCGAAGAAGTCATTATGATGTCAAAATATTTCCAAAACCTACCCCACCAATGGCTCATAACAACTTCAGAATAGCAATATCAACCTTAATTTGTCGTCATCATGGACTACAATGTAGAAGTACAATGGATTACTGGCAAAGCACCAACATTTGCCACACAGTTTGAACCAAACGACCTCCAAGATTTAACACAAAAAGGCACCATTTTTATAGGCCAATTGGATGGAAAAGTTATTACATGAATACCACAAGATGCTAGCATATAACCTATGCTATGGACTAGTCCATAGGCACTGCTCGTGGAAGGCATTCATGATTAAATTAAAGAATAATGCATGGTGCATAGATTGGGTTAACTAACCATATCTTCAAATTCTGTAGGGACCTACCATAATAACATATATGATAGTGACACATTAGACCCCTTGAGCTTTCTAGGAAGTACAACAGATCACCTAAATGCTTTGGAAGATGATTCTCAAATCATTGGATCAAAACAGATGACATTGACATTGACCTTGAACCAAAAACTTTCTATTTTGGCCACTATACCTTCTTAGAGAAATTAACAGTTCTCTTTCTCTGCTAAGAATTGGACAAAATACTTTTGGGAATATCTAGCTAACTTGTGCAAGTTATTTCACTCAAAACGATCAACTAGGCAAGGAGAATGATCTTTAGCAAGTATGGGGTGTATCCCAACTTTTTCAGGACTTGAACAAATAGCAGAACAGAGATCAGTAATTCAGAGATTGCTTGAAAATGGTTAAAGCAATAAAAATGAAAATTTGTAGCATATAACTAGACTACGTAATGACACTGTAGCAATTTAGATCTCATAATGGATCCTCCAAACTCCACATGAATGTAAGTGCCTTTTTACATATGCAGTTTTACAAGGAGTAAAACCAAACTTTTACAAGTGGGTATTGTGACTTCATGTGCATACATAGAAGTGAATAGCTAATTGTCCAAGTATGTAGGCTTGGATCTATTTGTATCAACAAGTATGACCAATGATCATGATTCAACATGAGCTCTTACTTCTTCTAAATCTTACCATGAAGAAAAAGATGCTACATGTGTTCGTACATGTGTTGCACATAAGATTTTGCACTCTAAAGAACAGATCAGCCAACGTGTGAACTCCCTTCTTTTCCAAAGACGAGTTTCATGTTGACGAATTAAACAAGGAGGCATGCAAAGCAACAATAGTAGAAGCATAAACCAAGAAGATATACAAGGCTGTGGAGAAACCCACCAATCCCAAGACCGGAGGAGATATGGGTGTGGAAGGGTGAGCAACCAATAACTACATGCACAAAACCTATAACTACAACTCCCAAGTTTTGCGTTCTGTAGGTGAGTATCATATTCAAAACTTTTTTCTACTCATCATAACCCATTGAATAGTGTTAGTCTTTCCACAACTACAAGCTTATCACCAGAACTAGTAATCAGTCATCCAGCCACCTTACCCTCCCCTCCAGTCCCCCTTCTTCCCATCTTCAACCACATATCTTGCCCCTTTCCAATCATGTCTTAGTTCTCTTCCATACTTCATTCATAGTCTGCACATCCCTCATTATGGGACACTTCTCAAACATTCAAATCTTTATTTCTTTAGTCCTTATTTTCAGTGGTCCTCCTGACTGAATCGAACAAGTGAAAATCATCTTTCTACAAATGATGGGACATACACATAGGAGCACCACACGAGGATCACCCTGGATAATTTCGACGATCGAAAGTTGGGTGGCCGTTATACATATGCTCATAATTTCGACGATTGAAGTTCACCGGATCTATATTGCATGTGCTCCTAATCTCCGTTCGATGACCCAAAAAGTGTAATCCAATCACCTTTCGCCATCTTGGGAAGTATGTAGCCCCTCTACCTCATTTTTGGACATTAACACTCAATTTATAGTATTAGAAGACAAGCCTGAGTTCCGAGAAACTCAGCTTTAATCATCAACTTTCATGTCAAAAACACCTTTCTATCCTCTCTTACTTGTTCTTCTCTCTCTGCCTTCGAAGGTGTAGAGAATCAAGGAATGTTGCTATGTGGAACCCATGATTCTTGCCCAACTCTAGTTCGCTCCTTAAAATCCAAGAAGTAGACAAAAAGTCTTCATCTTCATACTTTCCCCTATTCTTCTTCCCAAGAACACATAGGCTCCCTAATTTCCTTACTTCCAACATGTTGCAACACAAAAGTAGCATAGCTTTTTCTATCTTTGAGTTCCTTGTGAATCATGACATCTCCTGCTGCAAGAAACTTAGCCTCATGTGCAGACTTGTGGGGGAAACCCTTTTCCTTGCTATTTTTGTGATTAGGCCATCACCCCATGACTACTTCAATCAATTAATGCTACACTTGAAAGCTAGTACAATAGCAAAAACCCCTTGACAAAAGCTTTTTCTACCTTACTCAATAAAGCACCTTCTGTGTCACCACCCGTCTCACACCCTACAAACATCCCTCGCTTTCTTCCTTCTTTTTTGCTATCTTCGACTTTGTATCATGGCCTTCTCAACCACCCATAACAAAATGCCTTGGAGTTTTCCATAACTTTGTTAGTCATTGGAGCTTGTATACCCTTTTGCCTTCTCTGTGATGCTTCTCTTGGTAGCCTCAATGGAACCATACTTCTTGAGGTGGTCTCCTTCAGTGTCTTTTCTCCCCCTCCATGCTTTGATGTGTTGCCTCAATTGCCTTCTACTTGGCTTGTTCTCTGGCATTCCCTATTTTGCTTCTCACTTGCCCCACTATACCTTCAACTATTTCCTTTGCCCGCTCTTTGGCTTCAGTTGACTAACTCTTCGACTCCTCAGTCTTGCCTAGCAAACTATCTTTTAGAGTGCCTACTTTTTCATAGATCACGTTCGTCACTAATTGCAGGTATCCAAATGATTTCTCCTTGCCTTGTAATGCAAGTTTTCATATTGAGTGCTTGATTCCAACCATTTAATTCCTACAAATTAGTGGACCTATTCATCTGCGCAAAAATCTTCCATATCCCCCCTCCATCAACATCACTTGCACCCACAACACCATCATGCACAACATCCACACTTCCCATTCCCATCTCCTTTCCCCGTGCATTGCCCTTTCTACATATAGCATCTAGGAATGTAGATAATGCTCTCAATACAATGATTAATTGTGCAAACCAACTTAGACATGAATGTCAGCAACTGAAGGCATGCAATGCGACTATCGACAGACAATCCATTTGGCTATAGGAATGTGCATAAGACTTAGAAGCAAACAACAATGCCTTACAAGATCAGTAGCATGCCATGCAACAATCACTCAATGAGATAGAGTCCAAGCTTCAGGATGTGGACCAAGAGGCTATACACACAGTGGAAGGCCATCTCCACATAGCCATGGAACACAACACACCATTTCAACAAGATATGGGGTTATTACAAAGACACTTAGCAGTCACCCATGAAGAAAATAAGAAATTGCTGCAATAGAATCAAGAGAACCTAGAAGCAGCAATCGAGAACATACCTAGTGCACCCATAAGTCCATCAAAGTTTTGAGGCTGCTGCAAGATAACATATGCATAATACTACAAGGCCATGCTAATCTCCTAGATTCATATGATAAACTCTCAAAAAGCTAGATCAATTACAAAAATAGTAGACGATAAACCATGCCCCCCCCTCCTAAACCACCTCCACCTATGGAAAAACCACATGAGTTGGGAGAGTTGTGGAAGCACATAGAAGAGTTGCAGGTGAGATTACTTCAGTATGAGTGACCATCTTCACCACAAAAGTGCCATCACTTGAGGAAACAATGGAAATTCGAGTTGAAGAAACCTTTGAAGAACCTTATGAACCCTAGTGTGTACCTAATGGAATAGTCACTAAAGAAGGGGAGGAAACCTAACCTATGAGTCCCCCAAACCCAAATGGCTAAGGCAGATAGAAGAGATAGGATGCACCCATGATGACAGAGTAGCCATAAAAAATTTATCATTGGAAAATATAGTAGAGACGATGTTACCTTCATAATATTTTCAAAATCTAGCTTGCCACCACCTCATCATCACCTCAAATTTGCAATACAAGCCATACTTTGTGCTCTTAGCATACTACAATGTTGAAATCAAGTTTGTTATCAGCAAGGATCCCACCTTTGCTACACAATTCCAACCTAGAGATGTCCCAGAAGGAGCACAAAAGGGAGACCATATTTCAACCCAACTAGTGCCAACTCTCTTAGAAACCTATCCCAAGATGATGCGCATGTGGTCCAATGATCCAATGCACATTATATACAACCGTTGCTATGGCCCTGTACCATGAAGAAGATCATGGCTAGTCTTTGCAATCAAGGTAATGAATAACCATCATTGTGTCAACTAACTCAATAACCCTTACTTTGTTGAACCACCAGTGCCACCCACCGTGGCATACATGATCTCCACCATTCATCACTAGACATCATTGCTAAAGAACATGCCAAATGTAGCGACATAGATGACCATGAAGATATTCGAGCTCATGATACTAGTCTTCAAAAAATTTTGCAAAGTGAAAGCCCCTTATATATCCACACCTCGCTTCAACGAAGGAAACCACAACTTGGTATATGACATGAGCACTACATCATCCATCGAGACTATCCATGCTTGGCATGATCGTATCAAATATTTACCGGCATGTTATGAATAGGCTTTCAAGAGATGTTATCAATAGGATTTTGGGAATATCACTTGAAAGTATTTTTTTCAAGGCCTACTCACCTCTTGCAACTTTTTGTTTTGGAGCAAGCCATCCATGCGGAACAATTAAGAATACCACATGCGGTCTCAGGTGCCATAAACTGGGAGAGATTCATGATAGATCTTGCTCATGGAACAAGGCTCAAGGAACATAGAACACCCTCGCCAATAAGGGTCTCTCAGGGATGAGAGGCGCGAGAGATGTGTTTATGTGTTGTCTCCAAAATTTCAAGCCTATGAGAAAGAGTAGTTCGCATATCAAACTTGCAAATAAAATAAATAGAAGAGAATTGAAAAAGACATATCCCTCACCAAACTTTTTAGATTTCGAGTGGCGTTCTCATAATTAGGAATTCCTTTAAAATTAGACTTAAGAGGAGGGATTATCTATAGTACCTCAAAATGTCTTTCACATTCCATTCAAGCCATGCGTTGACAAGAGGCTCTATCTAAAACATTTCTCAAGTGGGGAAACTTTCCACTTGAAACTTTTCACATTGACACAAGGCTTCCATTTTAGTTAATGTAGAGTGAATCTTCATTGATGGCATAAGTGTTGTATTTTGACGGTTTACCATTCCCTTCAATTTTGAAGGCTATCTACACATGATACGTGTATTTCAAATTTTTAATTTAATTTTTGAAGGTCTAATTAAATTTATTACTTTATTTTAAGGTCCAAAACGGTCAAAAATGGGAATGGTGCTATTTATAGATCAAACCAAAAATAGAGATTTGTGGTGGGCCCCATGTGAAGCAATTTAATCTAAGGGAGTTCAAATGTCTATTGTTGGCTTCATTTGTACCATTTATTGGACTTGCTTTTTAATTGCTTTCTGTTGCTTTCCGGTAAAAGAAAAAGCAGAAAGGAGTCTCTCTTTCCATTCATTTTATCAAAAGACAAAAGATCATGTCAATGTATTCAATGCACGTTTAGTAAAACATTGGTTTTGTTATGATCTTTGTAATGCAGGACATGAAACTTTTATCATTGATCCTTTATCATGTTTTTTTTTTTGAGAGAGGAAAAGGAAGAAAATTAATATTAATGAAGAAATGTGATCTGTGCCATAAAAGAAAACAATTAATCTGCTTGGTTGGGCCTCTCGCCTCTTGCGGCGTGTGGGAGGGCTCAACCCCTCCCTATGGCAGGATACATGTGGGCCTAAGGTGAGTGTAACCAGTTGAAACCAATTGCCTTTACGGAGTCTCTTCTAATCTCACCTTCCAAGAGTCTAACCCTTGCTTTGTGGGATACAAGAGGTCTCATGGGTACTATGCATGTTCACTTGTATAGTCATTCTTTCAATCAATTCAAGCAAAGGAAGATTTGCTTCCACCAAACTTCCTCTTAAAAAAAAAACACCTCCAAATTTGCAATTTTTGTCTTGATCATGCCAGACAAAGGTTGATGGTTCAAGATATTTTGCCCCCACCGCAATCATGTCTATGACTTGGTCAATTTGAATTTTGTAAAGCGACCCTCACCTCCATCTTCTAAGCATTTACTATGAGTGTTCCTTTCTAATTGCTTTCTGTTGCTTTTAGAAAAGTGAAAAAGACGCAACAGAAAGCAATTATAAAGTGAAAAGGACTCAGGTGTCCTTTTTTCAGTTCATTTTATAAAAAGACAAAAGAATAACTACCAAAAGACAAAAGAATAACTACCAAGACTCATAACCAACATTTCTACGTTTGTGCATCCTTATGGTCAGCTCCCTCTTTTTATCCAACGGGTCCAAATTGATTCATGAGAGAAAAAAAAACATTAGTAGAGAGGCTTTTATTCAACACATACACATTTTTCAATTCCATACAAGATCTCTAGAAATTACAAGTAACTATGTTGCTTGCAAGAACAAAAATGTTAGGAGAAATGATGATATCCCAGATTTTGTTTTTCTTCATAGCTTTAGATTTTTTCAAATAAAATTTATCACGATTTCTTTTAATTAAATAGGCCCAAAAATCATTGAAAAACTTAAAATCCACTTAGCAACCATTACATTAACCATTCTCTTAGGAGATAATATATTAAGACCCCCTTCCTCTCTTTTTCTACAATAGATATCCCAATCTACTTTCGGTATTCCAGGACAATCGTTAGATGCTCTCCATAAAAACCTTTTAGCAAGAGCAATAGCCTGATCCATCTTCTTTCTACCCATCCAACAAGAAAGAAAATAAGTAAGGGGAGGGAAGCTATAGTGTTTCAAAACAAACACTCTATGGGGGAGACAGTCTCTATGGGGGAGAGTGTGTTGAAGGGCCATCCATCTAAATATCTTAGTCGTGAATTTATTCATGAGGCACTCCCATCTTTGTTCAAGAGTGACTTTGAATCCCATAGGAACGCCTAGAAGTCTAAATACTATATCATCTTGGATAATTTCACAGGCTTTAGACCTAATGCAGTTAGGGATCAAGTTATTCATTGACTTAAAGGGGTCCTTTTATGACTGACGATGGATCCACTAGCAAGAGAAAACATGTTCAAATAGTTCATGAAAGTATTAACATATCTATCTTGAGTAATACTTATCATATCGGTGTCATTAGCAAACATTTGAAGCCCAAGTTGAGAAGAAGTATTAGGGATGTTGATACCCTTGATAGTGCCTTGCATCAAAATAGTCTCTAACAATCCACCCAAGAGCATCATTGGCAATGGCAAAGAGGAGGGGAGCAAGGGGAAAATCTTGGCTAATTGATCTAGGGATATTGAATTCACCCAAAGTTACATTTCTTTGCCCCTAATTAGTATTGATGCACCATCTTGAGAATTAATGGGATGGCTTTGTGCAATATTAGAGGCAAACTAGATTTCTTTGTTACCGTTAGTTTCCATGTGAAACGCCAAATTGCCATCAAACACTTTTATATATGTTCTTTAATAAAACATATGGTGCCTTGGTTAGCCAAAAACTGTAAGTCAAAGCAAATTTGTAACATCCAAGAAATTTGTGTCCATGCTCTTTCTGTACTATGTTTTATGCATATTCTCTAGGCTCTATGTAGAGTATTGTGTATGGCATCTAGATCTAGGCCTTCTACATCAAGGGTATCCTTGTGGCAAAGCAAGCATCCACCCACCCACCCAAGGCTTATGAATAAGGTGGCGATTAAGGCACAGACCTTGGCATACCTTGTCATCTGAGTCATCGAAGTCACCATTGGCACCATTGGCTTTGCAAAAGGGAGGACATCAATGATCAAGGAAGACACAGGCTCCTGCTACTTCTCGAGAGGTCACCCCTCCGAGTATTGTCCCCCCCGAAGCCTGCTTAACTAGCAGTCTCTTGCCACTAAGCTGCACTCTTGTGGTATTTGAAGAAGGGCAAAGAATAAGGTTAAAATGACTTTGAACATGTTTTGGGCCCTCAAAGCTTCATTCTTTGTTTTCAAAGCTTGTTTTGAAGCATTTTGGTGGTGATTCTTAGATCCATTTTGGAGTACTTTCATACATACTTTTCTTTACACAGGTTCAAGAACATCAAGAAGAGTGCTCTTTGTACTTCTTTGACAATGAATATTCACCTTTGGGACTATGTTTTCAACCACACTAGTAAATCTATAGGTTTCTTGAAAGGTTTTTAATTGTGGTGGGAGCAACCACCACAAGTCTATGCAGGTTTTTTGAGCCTAAAGAACAGAGTTGAGAGAAACTTGTACTTTTGTGGATACCACTTATGTACATCCATGTGGTCATTGATATAGCGGTAATGTTTTTTGTATAAAGCCTTTTACATTTGATAAAGAGGGTAGTGGTGAGGTTTTCTTAACTAGGAGAGACCCAGATGTCAAGATCTCTTTGATGATGTAGGTGGACAACTTACCCAGCCTCGCCATAGGATATGTATGCTAGTTGTTCATAGGTTCTTGCTTGCACCTGGCAGATAATGTTTACTTTACAGTATTGGATTGTGAAAGTGTGGAGGAGCTTTGGAAAAAGTTATGCAATACATGTGAAAAAGAAACAGTATCAAATAAAGTGTAACTGTGAAAACGTTCTATGACCTTTTCATGAAGGACAGAGATGGTCGTGTTGCTCATCTAAATGATTTTGATGCTATATTATCCCAATTGCAAGCGTAGAAAATGGGTGTGGATAATGAAATGAAGCAATCTTGTTGTTATGCACCTTGCCATCATGATGGGATATGTTTTGCACATCTATTAGCAAATAGAGCACCTTGTGGTAAAATGGTCTATGATGACATATGTGTTGCACTCTTGAGTGAGGAGATTTGTAGAAAATCTATGGTTGGCACTCAGAGTGGAGATGCATATAATGTTGGTGATTCTAATTGGTTGGTTTGAATATATCAAGTTGTCTTATGGGGTCCCTCCAAGGTCTCTATGTATGCCAAACTTGAACTACCTATAGTCCTTTCCATGCTAAAGGAAATTTTTGAGTCATTAGTTTCTAAACTCAAACTGTAGGGATAGTCAGTCAACTATTGAGCCCAGGATGTAATCGTATGACTGACAATAGCTTTAAATGACTTGATGCATTGTCTATTAGCCTCCTCTATGTGTTTCCTTGATCAAAGGTTCATGAATTTTATTCCCTTTACTTTGCCCAAACTTAGAGTACAACCACATTGCAGGGTTCTTTGATGTTTTAGTTACTTGTTCTTTTTGGTTTCCTTTTGGTGTAAGATCTTATTGTTTATGTCACAATGTTGATGTCAGGAGTAACTTTCATTTGTCAAGGTTTCATGTTTAATCACTTGATTATGTTCTTGTTTATATGGTTATCACACTTTACTCTACTTATCTCTTTGACTTAAGTTAATTAGGGTTAAAATTAACCAATTCCACTTATGTGCACTTATCTTAGTTTAGAATTGATAGAGGGGGTTGAGTAATCTTCCAACCTCAAGCCTTGTGCTTTGAAATTGCTTTGGTGCTCAGGATGCTCTCCCAAGCTTTGTTCTACACCTACACCTTGTTTGCTACTCAATTAGCTCCAAAAAGCAACCCAATCAACCTAAAAAATAGATCCAAATCTAATTTACAAAAATTAGAAAAGGAGATTTTTTTGTCCATCATGATAGACACTATCTATTTTGATAGATGGGTTTGTTTTGATTTCAGTCTGTTGCAATAGTTGGGTGTCTATCATGACAGACAACTCTATCATCTATCATGGATTTGGTATATCGTGATAGAGGGTATGTCTATCACAATAAAAGGGTCTATCATCTATCATAAAAAACCATTAGTCATGATGGGCAGGGTGTCTATCATGATGTATGGGGTATTTGTCATGATATACAGCTATCTATCATGATAAACACATCTTTGTCATCTATCGTGGGGGTTGTCTATCTTGATAGATATGTATCTGTCATGATAGATGGTTTGTCTATGGTGACAGACATGTCTATCATCTATGATGAAACCAGTCTCTCAGGATAGATGTTTCTATAGTGATAGACAGTCTCTTTCATAGATTCAGTCTTTCATAATAGAGAGTGTCTATCATGATAGATGGGTATATATTGTGGTTTTCATCTACCATGATAGAAAAAAATAGGAATTTTCTAATTGCATATAGTGTTTTGGGATGGTTCTAGGGAGATGTCTATCATGCATATGATGCAAAACAAAATTATTAACTTTTTCTGTGTCTCATGATACATAGAGATAGTCACCTCGGTCCGCGCATAGGGTTTTTCATATTTGGTGACATTGCTAGATTTGTTGTTGACGTTATTCCCTGAAAGAAACACTCGCAAGCACACAAAAAACAACAAGCACACAATCACTCTCTTGCTCTCTCTCTCTCTCAAGTTAAATAAGGGAATGAATGGGGAAGGTGGTGATATGAACAAAAACTCAAATCTTTGGTGAAGATGGAGATGGATGGGAATGAAGAGGGGAGATGGTGAAGATGATAATGGTGATGAAAAAAGTAAAGAAAATAGCATAAATACCTACTTAACAATGATTCCAACATCAAAACTCTACCTCTTACTGTCACATACTCGTCCTCGAATCACAATCCTTAGAAGTTGCACCAAATTTGGTGTTGCTATAGCACAATGGAAGTACCATCGTGGTGAAGACTCACATCATAAATGTCAATTTCTGGAGACGTGAGGATGGTATGACAAGCATGGCCGATAGGAGTGCACAAATAAGTGAGTGAGAATCACTAGAGAATACATACACTTACACACACATGCACACAAGACAAAACAAAGAGATCAACAATTGAATCTTCTATTAATAAGCTCAAGAAATGTATAAAATGCTCAAGGAAAAGCTCAATCTCCAACTAGCTAACCTCAAAATTGAGATTTCTAGCTCCTTTTATAGTTCTCGATTGGCTAGTGGCATGTTTCAAGTCTGGCCTAGTTAAAAAATAGGTTCCTAAGCTACTTTGAGGACTCAAATAAGCTCCAAAAATTATGAAATTCAAAACATAGGCTCTCCTAATACTCCTCAAGCTGGGGGACTCCTCAGCTTGCATAAAGTGGACTTAAAAGTGCCAAAAAGGATTATATAAAATGCATGAAGTAATGAAAATCACTATTTCATAAGGAGAAACTTTTTAAATTTTATTGAGGCCTGTATTCTTTGCCTTACCTCATTTGACTTCCATATCTACTCAAACTCGTATCTGAGCCTTCTCCTTCTGTTTGACGTTCTTCCCTCAAACTCCCTTGTCTGCTTATGCCACCTTGTCCTATTCCTGCCACTAGCACACACAAATCATTGTAAACATCACACACAAAGCCTATCTAAGTTGATAAATTGAGTTTAGAAGCGAATACCTTACACAAGAGTACCATAAGCACCCTTTCAATTGTTTGATGTCTTTTTTTGTTATGTCTCTTAGTACATATAGTTCGAGATTGAAGTGCATCTTCCACAAAAAGTAGATCTCATAGCCTTCTTTTACACTATGCTCAACAAAAATTTGTTCCATAGCCTTCTAATCCAAATCAAAGAGGGTTCAACCAAGACAAAAGGATAATATTCAATTGGCATATTTGGGAAATCTGTGTAGAAAAGCAATTGGGTTGCCTTGTTAGTCTCTGGATTAAATGTAAAGGGCCACTTAAAATGGCTCGGCAGTGTATTCCTTTATGAGCTAGAGACCCTAATACAAAAATTAAAAGGCAATTATTTGGTAGCAATTATTTGGTAAATATTGAATTTATTTGTCTCAAAGAGTTTTTGTTTTGAACCATTACATTTTTCCTTGTCTCAATTATTTTTTGGCCTATTGGATGCCCATAAAAAGGCACTTGAAACAGATTATTGCCTTATCTAGGAGATTCCTTATAGGGTGCTAATGCTCGTGGCTAAAATCCCTAAAACATCTTGGAATTTTTTGTGCCCAAAAGTGAAGGTGGTATGGGGCTGATTTACCCTATTAAACTGGATAATAGCATGGATGATAAGTGCATTAAGAGATGTCTATAATGATTTTTGGGCTTTACTTGTTAAAATGAAAACTCACTTGTTTTTCCTTCAAGAATACATGCCTTGGAATAACCATTCCATCTAGGATATTATTATTTCTCCCTCTATATCTTCTCTTGTCAGTAGTGATCTCGTTTGCGAGATGTGAAAATCTTGGAATGAGTTGAAGAAATTCTTTAATCTTACCTCTTAGCACAAATGCAACATGCAATTATTCTTTCAATATTCCATTTGATTTTTGGAATGTGTTTAACCTTTCCTAAAGGGAACACAAATGTTACCGTTAGTGTCCATGTGAAAGGCCAAATGGCCACCGGACACTTCTTTGTATATGTTCTTGAATAAAACATATAGTGGCCTGGTCAGTCACAGACTGCATGTTCGACCGCATTTGTAAGGGCTAAGAAGTCTGTCTTCGTGCTCCCTGTGTACTGCGTTTTCTGCGTAATTCTACAACCTCTGTGCGGAGTACTGTGTGTGGCGTCAGGAGCTCGGTTTTCTACTCCGAGAATCGTCGTGGAGCTCTCGAGAAGGAGAGTGCAGCGTGGTGCATCGCTAGCGAAATACTTCACTGGTATCAGAGTAGTTCGAGGCAAAAAGCTTTATCCCTTTTGTGCGAGCGAAGCGACCCCCCCCCAGGCTGCATGCGAACTCACCGAAGTCACTGTTGGCGTCATTAGCTGCGCGCGAGGGAGGACCTCAACGATCAAGGAATATAGAGTTTCCCGGTACTTCTCGGGAGGTCACCCATCCCAGTACTGTTCCCCCCAGAGCTCGCTTAACCGTGGCAATCTCTTACCACTAAGCTACACTCTTGTGGTGTTTGAAGAAGGGGAAAGACTAAGGTTGACATTACCTTGAACAAGTTTTGGTCCCTCAAAGCTTCATTTTTGCTTTTAAAGCCTATTTCTGAAGAAATTTTGGGGTGTTTTTGGAGCCATTTCGGAGTACTTTCGCACGTAGTTCTCTTCACACAGGTCCAAGAACATCAAGAAGAGTGTTCCTTGTACTTCTCAGACAATAAATATCAACCTTTGGGGCTATATTTTCAGCCACACTCGTAAAACTACAGGTTTCTCAAGGGGTTTTCAATTTTGGTGGGAGCAGTCGCTGCAAATTTATGCAGGTTTTTAAAGCCTAAAACATCAGAGTTGACAGACACTTGCAGGTGTTATTGGCTAGTTTTTGGGCTGTGTATTCAGCCTTTCAGTGTCATTTTACTGCATATATTGAGCACATACACACCATGTACGCTTCTGTGGATACCGCTTATGTACGTCCATGTGGGCATTGATATAGCGGTTACGTTCTTTGCATAAAGCCTCTTACGTTTGATAAAGAGGGTCGTGGTGAGGTTTTCTTAACTGGGAGACACCCAGATGTTGGGGTCTCTTCGGTGATGCAGGTGGAAGACTTACCCAGCCTCGCCATAAGAGATGTATGATAGTTGTTCATAGGTGCTCGATAAGCCTAGTTGGCTTCTATTGGGTAACTGATTATATGCATTGGAGTCAGTGATTCACTATGCAGGTAGACATGTCAGTACTTGCAGTTTTATGATAATTTGACACTAGTCATATGCTAATTTTGCAGAGGATACTCTGGCAAAATTTTTCCAGATTTCTGGTTTAGTCAACTATATAGTGGTCGATTTACTCCTTGATACACTTATTTGTTGGTGTTTGGACTCTTCTAGCTCCATTATCATTCTATTCAGTTCTCTACGATCATGGCATCAGAGGTCTCAGGCACATCCGGTGGATCAGGGTCTAGTGCTAGCGTTCCGAGGAGGAGCTATAACTTGCAGGGCAAAGACCATTTTGAGATCCGAAAATTTGATGGCACAAACTTTGCTCTATGGAAGAATCAGATTAAAGATGTGTTGATTCAAAGAAGGCAATGGAAGCCAGTAAATGGGATTTCAAAGAAGCCTGCTGACATGGATGAAGATGATTGGGATGAGTTAGATGAAATGGCCAGGTCTACCATTCGCTTGCACCTAGCAGATAATGTTTACTTTACAGTATTAGACTGTGAAAGTGCAGAGGAGCTTTGGAAGAAGTTATGCAATACATATGAAAAAGAGACGGCATCAAATAAAGTATATATGATGAGAAAATTATACGACCTTCGTATGAAGGACACAGATAGTGTTGCTGCTCATCTAAATGAGTTTGATGCCATATTCTCCCAGTTACAGGCTCAGAAAATGGATATGGACAATGAAATGAAAGCAGTATTGCTGTTATGCACCCTGCCATCATCATGGGATACATTTTGCACAGCTATTAGCAATAGTGCACCAGGTGGTAAACTCGTCTATGATGACATATGTGGAGCATCTTGAGTGAGGAGATTCGTAGAAAATCTATGGTTGGCACTCAGAGTGGAGATGCATATAATGTTCGTGATTCTTACCAAGGAAAGAATCAACAACGTGGCAGGAGCAAGAACAAGGAAAAGAATGGTCAACGGAATAAGAGCAGAAGTAAATCAAGGAAGAGGGATATTGAATGCCATTATTGTCATAAGAAAGGACACATGAAGAAAGACTGTTATGCATTAAAGAATGCTAAAGGTAAAGGACAAAATGTTGATGGGCATGTTAAACAGTTACCTGCACCATCTACTTCGACTGTGAAGATTGAAGAAATTAATGCTATTTCTGATGATGCTGATGTGTTGACACTTGATAGTACTGTGCCATCTGAGGCACTTATGGCTGATTCTCTTTCCCACACCTGGCTGCTAGATTCTGGTGCTTCTTTCCATGTGACACCACATAGAGAATGGTTCTCTAATTATGCAGCAAAGTCTCTTGGTACCGTGAGACTTGGTGACTCTTACCAGTGTGATGTTGTGGGGATTGGAGATGTGGTTGTGCAGTTCATTGACGGTTCAAAATTTACTATGCATAATGTACGCCATGTACCTCAGTTATCACGCAGTTTGATGTCAGTTGGTCAACTTGATGACCTTGGTTACAAGGTGGTCTTCTATGCTCAGTCCTTTCATATATCAAAGGGCAATATGGTTATTGCAAAAGGAAGGAAAGTTGGCTCACTTTACCCTTTATTTGTATCACAGAAAGAACACTTGTTAGCTGTTACTGAACAGCCTATGGCTTGTATTTGGCATGGTTGTTTGGGCCATATATCTCGTAGTGGAATGGAAAATCTTTCTCGTTCTGGCTACTTACCTGTGTTATCTTTCTTTGATTTTTCATTTTGTGAGCATTGTCAATATGGAAAGCAAACCAGAAATGTGCATAAAACGCACATTGACTCTTCAATTCAGCCTTTAGATCTTGTTCATACAGATGTGTGCGGTCCTATGCCCACTAGGTCCTTAGGTGGTTCTCTTTACTTTGTCACTTTCATAGATGATGCTACTAGAAAAGTCTGGGTATATCCTATCAAATCGAAGGATGATGTATTCCCTACTTTCAGAAAATGGCTTGCTTCAGTTGAGACTGAAAAAGGAACTAAGCTTAAGGCTTTACGTTCAGATAATGGGGGTGAGTATACCTCACATGAATTCAGCCTTTTCTGTCAGTGTAGAGGGATTCGTAGAGAGTTTACAGCTCCTTATACCCCAGTACAGAATGGTGTAGCTGAGAGGATGAATAGAACTATTCAAGATAGAGTAGTCTCTATGTTGCATCATGCAAACCTCTCACAAGGTTTTTGGGCAGAAGCAATATTGATTGCAGTTCATGTGATTAACCTTTCACCTAGTACTGCCAAAGGTCTGAAAGTGGCACAAGAGTTATGGACAGGGAAACCACCATATTATGATCATCTTCGAGTTTTTGGGTCTAAAGCATATGTTCATATACCCAAGAATCTTAGACAGAAGTTGGACCATAAGTCAAAGAAATGCATTTTTCTTGGATATGGTCGAGAAGGACAATTTGGATATCGCTTATGGGATCCTGAAACACGGTCAGTGATCAGAAGTAGTGATGTCATTTTTAATGAGTCTAAGATGCATAAACAGCCGATTAAGGAGGTTGAAGTGAGAAGAGTGGTGTTTGAGGATACTAGTCCTCCGGTTAACATGCATAAAAATGCTGCACATAGGGATGTTCAAGAGAATGTCCATTCAGATCAGTCTGCACATGTTCCTGTTCAGCAACCATTGAGACGTTCTGCACGTGTCTCATATCCACCTGATAGATATGTTCCAGGTTTAGATTTTGTTATGCTAACAGATGCCGGTGAGCCCTCTTGCTACAAAGAGGCTATGCAGACAGAGGATCATGTCAAGTGGGAGCGTGCCATGAAGAGTGAGTTGGATTCTATTCACAAGAATGGTACTTGGGACTTAGTACCTTTGCCAAAGGGCAGGAAAGCTTTACCATGTAAATGGGTATATAAGCTGAAATTCACATCAGATAGTGCTTCCCCAAAATATAAAGCACGACTTGTTGCAAAGGGTTTTAAGCAACAACATGGTGTTGATTTTGAGGAAATCTTCTCTCCAGTGGTCAAGATGACTACTTTGCGCATGTTGCTTGGATTTGTTGCAATGGAGGACTTAGAGCTAGTCCAAATGGATGTGAAAACAGCTTTCTTGCATGGAGATCTTACAGATGAGATCTATATGGAACAACCAGAGGGTTATGTAGTTCCTGGCAAGGAAAGTCTAGTTTGTAAGCTCAAGAAGAGCTTGTATGGACTTAAACAGTCTCCTAGACAATGGTACCAAAAATTTGATGCTTTTATGAAGTCCCAAGGCTATTCTCGGAGCAATGAGGATCATTGTCTCTACACAAAGAGATGTTGTGATGGCAGCTTGATATGTTGATTGCTGGGAAGTCCTCTTATGATTTGTCAATTCTCAAAAAGAAGTTGAGTCAGACATTTGATATGAAGGATTTGGGGGATGCCAAACATATTCTTGGCATGCGCATTACTCGTGATAGGAGTCAAAGATGCATATACTTGTCTCAAAGTGAGTACATATCCAAAGTACTTCATCGATTCAATATGCACGGTGGAAAGGCATTGAGTACACCTTTACCCACATATGTGAAATTGAGCAAGGATGACTGCCCCAAATCAGATGAGGAAAAGGAATTCATGACCAAAATTCCCTATCAGTCTGCTGTTGGTAGTCTCATGTATGCTATGGTAGCTACGAGACCAGACATTGCATTTGCAGTGGGAGTTGTGAGCAGATATATGTCTAATCCTGGCAAGAAACATTGGGAAGCGGTCAAAATGATTTTGAGATATCTGAGTGGCACTAAGGACAAGTGTCTATGCTTAGGTAGAGGGAAAGCATCCATTATTGGTTACACAGATTCTGACTATGCTGGTTGTGTAGACAATCATAAGTCTACATCAGGGTACATTTTTCATTTTGTTGGAGGTGCTATCTCTTGGAGATCTCGTCTTCAAGAATGTACAGCTGTTTCCACCACAGAAGCAGAGTATGTTGCAGCAAGTGAGGCATGTAAGGAAGCATTGTGGCTTTCTCGTCTTGCTTGTGATATGGGTTTGCCTCAGCATGTACCTCACTTGCTCAGTGATAGTCAGAGTGCCATTGCTTTGGCTAAGAATCCGGTCTATCATGCAAAGACCAAGCACATTGAGGTGAGGTATCACTTCATTAGAGATTGCTTAGCCACTGAGAGCATTATTCTTGAGAAGGTTCACACTCGAGATAATGCTGCAGATGCTTTGACTAAAGCTCTACCACAGGATAGCTTTCGACACTGTTGTCACTTGATGGGGGTTACTTGATTCTTGATCTTACGCAGTCACTTGTATACTGTGTAACATGCCCATCAGGTGGGAGGTATAGTTTGTATACTTACACTCAGGTATTCTTTATCATTCTTTCTTTTTTCTCCCATAGTTACTCTGGCCATATTGGCCTTTAGTGGGAGATTGTTACCGTTAGTGTCCATGTGAAAGGCCAAATGGCCACCGGACACTTCTTTGTATATGTTCTTGAATAAAACATATAGTGGCCTGGTCAGTCACAGACTGCATGTTCGACCGCATTTGTAAGGGCTAAGAAGTCTGTCTTCGTGCTCCCTGTGTACTGTGTTTTCTGCGTATTCTACAACCTCTGTGCGGAGTACTGTGTGTGGCGTCAGGAGCTCGGTTTTCTACTCCGAGCATATCGTCGTGGAGCTCTCGAGAAGGAGAGTGCAGCGTGGTGCATCGCCAGCGAAATACTTCAACAAATGCTTTAAAGCTGGAGTCAATAGTTGGAGCAATCTATTGCAAAATGGTGAGCTCATATCTAATCATTTCCTTCATTTGCTAGCTTTTATGTCTTTTATCTGTAGTCATATTCTTGTGAACTACAAAAAGTTTTTAAAAGGGGTGTAACATGGAGAAAGACTTGTGATCAAAGGTACTGCTTCTAAATTGGCCCTCCTATTTAAAAAACACAACGGATCTATCATGAAGAGTGCCCATAAGCTCAGCACGATGTGGGATGTGTAGTGGAATAAGCAAAAATAGAGATACACGTTTTTTGTTTATGGGATTTACCATGTTGATATATTTTGGTAATGATGTGTGCGAACATACTTCAGACCATAGAGGCAATGTTTTGCCTTTTTAGGCAGTTTTTTCCCCCGACTTGTATATACACCTATAAGCCTAATGGGTGACTTAACTTTGTACATTCACTTGGTAACTCTTTCAATGTTGCATTGTGTTCCAAGCTTCTTCTTCTTTCTTGTGTTGTTCGTGCGCTTCCACAAACCTCAAACTCCAACAATTGGTATCAGAGCAGGTCGTTGCTTCAATTGGGAAGCTTTCACCACAACCATGGAACTCTACATGGATATGCAGGTTCCTAACTTCAACACCCTCATGGGACAATTGTTCACACATGAAGCAAAGCTTATGAAGAATAGAGACAAATAAAAAGGTAATCAATCCTTTGATCTCTATATAGACAAGAACAAGAACAAAGATAACAAAGGTAAGGCAAAAATTCTGATGATGAAGGCAACACCTCTCAAGCAAACTTTGCACGTAGAGGTAGAGGCTCAAGAGCAAGAGGCAAAGGAGGAAGACAAGGTAGGGGGAGAAGATTGAGCTCTTCTCCATGTGCCATATGTGGTTTAACTAATCACATTACTGAGAATTTTTTCAGGAATCCTAGAAATCAAATGGGTAGAGGTTACAAGAGAGGAGGCTATGGAAGCTCAAGATAGGCATATAGGTGAAAGGGATCTGAAGCAAATGAGTAGGGATCAGAGTGTGCTTGGTCTACCAAATATCTCCAAACAACACATGATTTACAAATGTAGTGCTTGTCAATTTGGCAAGTCTCATAGACAACCATTCACAAAGAAGGGATATATTCATGGAGACCTATTGGAGCTAGTTCATACAGATGTATGGCGACCAAGCAAGGATCCTTCAATCTATGGATCTAGGTATTATGTGCCATTTCATGATGATTGTAGCACATGGACAATACTATATTTTATGAAGCATAAAGATGAAGTGTTCTCTTGTTTCAAGAAATATCTAGCACTTGTAGAAAATCAAACAGGTAAAACTTTGAAGAGGCTAAGGTCAGATGGAGGAGGAGAATATTTCTCCCATGAATTTGATTCTTATCTCCAAGGGAGAGGAATCAAAAGAGAGATTATAAATAGGTATATCCAAGAGCAAAATGGAGTGGTAGAGACAAGAAATACAACCATAGTGGAGGCTACAAGGTCAATGCTAAATGAGAAGTTGCCCAATTACCTATGGGTAGAGGTTGTATTCACAACCACCTATCTAATCAGTAGACTCCCATCCAAAGCATTGGATGGGATGACACCTTATGAAGCATGGAATGGATGAAGACCTAGCCTTGATCATTGTAGAATCTTTGGGTGCATAGCATATGCACACATACCTTCACAAATTAGAAGCAAATTAGATCCAAAGGTAGAGAAATTCATATTAATTGGTTATGACCTTAATCAAAAAGTTTATAGGCTATATAATCCAAGCAATAAAGGTTTCATTGTAAGTAGAGATGTTCTTTTTTATGAAAACAAATCTTGGT
Source organism: Ceratopteris richardii (assembly GCA_020310875.1). Lineage (NCBI taxonomy): Eukaryota > Viridiplantae > Streptophyta > Polypodiopsida > Polypodiales > Pteridaceae > Ceratopteris > Ceratopteris richardii. The sequence goes on along the minus strand of CM035408.1, from coordinate 81,375,129 downwards.
TTGAGGATGGGTGGAGGAAATTCAAGCTTCCCTATGATCTAGAGGAAGACTTTCCAACATTGTCACAAAGAAATGAGCATACACATGAAGAATCAAGTGATTTTGAAGAAGACCAGAAGACTCCAAGAAGGAAAATCAATTCTTGGAAATCCAAAGGCAAAGCCAAAGTGCAAAAGTTGAGAGATGTGGTAGAATCATCTCAACAAACCATAAGGAGGTCTCATAGAGAGAAAAGGAAGCCAAAACGGTATGGTTATGACACTTCTTTGGTCACTAAGCATTCGATTCACATAGCACAGGATACAAAATCAGAAGAAGCATCTACATATGAAGAAGCCAAGAAGAAGCCAGAATGGAGAGATTCCATGGAAGAAGAGATAGAAGCTCTACAAGAAAATCAGACTTGGGAATTGATTCCTAAGAAATCATCCATGAAGGTCATTGGTTCATGATGGATCTACAACGTAAAGAAGAATTCTAAGGGCTCAATTAATAGGTATAAAGCAAGGCTTGTAGCCAAAGGATTTGGACAAACCAAAGGCATTGACTATGAAGAGACATTATCACGTGTGGAAAAAATGCCCACAATTAGAGTACTCATGAGTGTTGCATCTCCCAAAAATTGGAAGATGTATCGAATGGATGTAAAAAATGATTTTCTAAATGGTTGGATTTTAGAAGAAGTATACATGGCTCAACCTCTTGGCTTTGAAGATCAATCATATCCAGAATATGTATGCAGGTTAGAAAAGCCTTGTATGGTTTGAAAGAAGCTCCAAGAGCTTGGAATCATAGACGTGTCACTTACTTGTAGGATAAAGGTTTTGTAGTAAGCAAGGCAAATCCTTCCCTCTTCATTAAGAGGAACCACTCAGAGGTCATATACCTTTGTGCATATGTGGATGATATAATCATTACAGGTAATGATGTAGATGGAATCAAGAGGATCAAACATCAAATGAAAGAAGAGTTCAAGATCAATGATCTTGGCCTTCTCACATACTTCCTGGGTTTTGAAGTGATATATATAGAGAAAGATATGTTCCTAAGTTAGAGAAAGTACATTGGAGATATGCTTACCAAGTTCAAGTTGGAAAATAAAAAGGTTGCAAGTAATCCCACAGAGGTAAATCTGAAGCCAAGTGCTCATGAAGGTGAGTTAATTGAAGATGTTAATAGCTATGAAAGCTTGGAAGCTTGAATTATGCTACTCTAACTAGAGTAGATATTTGCTATGGAGTTAGTGTGCTAAGTCAAGTCATGAACACTCCAAGGAAGCCTCACATGGAAGCAGCCAAGAGAATTTTAAAGTATTTGAAGGGCACAATCAATGAAGGGGTGCAAGCTCTTTTCTGATGCAGATTGGGCAGGTTCAAAAGATGATAGGAGAAGCACCTCAGGCTACCTTACTTTTGTAGGTACCAAATTGATCTCATGGTCTTTCAAGAAGCAACCTATAGTTGCTCTTTCATCAACAGAAGCTGAATACAAAGGACTTGTAAATGCTACTCAAGAAGCTATGTGGATTAGGACCCTATATTCAGATTTAAGGTTGAATACCCACACATATTTGGAGATAACATTAAGAAAAAAACTACTAATGCTACATAATTGAAGAAAGAAGACAAATAAGAGAAGAAAATAAAAAAACAAAAATAGTTTTTCAAATACTGTAAGGAAAATGATTATGTCATAAAGAGTCCAAAACCTGCTACAAAAGAGGAAAATAAGAAAGAGGCTAGAATGGTTGTTGCAAAGGCCTCTACACTTAGAATAGAGTGTGATAATCTTGTTCATAATGAAGAATGGGAATTTACTACTATATGTAGCTATAAGCCATCTTCTCATGACCAATGTATGTGTGCAATAGAGTTAGATGTTTGGTACTTTGATAGTGGGACAACCAAACATATTACCTCACAACATAGTTTCTTCAGTTCACTAGAGCATACTCGTATAGTGAATACAATCATATGCGCTAAAAAATCCTCTTATAATGTAATGGGAGTTGGTAAGATCATTCCGATTACTATTAATGGTAGTTCTTTCACATTCTCAAATGCTTTGTATGTGCTAGGGATCAAGATTGGCTTGGTTGTGAAATTTGTTAATGACAGATGTATAGTTCTTGATCTGTCAGATAGTGATCTTATTATTGCTTCTTACATTTTATGTCGTGGGCTATATAAGCTCGTAGACTATGAAAAATTTGTGAATGATTCCATATGTGCAATTCAATATTCTTAGGCTATCTTAGATATAAAGCTTTGGTATGCATGCTTTGGTCATCTTAATTTTACTGTTTTGCTATGCCTACAAAAATTTGAAATGGTGTCCATTTTTCCCAAACTTGAAGCACCTTGTAAACATGTCTATGAATACTGTATTTTGGGAAAAATGTAGCATTCATCCTTCCCAAAAGATGATTAGCTTGAGCTGCTCATAAATTGTGGCTGTTCATAGTGATGTATGTGGTCCTATGCAGACACCTTCCTTTGGCAACCACATTTTCTTTGTAACTTTTATTGATGATTTTTCTAGACATGCATGGGTATATCCAGTGAAAGAAAAGTACAAAATGTTATGTGGTTCAAATAACTTCTAATTATGGTTGAAAATATGTTAGCATGTAAAATGGACACCCTGCATTGTGATTGAGGGGATACATGTCTTCTTATTTTAAACGTGGGATAAAACATCAATGTACAATGTCATATACACCTCAAAATAATGACTTTGTTGAAATAAATAATAGATCTCTCATGGAGATGGCATGGCATATTGCCAAAAGTCAAGCTTTCCTACATAGTTTTTGGCTTAAGCTGCTATCTATGCAGCATATGTACTTAATAGGTGTCCCATCAGAGCACTACAATCTATCACTCCATATGATGCTTGGCATGGTCGCAAGCCATCTATTGCTCATCTACACCTCTTTGGTTGTCTCACACATGCATTAGTACCTGAACAACAACGTAGAAAATTGGATGATAAAGCAATGGAATGCAATTTTTTTGGGTATAGTTCTAGAAGCAAAGGCTATTGTCTATATCATCCACATACTAAATGCATTTTGGTTAGTTGTGATGTTGTTTTTATGGAAGCTACAATTCCGCTATTACTTTCATGTATTAAGGAGACTACAAGTTCCACATGATGATGGAGATAATTCCATTTTTTATGTAGATTTACATGATGCACTTGTTGATAAGAGGGCTAGTACAGAGGAGGCAAAAACTTTACCAAAATGCTTGATGTAGACATTGAGAGATAGCAGATTAGATGTATGTCTATCATATCATACTGGTTCATGATCTCATAGTGCTTCCTTTGCATCAGATTTCTATGCAATGATTGCCTCTAGTATTTGTGATAAGAAGGAGCCTATTTATTTTGATGAAGCACGAAATTCAAAAATTTTTATGGATGATATGCAATCAAAATATGATGCTATTATGAAGAATGGTATGTGGTCTTTATGTGATTTTCCTCCACGCAAAAAGTACATTGGCACCAAATGGGTATACAAGATGAAACATAATTTTGATGGAATAGTTCATAGGTATAAGGCTAGGCTTATTGCAAAAGGTTATGCTCAAGAAAGAGGCATTGATTTTGATGAGACCTTTGCACCCATATGCCAAATGACCACCATTGTAGCATTTGTGCATTTGTAGCTCATCATGGTTGGAATGTACATTAGTTGGACATCAAAACTACATTTCTCAATGGTGACTTACATGAAGAAGTGTATGTATTTTAGCCCCATGATTTTGTGCAAAAACGACATGAAAACAAAGTGTGTACATTGAAAAAGTCATTATATGGTTTGAAGCAAGCACCATAAGCTTCATATGGAAAGATACATGCCTATTTCATTGCACATGGTTTTGAGAACATTCCAACTGAGAGCACCTTATATGTTAAGCATGTAGATGATGTACTTCTTATCATTGTTGTGTATGTTGATAACATGCTCCTCACTAGTCCTAGTAAGAAGAATAGTGTTGAATTTAAGGTTGATTTGCATGTCTCTTTTGAGGTGTGTGATTTGGGGCATTTGCATCATTATTTGGGAATTTATTTTATGCACGATGATGGGGGAGTAGCTTTCTGTCAGAAAAATATATTGATACATTATTACAGCATTTTGACCTTGAAGATTGTAGACCTATTGTCATTCCTATGGAAATAGGTTGATGGTTGAGTCTTCACGATGGTGGAAATGCATTTGATGTTGTTCTCTATCAACAGATTGTTGGATGCTTGATTTACTTATGCATAACTTGACCTGATATTTAGTTTACTATCTCTTAGATGAGCAGTTTTATGCACTCCCTCGGTGTCGAGAATTGGCATGCTATTAAGGGAATCTTTTGCTAGTTGAGTGGTACCCGACTATTTGGATTGTTTTATCCCAAAGGGGAATCATTTCTGCCAAATTTGCATGCTTTTTGTGACTCAGATTGGGCTATTTTCTATGACACTCATGTGTCGAGTAGTGGTTTTTGCTTCATGCTTGGTAACTTATGTATATCTTGGTTCAAAAAGAAGAAGCCTACTTGCCACTTCTAGTTGTGAGGCTGAGTATAGGGAAGCTTTCATAGTGGTTGTTGAGTGTTTGTCCCTCATATGACTCTTGGCTGATTTGGGTATTGGTTAGTCTTCTACCACCACCATCTTCATTAACAATCAAAGTGCATTGGCAGTTGCGAGGAACCCTATGTTCCATGCTCACACAAAGCACATTGAGGTGCGGTATCATTATATTAGGAAGAGGTTCTCTATTGGAGAGATAAGTTTTGCATATGTGCCCACACAGGATTGTTAGTAAAAACTACATTTGTGAGACCTAAGAAGTCTGTCTTTGTGCTCCCTATGTACTCTGTTTTCTGTGTATTCTGCAACATCTATGCGAAGTACTGTGTGCGGCCTCAGGAGCTTGGTTTTCTACTCTGAGCATATCATCCTAGAGTTCTCGAGAAGGAGAGTGCACTGTGGTGCATCGTCGTCAAAATACTTCACTGGTATTAGAGCAGTTCGATGCAAAAACTTTGGTCCTTTTGTGCAAGCGAAGCGAGCAAACCCCCCCCCCCCCCCCAAGGTTTTCTCCAAGGCTTACAACTAAGGCGACGACCAAGGCATAGACCTTGGCATACCTTGTCATCCGAGTCACCGAAGTCACTGTTGGCTGTGCACGAGGGAGGACCTCAATGATCAAGGAAGATCGAGGTTCCCGATACTTCCTGAGAGGTCACCCATCCCAATATTGTTCCCCCCAGAGCTCGCTTAACCGTGACAATCTCTTGACACTAAGCTACACTTTTGTGGTGTCTGAAGAAGGGAAAAGACTAAGGTTGACATTACCTTGAACATGTTTTGGTCCCTCAAAGCTTCATTCAGCTTATTTTTGAAGCATTTTTGGGTGTCTTTTGGAGCCATTTTGGAGTACTTTTGCATATAGTTCTCTTCACACAGGTCTGCGAACATCAAGAAGAGTGTTCTTTGTACTTCTCCGACAACAAACATCAATCTTTGGGGCTCTGTTTTTCAAACGCACTTGCAAAACTACAGTTTTTGGAAAGGTTTTCAGTTTTGGTGGGAGCAACCGCTGCAAATTTATGCAGGTTTTTTGAGCCAAAAACGTCAGAGTTGACAAACACTTGCCGGAGTTATGGGCTAGTTTTTGGGTTGTGCATTCAGCCTTTTAGTATCATTTTACTACATATACTGAGCACATACACATCATGTATGCTTCTCTGGATACCGCTTATGTACATCCATGTGGTCATTGATATAGCAGTTACGTTCTTTGCATAAAGCTTTTTATGTTTGATAAAGAGGGTCGTGGTGAGGTTTTCTTAACTGGGAGACACCCAGATGTCGGGGTCTCTTCAGTGATGCAGGTGGAAGACTTACCCAACCTCGCCATAGGAGATGTATGATAGTTGTTCATAGGTGTTGGATAAGCCTAGTTGGCTTCTATTGGGTAATTGATTATATGCAGTGGAGTCAGTGATTCACTATGCAGGCAAACATGTCAGTACTTGTAGTTTTATGATATTTTGACACTGGTCATACGCTCATTTTGTAGAGGATACTCTGGAAAAAATTTTCTAGTTTTTTGGTTTTGTCAACTATACAATGGACGATTTACTCCTTGATACACTTATTTGTTGGTGTTCGGACTCTTCTAGCTCCATTATCATTCCATTCAGTTCTCTACCATCATGGCCTCAGAGGTCTCAGGCACATCTGGTAGATCAGGGTCTAGTGCTAGTGTTCCAAAGAGGAGCTATAACTTGCAGGGCAAAGACCATTTTGAGATCCGAAAATTTGATGGCTCAAAGTTTGCTCTATGGAAGAATCAGATTAAAGATGTGCTGATTCAAAGGAGACAATGGAAGCCAGTAAATGGGATTTCAAAGAAGCCTGTTGACATGGATGAAGATGATTGAGATGAGTTAGATGAAATGGCCTGATCTACCATTCACTTGCACTTGGAAGATAATGTTTACTTTACAATATTATACTGTGAAAGTGCAGAGGAGCTTTGGAAGAAGTTATGCAATACATATGAAAAAGAGACAACATCAAATAAAGTGTATCTGATGAGAAAATTATATGACCTTCATATGAAGGACACAGATAGTGTTGTTGCTCATCTAAATGAGTTTGATGCTATATTCTCCCAATTACAGGCTCAAAAAATGGATATGGATAACGAAATGAAAGCAGTATTGCTATTATGCACCCTGCCATCATCATGGGATACATTTTGCACACCACATTGCCATTCAAAAACTTCTTGTGATTCCATTGATTTTTGTCTCGAACAGCTACTCTTGAATATGTGGAGTCATGTTGACTTGATTTCCAATTTGTTTAATAGTGTGTGACAGCATTTATACTACAATTTTTTGTGGAGCCATATACCTGTGCATGTTTGGAAAACAAAAATGTTGATGGATAAGCCTCACTTCATCTTCAATATCAATACGATTGATGTCATTGAAAGTCTGCATCTTGGCTCCTCGACTTTCCTCTTTCAAGACTATAGTCCCGTCCTTCTCCCATCCAAAAGTTTCCTTGATTAATTCATGTGTAAATTGAATTATGACCCATTCACTAACTGCATCCATGACTCTAGCCTCCGGCACCAATGGATCATGCAAGGCGGGCTGCAGAGTATTCATAACTTGGACACATCGCTGAAAATCGGGCTTGTAGATCGGTAACTCAAAGTATTTATGAATGCCCGCCCTCTTCATGACGTCCATGGTTGATGTGAGCTCATGTACTACTTTGAAATTCTTGGACATCATAGGGAACTGGTGATATGTATCCATAATCTTAATGGTTACGAGGAATAAGAAATCCCCAGCTAGTTGATCATCTCTAAACTAATGTCCTTTTGCTTTAGTGACGCTTTGCAAAGGAAATTCCATCAGTTCCTCGTGAATGGTAGCTTCAGAGTCTTCAAAAGCCATCTGCACTTGTAATGCAAAGAGAATTAGCTGTTGTAAATACATGTCGTTGAGTGATGTGTTTTGTAGTGATATTTCATGCGTTGTGTCACTCCGTTCCCTATGTTTGCATCAGTAGAACTGCTTATCGCATCTTTTTTTTTTTTTTCACTTTTGAAAGAAAACAAGAATTAGGGTAGCCGAAGCAATTATTTATTTACATAGTAGGTCCATTCCTAAGGACGTAGAAGTTATGACCTGTCCCCAATTGGAGAATGTGCACCACTAATTCTATTATGTAACTCATGTGCCGAATGTCTAGCCTCGTAATGTGGCCCTATCATGCATACTTTAGGTGCATTGGAAGCTTCATGTGTGCAACATCAATCTTCTTGGTTCTGGTGTTCCCTTCCTTGTTGTTGCTTGGGTTTTCATATCCATTTCGTAGTAGGGGTTTTAAGTCTTGTCTTCTCCTCATTTTGTCGTGCAGCATGTGTATTTCTGCTCATTGTTGTTAGTCGAGTTGTGGGGTTCCTTCTCTTCGGGTATCCGTGACCAATCTCGCCAGTCCTTATGGTAGTGTTGTGTCGATATAATGTTTCCTCGTGCTTGTTTATCTCTTGAATAGCCACTTGTCTGACCTTCTTGGGAATCCACATTTGTTGCCGTGTTTTTTGAGCTTCAATCAAAGGCTTAGGAAGCCATACTTTCAAGAGTCGTTTTGGTTCTGATCTCGATGAACAACAATTCTTGCCCCCTTTTGCCTTCCTATGAGAAATGACGTGTGTTGGTGTTGCAATCTCTGATTCCTTCACTCGATCCTTGCGAACCCATTTGAAGTTAACATTTCCTGATTGCGAGTAGTTGATGGCGGATTTCCCAGTTATTGATCGCCCTTTTGCATGGAAGACTTTAAGAGTGTTGTCCTCCTCAGTTTCCTTTTGTTCACCAATCAAGTAGGATGAATCTACTTTCTCCTTGGATACATTCGGGTTTGAATTCCCTTCTTCTGTCAAACCTGCTTTTGATTGATTTGTGCTGGAATCATTTGTTATGTGCTCTTGCACAATTGGTTCAGCCCTTCTGATGACTCCTGGTCTATGTGAGGGTTTCTCTCCTAATAGACTAAAGATTTCCTTGTGCCCTATTTTGGCTGAAATATATCCTTGCACTAGGTGGATGCTCACTTCATTCTCAATGATCCAGTCTTGTCCTAGGATCAAGTTTTCTATTAGATCCTCATCTCTGCACACTAGAACTCATTGTTCCATAGTTGAATTTCCTAGGTGGAGGGATACTATGGCTTCTCCAATGCATGTTATAACTTGACCTTCCACACCTATCATATGTGCTTTTGTGGGTGTCATAATCGTTTGAAGATCCAGGATGACCATATTTCGTATGCAACTGAGTGCTGCTCCTGAATCTATCAAGGCGTCTATCAGTTGATAATCAGTCGTTCCAATTCCTAGGTTTAAGTATGGCTGTGACATGGAGACATTGGTTGTGTTGGACTTATGAACCTGGTAATTAGCCATGGGAATAGGCTCTTCTCCTTGCAAATACCATTCATCTCTTTGCCTTATCCACTCTTTCTGTTTCTTGATATGCTCTAAGGCAACTTGTCGTGCTTCCTCTCTAATTCATTCTTCCTCTCTCTTCCTGTTTTGTGCACCTACAAGGCATTGTAACATCTGGTCTGTCAATGGCTCCATATAATGCTTTACTCGACAACCACTAATGTAATTCGGAAGAATATCTCCATCCAAAGTAGCTAGATTAATTGCTCCACTAGTGGAAATCCTATTGATGATTAGAGGTCCATATCCACGTTTTTTTAATTTCTTGGCATGTTGCTTCAAGGTGTAGACTAGAACTAAGTCTCCTTCTTTTAGTCCTTTGTCTTTTATGTGTGCATCATAATATGCCTTTTGTCTTCTCTTGGCCGCGTAAATACCTGCTACAGCTTGTATTCTAGTTTCATGTAGTTTGTCAATTTGGTCCAATTGCTTAGATAATTCATGTTCTATCCATTCATACTGTTGGGCTATTCTCAAGGTTGGCACTAAAAAATCGATCGACAGGATTGTGTTCTATCCATACACTAGATTGAATGGGGTAGTTCCAATGGCAGTCTTATAAGCCACTCAGAAGGCCCAAATTGCATGATGCAATTGTTTGTCCCAGTCTAATCTTCCACTATTGACTATTTTTGTCAATATTGTGCATAACACCTTATTGGAACTTTCCGCTTGACCACTGGCTTGAGGGTGATATGGGGCTGATTTGTTATGGATCACTAAGAATTCATTCATTAGGTACTCTATGACTTCATTGATGAAATGCGTTCCATGGTCGCTCACAATCTCAATTGGTAATCTGAAATGGGTGAAAATGTGCTCAAAAAGAAACTTGGCAGTGGTCTGAGCATCATTCTTTCTAGTAGCCTTTGCCTCCACCCATTTAGTCAAATAATCTATGGCTACTATGATGTATTCGGCATGTGACCCTTTGGCTGGTGGGTTAATGGGTCCTATGAAATCAATGCCCCATTTGGAAAATGCTCTAGCACAAACCATAGGTCTCAATGGCATGTCATCTCGCCGAATCGGGTATTTGGCCCTTTGGCAAGTCTCGCAACTTCATACATAGGTGTCCGCATCCATATGTAGAGTTGGCCACCACAAGTCGCGAATAGGATCATTTTTACAGTTCTCTCAGCAAAAAAATGACCTCCTGCAGCACCTGCGTGTGCCATCTCTAATATGGGTATGTACTCTCCTTCATGCACACATAAACTTAATTGATTGTCTTTTCCCCTCTTGAATAATTGTCTTCCCATAATTACATAATCCTTACTCATTTCCTCTAGGGACCGTTTCCTTGCTAAGCTGACTCCTTCCTCGTGTGCCCATGTCTTTAGGAATTTCACTAATGTTTCACTCCATTTGGGTGCTATTGTAGAGAAGGGTAAGGATGTGTGATCATCGGGTATGGTTTCCTGACATTTTGCACAATTACTAACATAATCATGGACATCTTTAGGCATATCAGGCTAGTATACTCCTAGTCGTTTCAATTCTCTTAAAGTTCCATGAATTCCTTTGTGCGTCTTCCATTTGTTTACATGAGCTTGTTCAATCAACTTCACTTGCTTGTCTTCCTCAACACATCTAGATAATACACTGTTGGGTTCCTTATGGTACACACTTCCTGCAATAATGTGCAAGTTACGTGATTGTAGAATTTCCTGTTTACTTTCTTTATTAATCGAGTGTTGTGGGCCATGAGTGAGTATTGGAATTAGCTTCTCTGCCCACTTTGGACACACTTCCAAATTAAATAGGTAAGTGTCTGGCAAATCGTCTGGCACTCCACTTGGTGGTTCTCCATGTGTTAATCTAGAGAGGTGATCTGCTCTCATATGGGTGTTCCCCTTTTTCACTATTACTTCAAAATCAAACTCCATCAATAGCAGAAACCATCTCACCAGTCTTTCGGTGTTAAAAGGCTTGTTGACTAGATACAATAAGGCTTGATGATCTATGAAGAACTTGAATTTGTTGGCTAAGAGATAATGCCTGAATTTCTTTACAACATACACCATTCCTAATCCCTCTCTTTCTGTAGTTGTATAGTTTCTCTCGGCTTGATTCAGTTGTCTACTCGCATAGGCGATTGGGTGATCTAACTTTCCTTCGTCTGTCGGCTGAGCTAAGATGCATCCTATTGCGTAATTTGAAGCGTCCACATGAATATGGAAGGGCTTGTTCCAATTCGGGGTTTTCAGAATTGGAGCCGTGCTCAGTCACCTTTTTAATTCGTTAAATGCCTTTTCACATTCATCAGTCCAAGTAAATTGGGTCAAAAGTCCATACAAGGGTTTGGCAATTATGGCGTACATGTGGATAAATCGACGGTAGTATCCACAATGTCCCATAAATGCTTGCAATTCTTTTGCATCCTTCAGTCTAGGAAGCTCTAAAATAACCTTGATCTTGTCTTCATCTGTAGATATTCTGTTCCTCGACACTGTGTGTCCTAAGATCTTCCCTTGTCTTACCATGAAGACACACTTCTCAGGGTTCAAGAAGACTCTGTATTGTCGACATTTATCAAATATTTTTCGCAATCTCGGAATGTGGTCTTGCCTTTGATTTGAATATGTACGTAGGTCATCTACATACACTTCCATACTCTTCTTTAGGAATTCTTTGAAAATATGATACATCAACCTTTGGAAATTACCAAGCGCGTTAGTGAGTCCAAAAGGCATCACTCGGAAAGCATAGACTCCCCATTCAGTCACAAATGTGGTCTTATGTTGATCCTCAATAGCAATGGCTACTTGGTTGTATCCAGAGAATCCATCCTAGAAGCTATAGACTTCTTTTCGTGCAACTCTTTCCAATAGATGGTCGGTGATAGGTAATGGATAGCTATCACATATCGTGACTGCATTCACTTTCTTCATGTTAATGCATACTCTGAGTTTTTCGTTCTTTTTAGGTACAAGCACTAGTGGTGATACCCATTCAGTACGTTCTATTTCATAAATGAATCCAACTGCTAATAGCTTGTCTATTTCCTCTTTTACTTTTGCAGCATAGACCTCATTATAGGTGTAAGGGCATTGTTTTGATGGTTTTGCCTCAGATGTCATTGGTATTCTATGGGAACAAATGGAGGGTTCCACACCCTTGAGATCCTTGTAGGTCCACACAAATACATCTCGATATTCCCGGATCAATTGTATTAACTCCTCTTCCTCCTCGATCGACACATCTTTTCCTATGTAGGTACATCTTTCTTCTCCATCTTCTATAGTTACTATGATCTTTTTTGTTTGTTCTTTGTTGTCGTACACTTCTCCTTCTCTTGCCTCTCTTTTAGGCATTTGAATAGCTATTTTTCTCTCCTCTACTTTGTACCTTTTAAAATGATTTGGAACCTCAAAAAGATCAAGGCTTGGTCCGATCTTACTCACACTTTCTTCTGATTGTGGCATTATAGGAGCTGCTTCTATTGCTAACACTTTGGTCATTCCATATTTTTCTTCGGTTCGAATGGCTTCTAGGTAACGTTCTTCAGAATCAAATTCCAGTTCCATTTCTATGCTCTCGTATTATTCTTTCCATTCCTTTTCCAATATTTCTCTCGATTCTACTTCTTGAAGGACAACCATGTACAAATTTACATCGTATCCTTCTTCGTCCACACATTCATTCATCATCATAACTTCTTCATTCACACATACATCCAAGGTCGCTAGGATTTCCATCCATCCTTGCGGTTCAAATGTTTCATCAGGGAAGATTTGAGGCATGTACATTGGATCTTCTATGGGCCGATAATTAGGATGTCCTATTGGCCACAACTGCCTTTTATTATCCTCTTTCTTGGCTTCTTTACACATCCATAATTGGGCGTCCTCATGCATCCATGATTGGTTGCTTGATCCAGCGCTATGGATAGACAACTCATCCTCTTCTTTATGTATGGGGTTCCATTGTAGTGGTGGTACATCTCTGTATGCAAAGGTATGCAAGTTTATTTTGGTGGTGTTTCCTTGATGTTGAAGGTATAGAGAATCTCGTCCCCAATCTTGCACTACCCTAAGCTGTCTCATGAAGGGTCGTCCTAATATCATCTCATAGTTATTTGCTTCTCCAAATTGACAGATTGCTAAAGTGTGCTCAAATTCAACTCCACAGATGGTTAATTTGATCTTTTCTAATATTCCTAATGGTTTTTCAACATGACCATCTGCTAATTGAAGCTTCATGCGAGTGGTTTGTAAGGCAGGATTTCCCCATTTCTCCCAAATCTCTTGGGTGGCAATACCTACTCCTGCTCCTGTGTCTAGTATGGCTTTGGTCATATAGCCATTGTAGGTGACAGGTATTTTGGCCAGTCAGCCTTTAAATCCGGCACTGTTTACATAGGTTCGTCATGTGTTTTCACTAGCTCACATTTATCATGCTTCTCTTTCGGTTCCTTGTCCCTAGCTTTAACACAATCCTTGTATTGATCCTCCGCTATCCTTGTCTCAGGGAGGGCCAGGATAGTCTTTTCTAGGGTTGCTTGTGCTACCTCTATGAGTTTTCTACATATCGCAAACCTCTCCTTTTCTAACTCTCCTAGTGGGTAAATCTTTTCATGTTGCTCCACATTCGGTCCAATCTTAATTCTAGCTTGGTATGCTTTCAACCACATGTCCAAATGATCCGATTTTGGGTCGGCTAGAATTGATCCTGGCTTTTCTGACTCTAAGATAGACGGTGGAATGGGAACTTCTTCCCGAATCTCTGGTTCTTTAGGCTTCTTATTGCTTCGTGTATGCTTCTTATTGTCCTGAGTCTTGTTTTTCATCCATTTTTCCTTGAGCTTTTCTCTTCTTTCCTTCCACTTTTGGCTTTTCATTGCCTGAGCACTCTCGCGAGGGTCTTCTGAATCTTCCGCTATTATAAACTTTGGGGTCTAAGGTTTTACTGTTTTCTTGTTCAAGTTCCGGTTGTTTTCCTTTTTGTTCCTTGGTTCGTGTTCGTGTAATGGCCTTTAATGGTACGGTGTATTCCTTGTCACTCACCGGTGTTTCTATCACTTCGATTACATTAATAGGTGCAGTTTCTTGAGCCTTGTTGGGATTTTTTGGGCAATCTCGAAAGAGATGTTCCTTTCCACAATCACTACAATATCCTTCCCAAGTCCTAAGAGGTGGTGGGTGGTAAGGCCAAGCGCATTCTCTGACAAAGCGGTCTCCTCCGCATCTATAACACGGTCCTCTTGGCACAAGTGGTCTGATGGGTGGTCTTACTGGTGCCTGTGCTTTAAGTGCGGTGTACATTAATGTCACCACTTCGGGTCCATAGGTATTGTCATATTCTTTGTATTCATAATATTGCGGATCATAAACTTGCTCGTACTCCATTATACTAGCATCATAGGAGTATTATTCTCCTTGGGATTGCTCGTATCCTGGGTTCATTGATTCCATACTGGCTATTGGTGTTGCTGGCACTATGGCTCTTTCTAGGTTTTCCTCTGGTTGAGTATACTTGACAGGTACCACATGTTGGGGATGTGACAGTTGTGGTCCTAACACTGGCTGGGGTTGTGGATATTGTGCTTTCTCGTATGGCCTCGATGCTCCTGGTGGTGTTGGGTAGGGATTGTAGCTGGGTATCTCTCTGTCTGACTCTCTAGGTGGATATCCATATGGCCGATATTGAGGTAGTTGTAGAGGCCGTGTCTACCTATTGAACAGGCAATTTTCCGTGGTGTGATTGGTGTATTTTTGTTCTATGTGACAATACAAGGCCGTTCCTTGATGGGGCTGTCTATTATAAGGGTACATCTGAGGTACGCATGTTCCTCCTCGAACACACATGTGAATGGGGTGATCACCTCCACATGAGCTACATCTTTGCAACATGGGTACTCTTAGGGCTGGGTGTTGATAATTTCTCTATCCTTGGACTCCCAATTTCTTTGCTACCAACTCTGCTAATTCTTCTACATTACTAGAATTGGATGTTAATGTGCTTCGAGGGTCTTCTGATTTAGTAGGGCTAGTTGTACTTTTGAGATCATCCGCTAGGTTGTCCTCCAAGTTGATGCATTCTTTCAGACATTCATTCAATGTCTGTAGTCTCTTCATATAGACTAATGTTCTTAGAGTTACGTTCGTTAATCCGTCCAAAAATAATGATATCATTTTTTGTTGTGTAGGTCTTTCTACTATAGGACATTTATCCACATACTGATTGAATCTTCGGGAAGTTGTTTTCATGGTTTCATTAGGGTTCTATTTAAAAATATGGATTAAAGACGATGAATTAAGTTTAATCCCTCTCTCAATGAACTCTCCTATGAATTCTTGAAAGAATTGCTCCATATTTCCAAATTGATTGGGATCTAGAGGTTGGAACCACGTCAGAGCCGTTCCTTTGAGGGTGAGTCCAAAGGATCCATACTGCACAAAGAAATCATCCACTTGTTCAGCTCTTAAAACTTGTTTAAATTCAGCAATGTGGTCGTAAGGTTCTCCCACTCCATCATAATGATTTCTTACACATTTGGCTACCTAAATAGGTCTTAATCTTCTTACGGGCTCAAGCTGTCTGGGCATTATTGGGAATGCGGGGATGGCTGTTCTAATTGGGGGTATTCCTGGTTGCACTCCTAGTGGTGGTCTTGGTCTTACTGGTGTTCGGTGTTGGTTGCCTAATCCAGGGTGTGTCTGATTGTGTGCTTGCATTCCACGCATTGTAAATTGTACATGTGTTCTGTTTGGAACACTCCGATGGCTTGTTTGTCCCGACATAGTATGTTCAGTCTCTTGCTGTGTCCCAAAAGGATTCTGAGAGGTAGTTGCCTGCTCTTGCTGGGGAAATACAGGCAAGCCCATATACTTCAGTCAAGCTCTATCCAAGGCATTGACAGGCCAATACCTTCTTTGGTTCTTGTCTAGGTATGTTACTCTAGACTCGTCTTCAGGATCTTTTAACTCGTAAAATGTCATTATGCTTTCTTCCTGTCCTTGTGTAGGTGAGTCAATTTGTAGCAGTAAATCTACTCCATGGATCAAATAGACCTCCAATAAGTAGTCATCTTGAGGTATGAAATCCCATCTTAAGACTCGTGTCACCACTGACTTGCCTCTGGGAGTAGTTACTAACTCTCCAGGGTCTAGTCTTCTTGAATGTTCTTGCCCTTCCAATTCTCCTCTCTCATTGATCAATTCTGGGTGTTCTGTCACCACATAGATGTGGCCCAACTTGTCCATATATACTCCTCCTTCATACTTGACAACTGGTCTGGGCACAATTGTGGAGTTGGTGGAGGTTACCATCCTAGCAACTGATCTATTTAATCCATCCAAGAAGATAGGAATCTCTTGGGCATTGGTAGCCACATATTGCAAGGAGGTACGGTACTCCCCTTCTACCATAGACATGAAGTTTCTTCCGGGAACATGATCTTGCATGTCTTCTAAAGCCATGGGTATCTCCTCCTCCGAATCACTAGACATGTCGGAATAGGTAGAATGGTGACTGACCTGAGCGGTGCTTCCTATTGATGATATGACACTTCTCCGGCTACTTAGAACTCTTCCTGACCTCAAGTTCATTCACCCTCCTGGGGCTCTCTTGACCTCTAAAACTCTCCCTAAGTGGCTCCTCAAATGCCTCAATTTCACCCTTGAAAATGCTCAAAGTGCTCTGGATGATACCACTTTGGCGATACTGCACTAAGCGATACCAGGTTCTCGACGATACGATACCACTTCAGGACACGATACTATACTAGACTTTGCCACGATACGATACCAAGTATGCTCACGATACGATACTTGGGAAATCCATGATACGATACCACCTGAAGAGACGATATGATACTATTGTAGGGCATGATACAATACTGGAAATTCTAACGATACGATACCAATGCAGCTGGCGGTACGATACCGCAAAACTGCACGATACGATACCAAACTTTTTCACGATATGATACCAGAAAGGTCAAGATATGATACCACTTGGCAAATCACGATCTCGATACCAACTAGGCGATACGATACCAAAAAATGGTATCGTGATATCACAGCTGGTAACCGGCGATACGATATTTCGGCGAGTATCACGATACAAGGGAATTTTTGGTCGATACCAAAAACTCAACAGATCGCAATACTGCAGCCAAATCACTTCCAAATTCCAAAATTTTTTCACCCCCTAGTTCTTCTCTCACCCCTCTTCACTCCTAGACTTCTGTTTCACAAATAGAACTACTAAAATCACTCTGTCCCACCCTGCGATACCATCCGGGCCTTTAATCACGTGTGAGTGCAATTTTTCAAAGTTTTGGAGATTAATATTTGCATGTAGCTTACCTTGAGGTGGTTATGCTTAGGCCTTGAGCTCACTAGGTAAGTGTGGGGGCTCTGTTTGCACGATACCAAACTGGCAAAACCAATCGCTGCTCTCAAACGATACCACACTGGAAGCAAGTATCAAATGAACTTCTATTTTTGGTTTTTATAGTTCTTGGTGACTGAAGCCTACACTACACTAATTTGGCAATTTTTTCGGGAATTTTTCTCGATAATTTTGACTTACTCCTACTCCACTTCTCTTCCTAGCCTAACCCTTCTCTTTCTCCTCTCTCTCTCTCTCCAAACCCTAAACCTAAAAACTCATTACGCACACCTCCTGGATGTGAAGTAACAAGTGTTGAAGCATCGGACTACTTGCCGCTGAATGAATTCACTCCTACAAGTACGATTTCGTCACTCTAGAGCTATAACCATCATGAAGGCACCTTGGTCGAGTGTGTTCCCCGGCAACGGCGCCAAAAACATGTATACCTAAGTCACAAAGCCTTAGGGACTTGTGCCAAAGAGACTAAATCACGTTTGCCACACAAGTGCGTATAATGGGGAATTGACACACGCTTGATTGTCAATCCGACGAACTGACCTAACCAAACGTATGAGGACATGTGCACACATGATGGAAAATGAAGTGGTTCAGCTAGCATGCATGAGAAGGGACTAACCTACCTCACTAACTCACTTAACTATTGAAAGTGCTTGCCACGATACCACTTACAGTAGTTTTCACTAAATCAAGGATTTCTCCTAGCTCTAAACTCCGAATATGGCCAATAGCAGGTTCATTTCGAAGCTCTCAATGAGACGCTTCTATTGGATCTGGCTTCACTTGATTTTGACAATGCTGCTTCAAATTATGATAGAAATAGTGAATGGGGGGAAACTTCCACACTCACTTCACCACTCCTACTTGCTTGCACACACACTACAACAGCTCAAAGACAAGGGGATCGAGTAGATAACAGCCTTACACACACATCCCAAGCTACAAACACACATACAAGATCAAAGAGAAGATGAAAATCTGTAGGAAAGAAGCAAATACAAAATTATGAAGCTCTCCCTCTTCACAATGGCAAAAAGTCTTTACAAAGAGTCACAAAGTGACTTATATACATGTGCCCTAAAAATGGTCCTTTCACACAATTGACCGGCACTTTATTGACTAATCTTTGTTCTCCTACTATTTTACAAGGAATATATTACATTGTCTTGGGATTATGCATCTAAAGGACTCCTCATTGTCTTGGGATTATGCATCTAAAGGACTCCTCTAGTGCATTTACATAGCTTGAGGGAATTTCCTAAAACTTTGAAGAAGAAAACTATGCCCGTTAATTTTGAAAAATTTGGGGCTCCTCTTTTGTGCCTCTTTGCTCTGCAACACTCTCCCCCTCTTTGTCTTTGTCGTCCCTTGACAGGCTTTTGCTTCTCGTTTATAACTTGTCTAAGACTTCTGAATACACGCACCCAGAGGTCGAAGAAGCGATAAAGACTGTCAAGCAATTTGTTATTTTATCCGAGGTATGTCCTTTGCTTCTGTTTGCCCCTTAGTATTCCATACATCATAAATCTGGGTTGCTGTATTAAGTCGGGTTGCCACGCATGCCTTAATTTGCTGACCTCTACTCTCTTTTAATTTAGCATTATGTTTCAAAGGCCCTATTTCTGAATCTGCTTTGTCATCCTTTAGGACATGTTCCATTTCTTTCCACCGCACGCATCCAGTGGACGAGGAGACACCTAGGACCTTTCGACAATTGGTTATCTTATTTGATGAAGAGTCCTATGTGTGTTGTCTCTCTCCTCAGCTTGTTTCACTTCACTGTCTACTCCTAGTGGATGAGGAAGCTGTGTGCAACCTCTCATGAAATGCCCTGGTTGTTATCTTTCTTTAATTCCACTCCTCAAGACCTGGGCATTTGGTGTTGTTGCATGATGCATGCCCCTGCGGGGCTTTGAGCAGAGAGTTGTTCCTTTTCTTGATAATCTTCATTCCTTATTGAGCAACTTTATTCTTTGATTTTCTTCTTCTTCTCTTTCTGCTTGATTCCCCTTCCACAGGCACTCAGAGTGGAGATGCATATAATGTTCGTGATTCTTACCAAAACGGATAGTTTTTTGACAAAGATCAAAGATTTGAAGGAGCAATGAATTTTTGCTAATGAAAGCTTTCTAGGTAATTTACTTGTGTATACTATTCTCAATGGTCTTCTAGATTCATATAAAACTTTTCCTTCTACTCTTTGATTGATGATGTAAGGAAATCCAAAATACCTTAAAATTTGAGGAGTTGGTCGTTTTTCTTTGTGCAAGAAGATCAATCCAAGTAAAATAGATCAATCATGCACGTTGCAGACCAAGATTGCTTAGCTAGTTAGAAGGGCAAAGGTAAATGGAGTTCATCTATTACTAAGAAGAAATTTGATAATGCTACACAATCGAAGAAGCTAGAAAAGATGATAAAACCATAGAAAAAAAAACCAATTTTGCTAAGTGTTGTAAGGAAAATGATCATGTCATAAAGAGTGCTCATAAACTAGCTACAAATGAGGCAAAGAACAAAGAGGTTAGAATGGTCGTCGTAGAGGCCTCTATACCTAAAACATAGTCTACTAATCTTCTTCAAAATGAAGAATTGTTTGCATCTATGACCCATCCTCACATGAGCAACATATGTCTATTCTAGATGCAGATGTTTGGTACCTTGACAGTGGTGCAACCAAACATGTCACCTTGTAGCGTAGTTTCTTCACTTCACTTGAGCCTACCCCTATAGGAAATACTATCACATATGCTAACAAATCCTTTTATCCTATAATGGGAGTTGGAAAGATAATTCTAACTAATATTGATGGCAATTCTTTCAAATTGTCAAATGCTTCATATGTGCCAAGTATCAAGAAAAATATGTTATAAATTTTAGCATTAGCCAAGATTGATCTAGTTTTCAAATTTGTTGATGATGTATGTATAGTTCATGATCTCTCGGATGTTGATGTTATGATTGCTTGCAACATTTTATGTCCTGGGCTATATAAGCTCATAGACTATCAAAATCTATGAATGATTTAGCATGTGCAATTCAAAATTCTCAAGCTATCTCATGCAAAGCTTTGGCATGCATGCTTTGGTCATTTGAAATTTGCTACTTTTCTATGCTTGAAGAAATCTAAAATGGTGTCCTCACAAGTCAAACTTGAAACACCTTCTAAACGTGTTTGTAAAGGCTAGTTTTGGGCAAAATGAAGCATTCTTGCTTCCCAAAAGATGGTTGAGTTAGAGTTTCTCATAAATTGTACCTTTTTCATGGTGTTTGTGGTCTTATGAAGACACCTTCATTTTGGAACTACCTATATATTGTGACTTTTATTGATTATTTTTCTAGACATGCATGGGTGTCAAGAGAAAGGAGATAAGAAAGAGAGCTCTCACACACTCTCACACAAAGAGAGGAACACACTTAGATTGAGGCAAGGAAGAATGATATTCTTCTTCTTCTATTACATAAAGAGAATATACAAGAATGATTTAATACAACAATACAACTAGTGCCATATATAAAGAGCAATACATAAGGAAAATCTGAATGTCCACGAATGAGTGAGCTGGCAAGGAACAAACGTGCCATCACTCTCAATACATAAATCAAGCTCACTAAAGTATCCATGACATATTCCCACATGAACACTATAGATGTTAGAGAAAGGAAAAGTGATACGTGTCATCCTCAATCATCACATGTTGAGCTTGATATATCAACACTCCCCACCAAGCTCAATGTCAACTCGTGTAATACATGCGTCTTCCAAAACTTCTTCAGCTTCTCTGTGCTTTAGTGAAAATATCCGCAACCTGCTCATCTATCCTCACATAAAAAAGATCAATATTATCTGCTAATATCTTTTCTCAAATGAAGTGATAATGTATCTCAATATGTTTTGTTATAGCATGAAAAATAGGACTTCATGCTAATTGGATGCTGCTAAGATTATCACAATAAATGATGATAATCTTTTGCACTTCCACACCTAAATCTGCAAGTAGTATCTAGCCATGATGCTTCATATGCTTCCATTCCAACACCTCTATACTCAACCTCCATACTCGACAAAGCAACAATGTGTTGCTTCTTATTGCTCCATGTAACATGCTCTCCTAGGCGAGAATAAAGAGCCACTAGTAGATCTTCTATCTAGAATACTACTAGCCCAATATGCAGCATTGTATCCATGAACCTTTCATTCTACACCAGCTTCATAAAATAATGCATAATCCAAAGTAGCACTCGCATAACATAGAGTGCATCTCAGAGCATCTAAATGTGGTTTCCTAGGAACCTACATAATTCAACTTTGAAGTCCTAGAGTGTAGATTAGATAAGGTCTTGTAATTTTTTTTGGTACATTTGGCAAGCCTTGATGATTGACCAAAGAGCAAGGACTTACCACATATCACTTCTTGATCACCCTTAAAGTGCACATGAGCACCCATTGTAAAAGTCATAGGCTTTAACTCTTGAGATAAAAGTAAAAGGAAAATTATTGAGAGAATATCATGACATTATGATTCATGCATCACAACTACCAAGTGGTTGGAATCAAATCAATCACCACCAAAAGAATAGGAGCACTTTTGGGTGGAAGAATTTCAAAATTCAAATTCATTTATGAGTATAAATAGGAGTGCTTCTTAGTCAGGGGAATTACAGAGAAAGATGAGCCATTGAGCCTCATGGTTGAGCTTACACTTAGCGCACTTATGTATGTGTAAGTCCCCTTCATCTTCTTTGTATCATACATTCATAATATTATACATTCTGAGCCATTAGTGCAAGTTAATCTCTATCTATTGTTGTCTGTTGCTATCTCATCATTTTTGTGAATTTGATCAATCAATCTCTCTACATGTACTTAATCTTTTGGCTTGCTTTAACTTGGGATATGTATGATGATCATTGTAGTTGTTACATATCAATTTTCACTTCATTTGGGTCATAAGATCTTGAAATATGTTCTCTGCAAGCTACCTATGTCTGCATACTATCATCCTCATGAAAAGTCGAGATTACACCCCCTAACTTCTTAATATCATTTCTCATCATATATGCACTCTAAATTAGTGAGATAACTTAAGACACTTAGCTAAGGTCATCAGTTATATGTGTCTAAAAGCTCTTGGGTCAGTTGCTATCAGAGAGTGAGAACTCAGCATTTTTTTGAGAAGTTCAAGTCCAAAAATAGCAAGTTTTTTGAAGTTCCTCTATCTTGAAAAGTTATCTATTTTGACACAACTATATGGCAATGATGCTCCAAGGTACATAGTGGGTCTAAATGCATATTTAAGTAGCTAAAGATTTCTAACAAGTTACTCTACAGGCACATTGGCAGGTGTAGAGCATGATTATTGCAACACGAAGACTCTAGATAGTAATATGAATCTACTTAGTAAGATATTGTACGTACCTACCATAACAAACAATCTCATAAGTGTTTGACAAATTGTAGAGAAAGGATTGCAGGTGAGGTTCACAAGGAATAGAGCATTTGTTTAAGATCCACAACAAGGATTCAAGAGAATTGCAAAAGGAGAAAAGACAGGTAGACTCTTTATATTTGAACTCCAAGACATTAGAAATATAGCTCTATTCAATTATGGAGGTCAAACCCTATCAAAATGGGAAATTTGGCATAAAAGATTGGCTCACATAGGTGAAAAAAATTTGAAGCAAATCTGCAAGGATCAAAGTGTGCCTGACCTACCTAATATATCCAAGCAACATATGATATACAAGTGCAGTGCTTGTCAACTTGCAAAATCACATAGAAAACCCTTTATGAAGAAAGGATACATCCACGGTGACTTAATGGAGCTAGTCCACACAGATGTTTGGGGACCTAGCAAGGAGCCATCAATTTCAAAATCCAGGTATTATGTATCTTTTATTGATGATTGTAGCAAATGGACCATCCTATATTTCATGAAGCATAAAGATGAAGTATTCAATTGTTTCAAGAAGTATATTGCTCTTGTTGAAAATCAAACAGGGAAAACATTAAAGAGTCTAAGGTCAGATGGAGGGTGAGAATATTTCTCCCATGAGTTTGATGCCTATCTCCAAGATAGAGGCATCAAGAGAGAGAACACAACTAGGTACACTCCATAATAGAATGGAGTAGTAGAGAGGAGGAATAGGACCATAAATGAAGCTACAAGGTCCATGCTTAATGAGAAAAAATTACCCAATTATTTGTGGGCAAAGGCTATATCTATAGCCACCTATCTCATTAATAGACTCCCATCAAAGGCATTGGACCTTATGCACATATTCCATCACAAATTAGAGGTAAAATGGATCCTAAAGTAGGGAAATGTGTGTTTATTGGATATGAACTAAATAAAAAAGGGTACATATTACATAAAATCCAAGTATTGAAGGCTTTATTGTTAGCATAGATGTTATCTTTGATGAGAACAACTCTTGGTTTGAAGATTATTGTAGGAAATTCAAGCTACCTTATGACCTAGAGGAGGTTTTCCCAACATTACAGAAGGTAAATGATCACCTACATGAAGAAGACTCAAGTGATTATGATGATGATCAGAAGACACCAAGGAGGAATATCAGGGCTCGAAACAAAAAAGGTAAAGAAAAGATGCATGAGTTGAGAGATGTTGTAGAATCTTCTCAAAAAACAATAAGATGATCAACTAGGGAAAAAAGGAAGCCAAAAAGGTATGGATTTGACACCTCTCTCGTCACTAAACACTCAATCTATATTGCTCGGGACATCAATTCAGAAGAACCATCAACCTTTGAAGAGGCTAAGAAGAAATTGGAGTCCAGAGAAGTGATGGAAGAAGAGATAGAAACCCTTCAAGAGAATCAGACATGGGACTTGGTTCCCAAGAAGCCATCCATGAAGATCATTCGATCTAGAGGGATCTATAAGGTAAAAAAGAAACCACATGATCAAACCCAAAGCATAGACGATGAGGAGACTTTCTCTCTTGTGGCAAAGATACCTACAATCAGAGTACTAATGAGTATAGATGCTTCAAAAATGAATAGCATCTTCCAAAAAAACAACATCATGAATAACCCAAATGTGTTTAATTTATGGATGATACAAATGATACCCTTTGCTTTTAGAATTGTACCCAACAAAAATACATTTTAGTGCTTTATCATCCAATTTGTTGCATTTTTGTTTAGGCATTAAGGCATATACCAAACAACCAAAGACATGCAAATGAGCAACAAATGGCTTGCGACCATGCCAAGCCTCATATGAAGTGATAGAATGCAATGCCTTAGTGGGACACCTATTAAGTACATATGCTACACACATAACAACCTCAAGCCAGAAACTGTGGTAAACCTTGACTCTTGACCATACACCTTGCCATCTCAATAGGTGACCTATTCTTCCTTTCAACAACTCCATTCTGTTGAGGTGTACACAACACTATACACTGATGTTTTATCCCACTTTCACCTAGAAATGCATTAAAGTCAGAAGACATATACCCCCCCAATCAAAATAGAGGGTGCCCATTTTACATGCTGATACATTTTCAGCCAAAATCAGAAATTGTTTGAAGCATATAAACACTTTGGACTTTGCTTTCAGTGGATACACCCATGCATGCCTAGAAAAATCATCAATGAAATTCACGAAGTAAAGGTAGTTCCCAAAGGAGGGTGTCTGCATAGGACCACAGACATCACTATGAACAAGGTGCAATTTTTGAGTAGATCGAACTGAACCATCTTTGGGAATGATGAATGCTGCATGTTTCCCAAAATATAGCATTCACAAACATGTTTACCAAGTGCTCAAGTTTGGGTAGAGAAGACATCACTTCAGATTTCTGCAGACGTAGCAAACTGGGAAAATTCAGATGACCAAAGCGTGCATGCCAAAGCTTTGCATCTAACATAACCTAAGAATCATGTGCTACACATGTTGAATCATTCACACATTTTTTATAGTCTATGAGCTTATACAACCCATGACATAAAATGCCAGAAGCAATAATGACATCGCCATTTGATAGATTTGAATTGTACATTTGTCATCAACAAATTTCACAACCAAGCCAATCTTGGCTAATGTTGAAACTGATAACATATTTTTCTTGATCCCTAGCACAAATAAAGCATCTGACAATGTAAAATAACTATCATCAACAATATTCAAAATGATCTTACCAACTCCCATGAAAGGATAAGAGGAGTTGTTGGTTCATGTAACAATATTCCTTGTAGGGGCCAGCTCAAGTGAAGTGAAGAAAATGTGTTGTGAGGTAATATGTTTGGTTGCCCCACTATCAAAGTACCAAACATCTGAGTCTACTACAAACATACATTGTTCATGAAAAGATGGGTCATAACTACAAAGAGTAGTAAATGCATGTTCTTCATTCTGCACAAGATTACCAGACTTTGTTTTGGGTGTAGAGGCCTTTCCAACAACCATTCCAGCCTCTTTCTTCTTTGCCTCTTTTTGAGCGAGTTTTGGACAAGTCTTTATGACATGATCATTTCCTTTACAATACTTGCAAAACAATTTTTGCTTCTTTGTTTTCTTCTTGTCTCTGTCATCCTTCTTTGATTATGCAGAATTAGCAGATTTCTCCTTACTAATAGATGGGCTCCATTTACCTTTGCCCTTCTGACTAGCCAAGAAAGCTTGATTTGCTTAGATTCACCTTCCTACAACATAACAAAGACTAAATCTCCAAATGATAAGGCAATTGGATTTCCATTCATCATCAATCAAAGAGTAGAAGCAAAACTCTGATATGAATTTGGAAGAACATTCAAAACAGTCTACATAAGTGAACTATCAGGCAAGACTTCATCAATGGAAATCAACTATTTCATCAAATCCTTGATCTTTGCCAAAAATCTATCCATGGAATCTCCTTCATTCATGTGCTCACTCTCCAACTATTTTCGGAGGTAAGAAACACGAGCCTCATTTCTTTCCTGGTATAAAGTGGTAAGTAAATCACAAGCATCCTTTGTTGTTTTGCAAGAGGAAATGTGAGGAATAATGGCACATTTGATAGACAAGGCTATCAATGCATGTACCTAATTATCTCTGCCATCCCAACAAAGTTTCTCTTTAGTAGGTGCAATAGGAACTGTAGCACAAACAAGAACCTAAAGAATATCGCCATCTATATCAACTTCAATAATTATATTTGCAGGTGTAATAGGACATTTTTCAACACCCTGCACAATTTTCCATAGTCCTTTTGCAACCAATACATGATGCATCATATAAGCCCATAATGGGTAATTGGTACCATCCAACTTAACTCAACAACCAACATACTAAAATATCTTGTTGTAGAAAAATGAATCTATCTCAAAAAGTTGAATAGAACTACCCTATTGAGTTCTGCTAAACCTATAGTAGACTTCGAGGCACTTATACTGGCACACCGAAACCCGTATATATCTTTGGAAAAGTGATGTGTGTCATCCTGGATCATCACATGTTGAGCTTGATATCTCAAGACTCCCCCTCAAGCTCAATGTCATGTCCTCTAATCTAAGCATCTTTTGAAACTTCTTTAGCTTCTTTGCTCCAAATGCTTTAGAAAAAATATAAGTAACCTACGCATCTATCCTCACATAAACAAGATCAATACCACCTGCTAATACCTTCCCTTTGATGAAATGATAATGTATCTTGATATGCTTTGTTCTAGCATGAAAAACAGGACTTTGTGCTAATTCAATGCTACTAAGATTATCACAATAGATGGTGATAGGCTTTTGCACTTCCACACGTAAATTTGCAAGTAGCATCTCTAGCCATATTTACTCACATGTTGCCATTGCATCACCTCTATATCTCAGCCTCTGTACTCGACAAAGCAACTGTGAGTTGCTTCTTTCTGCTCCATGTGATAGCTACACTTCCAAGTGAGAATAGAAAGCCACTAGTAGATCTTCTATCTAGAATACTACTAGCCCAATATGCATCGGTGTATCCATGAACCTACAAATCTACATCAACTTCATAAAATGTTGCATAATCCAAAGTAGCACTCACATAATGTAGAGTGCACCTCAGAGCATCTAAATGCGGCTTCCTAGGAACCTGCATAAATCGACTTTCAAGTCCAATAGTGTAGCTTAAATCAGGCCTTGTAATTGTGAGATATATCAAACTTCCCACCATTTTCCTATACATAGTAGCATTTTCCAATGCTTCGTTTAATGTACTATCTGAAAGAACTTGGAGAAGCTTATAGGAGGTAGAAAAGTGAGTTGCAAAGCGACAAAGTTCAGTCTAGCCAACCGGCACAAGACTAGCCCTTAAGCTTATGGAGACTCAAATAGACCTTAATATAGCCATGTGATACATGCAATAAAATGCACTATGTACTTTGGAACATCAGGGAGAAAGATTCAATACAAAACAAATAGGTTTGCACATTGACTAGCTCAAAAAACTTACTATCTTTGGATGAGACAATCGACTTCAAATGTTCATAGCGACCAATGTAATTACAATTATAAAAAATCCTTTTGGATGAGTGATACACATAGGGTTGAGTGTATAGAATGCACAAGACTATAAGAAATAAACAGAATATGCTTTTGAATGAATCAAACACTAAACAATGGTACCTCCTATTTTTTAGGAATGCATAGAGATAGACCCCAAGATAGAAAAACTAAGATTTCTTCCAATTTACAAAATAACATGTTTTGAAAATTTATACACATAAAGTAGACACTAATATCTTTTCAATGGGTGCTCACTGATTCAATTTGAAGCTCTGTAGAGAGAACAATAGCCTCTGCAAGCTTACTATTGTTGAAGAAGATGATGCAGAAAAATGAAGGAGCAAGACAATGATGGCCACAAGTGTATGTATATTGCTTCCATGTAATGTACAAGTGATTGGAAGTCTTTATTGGACCCTTGAAGTGCTCCATGACTTCTACAAGTGGATTTTGAATTCAAATGAAGGCGGGATTAGTTGTTGGAGGGAATCAATTCACTTTCCTACAATCTAGGAAAAGTGAAGATCTAGTTTGATCTACTTTTAGGTGATTGATCGATTCATTGATTGCAACTCAACCACCTAAAATTCATGGAAGGTTAGCTCTCTTCTTCTACTTTTACATATGTAAAGCTCTAGGCTTTTACAATGGTAAAATATCCATGAAAAATCTTTTCAATAAATACAATAAATGAGCATAGGTAAAAGAATGCTTCAATGGATATTCTTTTGATGTAATCCAAGTGATAGCTTTTGATGTTGATCAAATCCACCTCAAGCATAGTGTAAGCTTGATGTTCCAATGACTCTACCTCAAGCTAAAGTATGCTTGAGTCTTCATTCTCGAATAGGTTGAATACCTACCATAGCTTTGAATCTACAAAGCTTTATTCCATCAAGTGCCTTCGTCATCATATCTGCTACTTGCTTTTCACTTGGAACAAAAGAAATGTCAATCTCCTTTGCCATGAGCTTCTCCCTGATAAAGTGGTAATGAACCTCTATGTGTTTGGTTCTTGCATGGAAAATAGAGTTTGCTGCTAGATGCATGGAACTTGCATTATCTCCAAGTATGTGAGCTTTGGAGCTCTCAAGTCCCAAATCTGTATAGAATGCTTTTAACCATATTGCCTCTTGAGTTTCTATGGTCAAACCTATGTACTCTACTTCAGTTGAGGATAAAGCCATTGTTGGTTGCTTCTTGGAACTCCATGACACTAGCTTTGAACCTTCAAATCCTAAGTAACTAGAGGTACTTCTTCTATCATCCTTGGCTTTTTCTCAATTTGCAATCGAATAGATATGGTATGCAAATTTGAAGAAGGATAGAATATACCTTCATTGATTGTACCTTTGAGATACTTACATACTATGTTATCTGCATCTGTGTGTGGTATTCTTGGAGAGTGCATGAATTGCTTTAGCACTCCTACACTATATGAGATGTCTTCTCTTGTATGAGTAGCATATATCAAGCTACCTACCAAGCTTTGATATTCTTTCATATCTTCAATTTTCTTACCTTCATAAACACTAAGTTTATGATTCATCTCCAAAGGTGTACCTGCAAGATTTGTGTTTTCCATTCTGAACTTGAGAACTAGATCTTGAATGTATCTTCTCTAAGTTAGATACATTCCTTCATCTGTCTATATCACGTACATACCTAGGAAATATGTGAGCTTGCCTAAGTCAGTGATTTTGAACTCCTCTTGCATGTGTCTCTTGATTCTTTGAATGTCATTCAGATCATCACCTCTCACAATGATATCATCTACATATACACATAGATAGATAACCTCATTGTGATCCCTTTTGATGAATAGAGAAGGATCTGAGTTGCTAGGTTTGAACCCTTGATCTTGAAGGTATGTAACCAACCTATAATTCCAAACTCTAGGAGCTTGTTTCAATCCATACAATGCTTTCTTAAGTCTAAAAACATAAGCTGCATGATTAAGGTTTTCAAAACATGGAGGTTGTGACATGTGTGTGTGTCTGTGTGTGTGTGTATATATATATATATATATATATATATATATATATATATATATATATATATATGTGTGTGTGTGTGTGTGTGTGTGTGTGTGTGTGTAACCAACCTATAATTCCAAACTCTCGGAGCTTGTTTCAATCCATACAATGCTCTCTTAAGTCTAAAAACATAAGCTGCATGATTAGGGTTTTCAAAACATGGAGGTTTTGACATGTATACCTCTTCACTTATCCAACAGTCTAGAAATTCATTTTTTACATCAAGTTGCAAGAGTCTCCAGTTTTCACAGTAGCTACACTTATAAATGTTTTGATTGTAGTTTTCTTTGCAACTGGTGAGAATGTTTCCTCATAGTCTATACCATGAGTTTGTGAGCATCCTTTGGCAACTAATCTTGACGTGTACCTGCAAACTAATCCATCTGAGTTTTGTTTAACTTTAAAAACCCATCTGCAACCAATTACCTTTTGATTGGATGACATTGGAAACAAATCCCAAGTCTCCATCTCCTTCAATGCATCTATTTCTTCTTTCGTGGCCTTTTCCCAATTAGGGTTTCACTTTGCCTCTTCATAGGTTGAGGGTTTCTCTAAAATTGAGTCTTTTATCAAGTATATTGAATGCTTTGTAACAAATGAGGAATCATATCCATACCTTTCTGGTTGTTTATTCTCTCTTGTTGATCTTCTAGGAGCTTTCTTAGAGCATTCTCCACATTCCTCAGTCTTTGTTTTGCCTCTTGACTTCCATAGTTTGTAATCCTTTGCTTAAGCCAAATGCAACTACGGTTATGCAACAAAGATATAGGATGAATCCAAATTTTGCCAAATAGGTAAAGCATGAACTGGACTGCCTAATCAAGGTGCGTTATATTATTCTTATTGAGAATCTGGAGTTGGTATCCCCAATCATGATTGTATTGAAGAAAAATAATCAGTTGCGGATTTGTGCCGATTGTTCGAAGTTGAATGTAGTCACTATCCGAGATCCTTTTCCTCGACCCTTTCTAGACAGCATGTTGAAGTTGTAGGTTGGGAAATGTACTCATTTTTGGATGGATTTAGTGGGTACAATCAGGTTCATATGGTGGAAGAAGGCATCCCAAAAACAACATTCATTACCAATTGGGGAGTATTTGCTTGCATAGTCATGTGGTTTGGATTGCAGAATGCTCCCAATACATTCCAGTGATGCATGACACAGATCTTTGCCCCCTTCCTAACGTCCTTCATGTGGATTTTCTTAGATGATTTCTTTGTTTCCGGATGAATGGAAGCTAACTTGGATCATTTGCGATCCTTTTTCAATGCTTGCCGCAAAGTATGCCTTTGTCTCAATCCGAATAAATCAGCCTTCATAGTCAAGTGTGGTAAATTGCTTGGCCATATCATTTCATGGGATGGTATTACAATCAATCTAGACAAGGTAAAGGTCATTCTAGAGACCCTGACACCACAAAATTTGAAAGAAATTTCACGGTTCTTAGGCTAGGTATGGCAGCATGGGCATCATTCACGAGGTTTGGCCCATATCGCAATACTACTTAACAGATTAGCACATGTCTGACCATCCAAATTCTATTAGATAGAGGAGGCTCAAATTTCTTTTGAAAGGCTACAGAAAATGCTTGCCACAACACCAATATTGAAAGCTCCAAACTAGAAGGAACCATTCCATGCATTTGTGGATGCTTTCGTTAAAGCAATCACAAGTGTACTTATGCAAAAAGAAGGATGTTATTGGTTCCGACCTATATATTATGCCAATTGAAGATTGACCTCTGCGGAGCAAAATTACTCTACGATGGAACGAGAATGTCTGGGCTTAATCTATTCAATTAAGACATTCTGACATTATTTATTGGGCAAATCTTTTACTTTTCATATTGATCATAGTGCACTCCTCTATTTGGTGAAGCAGTAGAATATGGTAGGATGACTGGCCAAGTGGGCCTTGTTATTCCAAGAATTTGAATATGATATGGTCCATAGGCTAGGAGTCACTCATGCAATTGCCGATTTTATATCATGCATTGATCATGGTGAGCCACCGGCCAAAATTGATGATAATCTTTTGGACCTGGATGCCTTTGTAGTTGCAGAAATTGAAGAGTCTCCGTAGACATTCCCTACATGGTATGAAGAAATGCTGAGCTTTTTGGAGAATGGAGTAGTGCCTTCTCACTTACGGCTAGCCGCACGGAAGAAATTAGGACTCCAAAGCTGCCAGTTTACAATTATAATGGGAAAAATTTATCATAAGGACCCTATAGGTGTATGGATGCATTATGTGCCTCCGAATGAAGTGGCTGTAGTAATTCAAGAAGCACATGCAGGTGAAGCAGGTGGGCATTTTAATCATCCAATCACAATGTGGAAGATCCATCAAGTCTCACTTTGGTGGCCTACAATGTATGCAAATGTGTTAATTGCGGTGCAAAACTGTGATCCTTGTCAGCATACCAAAGAACCATGGGACAACCACCATTTTTTGTTGCATCCGATCCTCTCGATGGATCCACTTTAGAAGTAGGGCCTTGATTTTATTGGTCTTATCAAACCACCTACAGCCAAGACTAGAGCTCTTTATATCTTAATGTGTATCGACTACAACACAAGATGGGCAGAAGCATGGGCTACAACGAATGCTACGACAAGGGTAGTAGCTAAAAAGCTTCAAAATGAGATTTTTCTGTGGTTCAGTTTGCCACTCAAACTAGTGTCTGATCAAGGCACTCATTTTTTGAACCAACTTATTTTGGAAATAACTACGGAATATCACATCAAACATAAATTCAGTTCACCATACTATCCCAGAACCAACGGGCTGGCCGAGAGTACAAACAAGGTTCTTCCGCACATGTTGTAGAAAATGCTTTTGGATTCTACAGACCAATGGAAAAATATACTTCCTATAGTCCTTTGGGCATACCACACTTCTTAAAGTTTCAATAGGAAGTACACCTTTCAAATTTTTGTATGGATAGGAAGCTATCCTCCCATTTGAATTTGTGGTAGCCAGTCTTTGGATTGCAGTGCAAAAATGTTTACTTCCATAAGACTCTTTTGCTTATAGGATGGATAAGTTATGGCAGCTGAAAGAACATAGGTATGCCAGTTTCTTATTACTTCAGGAAGTGCATAGTAGATAGAAGAAATGGCATGACCAGAATTTATGGACGACGATTTTTTGGCCTGGTGATTACACTACAAGGAATATGGGCGTATAGTGACAGTTAAGGCGACAAAATTTCATCGCTATAAAATTGCAAAATGCATCGTAATGAGCATCGCGCGTGCACCGTCGATTAAACGATGAGCCAAACAACATTTTTGCAACTTGTGGCATGACGAGGTCTGCGACGCTCGCATAGAGCGTCGCTAACACGACGGTTTTAAATAGCATCGCATAAGTGATGCTTTTTTGTGTCGCATAAGCGACGCTTTATTGCGTTGCATAAGCGACGCTTTTTTGTGTCGCATAAGCGACGCTAAAACATGTCGCTCATAGCATCGCTTACACGACGGTCTGTTGATGGAAAAAAATTAAAACGTTGGAGGCTCTTTGATCAGCATTTTCATGCAACTGATCGAAGAGCTCTCCAACGTTCGCAATTGTGCTGCGCTTATGAGCTGAAGCAAGTATATGCAAAATTGTTGTTTTGCCTAAGCTCTCTCTTATTGTCTCCCTCTGTCTCTGTTTCTCTCTTTCTACATCTTTCTCTCTTTGAATTCTCTCTCTCTCTCTCTCTCTCTCTCTCTCTCTCTCTTCTTTCTCTCTTTATTGCAGGTTATTCAAGAAGCTAACCAAACAAAAAGTATGGCTAACTATTGTAACTTGGTTACGTAGGAACTATTGTTGGTATCTACAAAATTTCATTTCGTACATTCAAACAGGTAGAAAAAAGTTTATATTTTTTATGATAGAGTTAGTTATTTTTTTAAGCACCTAATAGTGGGTTTTTGTTGTTATATATTTTGATAGGTCATTTTGAAGGTTGACTAGTTTCGAGCTGAGTATAAAGGTAGTAATTCCACATTAAGAAAGGAATTATCTGGGTTTTGGGTGTTGATATATTTAGGTAGTGATGTGTGTGAAGACACTAGGACCGCCGGGGCACTTTTTTCCCTCTTTAGGAGGTTTTTTTCCCCCGGCTTGTATATACGCCTATTGCCCTAATGGGCTACTTATCTTTGTACATTCTCTAGTAATACATTCAGTATTGTGTGTTTGTGCTCCAAGCTTCTTCTTCTTCCTTGTGCTATTCGCATGCTTCTGCAGAAGTCTATCTCCAACAATTGGTATCAGAGCAGGTTGTCGCTTCTTCTAGGGCGCCGTCGACACTCCTCCGTTTGCAGTCTCAGATTCGCACGAAATTTGGTGAGCATACTCAGGGTGTTTCCGAGATCAAAACAACTTCTTCTATGGTGCCGAAATCGCGATCTGAGCTCGTTTCGGCCTCCGAATGCACTATCGCAGTGCTTGTGCAGGCTATTTCGTCCTTTTGTGCCAAAGGTATATACCAGTTTCTGTTTGCCAGTTTAAGCGTCTCGAAGTCTGCTACAGGTCTAGTAGAACTCGTCTAGGCAGTTCCGTTCAACTTTTTGAGATACAGTCAATTTTCTGCATCAAGGTATTTTAGTCACCGGCCATGGCTGAAAGAAGTAATGTATTCCGTATGTTGGTTGTTGAGGATAAGTTGGATGGTACCAACTACCCATTATGGGCTTATATGATGCGACATGTACTGGTTGCAAAAGGATTGTGGAACATTGTGCAGGGTGTTGAAAGACGTCATGTTACACCTGTAACGACAGGTACTGCAAATATAGGTGCTGGAGCTGATGAAGATGGTGTCGAAGATGATATTCTGCAGATTCTTGTTCATGCTGCTGTTTCTGTTGCACCTACTACAGAGCAGATTTGCTGGGATGGCAGAGATGCCCAAGCACATGCATTGATAGCTTTGTCTGTCAAACGTGCCATTATTCCTCACATTCGCTCTTGCAGAACAGCAAAGGATGCTTGGGATACACTTACCACTTTGTACCAGGCTAGGAATGAGGCTCGTGTTGCTAACCTCCGAAAACAGTTGGAGAGTGAGCACATGAATGAAAGTGATTCTATGGACAGTTTCTTAACGAAGATCAAAGATGTGAAGGAACAGTTGATTTCTGCTGATGAGGTTATACCAGATAGCTCACTTGTGCAGACCGTTCTGAATGGTCTTCCTGATTCATATCAGAGTTTTGCTTCTACTCTTCGGTTGATGATGAAAGGCAATCCAAATGCCTTGTCATTTGAGGAGCTAGTCTCTGTTCTGTTGCAGGAAGATCAGTCCAGGCAGAACAGGTCCATTATGCGTGTTGCAGATCAAGATTTCCTGGCTAGTCAGAAGGGCAAAGGAAAATGGAGCTCTTCTACTAGTAAGCAGAAATCTGCAAATGCTGCACAATCGAGGAACCAGGATAAAGATGAGAAGAAATCAGAAAAGCAGAAATTGTTTTGCAAGTACTGTAAAGGAAATGATCATATCATAAAGAACTGTCCAAAACTGGCTGCTAAAGAGGCAAAGAAGAAAGAGGCTGGAATGGTTGTTGCAGGGGCCTCTACACCAAAAACAGAGTCTGCAAATCTTGTGCAGGAAGAAGAATGGGCGTTTACTACTGTCTGCAGTTTTGACCCATCTTCTCATGATCAGTGCATGTCTGCAGTAGACTCACATGTTTGGTACTTTGATAGTGGGGCGACCAAACATATTACCTCGTAGTGCAGTTTCTTCTCTTCACTCGAGCCTACCCCTACAGGGAATACTATCACATGTGCCAATAACTCCTCTTATCCTGTTATGGGAGTTGGTAAGATCATTCTGACTACTGCTGATGGTAGTTCTTTCACTTTGTCAGATGCTTTATTTGTGCCAGGGATCAAAAAGAACATGTTATCAGTTTCAGCATTAGCCAAGATTGGCTTGGTTGTGAAATTCGTTGATGACACGTGTACAGTCCATGATCTCTCAAATGGTGATGTGATTATTGCTTCTGGCATTTTATGTCATGGGCTATATAAGCTCATAGACTATGAAAGATCTGTGAATGATTCGGCATGTGCAGTTCATGATTCTCAAGCTATGTCAGATGCAAAGCTTTGGCATGCACGCTTTGGTCATCTAAATTTTGCTAGTTTGCTACGCCTGCAGAAATCTGAAATGGTGTCCTCTTTGCCCAAACTTGAGGCTCCTGGAAAACATGTTTGTGAACGCTGTATTTTGGGCAAAATGCAGCGTTCTTCCTTTCCAAAAGATGGTTCAGTTCGGGCTACGCAGAAATTGCAGCTTGTACATAGTGATGTCTGTGGTCCTATGCAGACACCCTCTTTTGGAAATTACCTTTACTTCGTGACTTTCATTGATGATTTTTCTAGGCATGCATGGGTATATCCACTCAAAGAAAAGTCTGAAGTGTTCATGTGCTTCAAACAGTTTTTGGTTTTGGCTGAAAATCTATTAGCATTTAAAATGGGCACCCTCCATTCTGATCGAGGGGGGGAATATATGTCTTCAGATTTTAATGCATTTCTGGCTGAACATGGGATAGAACACCAGTGTACAGTGCCATATACACCTCAACAGAATGGAGTTGCTGAACGAAAGAACAGGTCACTCATGGAGATGGCGAGGTGCATGGTCAAAAGTCAGGCTTTACCACATAGTTTCTGGCTTGAGGCTGTCATGTGTGCAGCATATGTACTGAATAGGTGTCCCACTAAAGCGTTGCAGTCTATCACTCCATATGAGGCTTGGCATGACCGCAAGCCATCTGTTGCTCATCTGTGTGTTTTTGGTTGTTTGGCATATGCATTAGTGCCTGAACAACATCGCAGAAAATTGGATGATAAGGCAGTAAAATGTATTTTTGTTGGGTACAGTTCTGAAAGTAAAGGCTATCGTCTGTATCATCCACAGACTAAATGCATTCTGGTTAGCCGTGATGTTGTCTTTGTGGAAGATGCTATTCAGCCATTGCTTTCATGTACTAAGGAGACATCTGTTAGCTCCAAAGACATGTATGATACGTTGATGCCTCTTTTTACAGGTGGATAATCTAGTGCTGGTCCTAATGAGGCAACTTCTCAGCCCTTGCAGGTTTCATATGATGATGCAGATCATTCTATTTCTGATGCAGATTTACATGATGCACTTGTTGATGAGAGAGCTGATATTGAGCAGGAAAAAACTATGCCGAAATGGCTGGTGCAGACTTTGCGTGACAGCAAATTAGATGCACCTTTGTCATATCGTACTCGTTCAGGCTCTCATAGTGCCTCCTTTGCATCAGATTGCTATGCTATGGTTGCGTCGAGTCTCTGTGATGAGAATGAGCCTGTTTCTTTTGATGAAGCACAAAATTCAAAAAATTGGATGGCTGCCATGCAATCTGAATATGATGCTATAATGAAGAATGGTACATGGTCTTTATGTGACTTGCCTCCTGGCAAGAAGGCCATTGGCACTAAGTGGGTATACAAGCTGAAGCGTAAACCTGATGGTATAGTTGACAGGTATAAGGCTAGGCTTGTTGCAAAGGGTTATGCGCAGGAAAGAGGCATTGATTTTGATGAGACCTTTGCACCTACATGCTGTATGACTAATATTCAGAGCATTTGTGCCCTTGCAGCCCATCATGGTTGGAATGTACATCAGTTGGACATTAAAACAGCATTTCTAAATGGTGACTTGCATGAAGAAGTGTATGTTTTTCAGCCCCGTGGCTTTGTGCAGAAAGGGCATGAAAACCAGGTTTGCAGGTTAAAGAAGGCATTATATGGTTTAAAGCAAGCACCACGTGCTTGGTATGAGAAGATACATGCCTATCTGGTTGCACATGGTTTTGTGAACAGTTCAACTGAAAGCACCTTATATGTTAAGCGTGCTAATGACGTGCTTCTAATCATTGTTGTCTATGTTGATGACATGCTGCTCACTGGTCCTATTGAGAAGCATATTGCTGATTTCAAGGCTGATTTGCATGCCTCATTTGAGATGTCTGATTTAGGGCATTTGCATCACTATTTGGGCATTCAGTTTATGCAAGTTGATGATGGAATGGCTTTGTGTCAAACGAAATATATTGACACATTATTGCAGCGTTTTGGCCTTGAAGACTGTAAGCCTATTGGCACTCCTATGGAGACAGGTTTACGATTGAGTCTTCATGATGCTGGAGATGCATTTGATGCTGTTCTCTATCAGCAGGCTGTTGGATGCTTGATTTACTTATGCATTACTTGGCCAGATATTCAGTTTGTTGTCTCACAGATGAGCAGGTTTATGCATTGCCCAGGAGTCACGTATTGGAAAGCGGTTAAGCGCATCTTTCGCTACTTGAGTGGTACTCGACTACTTGGGTTGTTTTATCCCAAGGGGGGATCACTACCGCCAGATTTGCATGCTTTTTCTGACTCAGATTGGGCTGGTTGCTATGACACTCGTGTGTCCACCAGTGGTTTTTGCTTCATGCTTGGTAGCTCATGTATATCTTGGTTGAGCAAGAAGCAGCCTACTGTGGCCACTTCCATTTGTGAGGCTGAGTATAAGGCAGCTTTCACAGCGACTGTTGAGTGTGTGTGGCTCAGATGCCTTATGGCTGATTTGGGTGTTGGCCAGTCTTCTGCCACCACCATCTTCACTGACAGTCAGAGCGCATTGGCAGTTGCGAGGAACCCTGTGCTCCATGCTCGCACTAAGCACATTTAGGTGCATTATCACTATGTCAGGGAGAGGTTCTCTGCTGGGGAGATCAGCTTGGCATATGTGCCCACGCAGGAGAACATTGCAGACCTTTTCACGAAGGCTCTGCCTAGGGAGAAGTTTGAAGCTTTCTGCAAAGCTTTGGGCTTACTTCCTTTTGTGGAGTGATTTCCACATAGCTTGGCACTTCCTTATACATAAGTGCCAGCTCCTTGTTCACCGCATCACTCCCAGGGGGGATTTGTTGATATATTTAGGTAGCGATGTGTGTGAACACACTAGGACCGCCGGGGCACTTTTTTCCCTCTTTAGGAGGTTTTTTTCCCCCGGCTTGTATATACGCCTATTGCCCTAATGGGCTACTTATCTTTGTACATTCTCTAGTAATACATTCAGTATTGTGTGTTTGTGCTCCAAGCTTCTTCTTCTTCCTTGTGTTGTTCGCGTGCTTCCGCAGACGTCTATCTCCAACATTGGGCAATTGATTCTTCCAAGGTAATGCGATTTACTAAAGAACCATATATTCTTCCTAGACATATTGAACAAGCATTTTTTTATAAAAACCTAGATGCTCATCCTGGTGTATGCATGTATATATATGTTTATGTGTGCATGTAGGCATGTATATGTGATGTGTACATGTATATATGTATATATGTCTATGTGTAAATGTGTACATGTAAATATGTATGCATATATATATATATATATATATATATATATATATATATATATATATATATATATATATATATATATATATATATATATATATATATATATATATATATATATATATATATATATATATATATATTTATGTGTGCATTTAGGCATGTATGTGTGATGCATAATATATCTACTCCATTATATATTTATGTATGTGTATCTACATGATGTGTATATATCTTTATATATATTATGATCCTCGTTGATTCGAGTAGCTATATATAGAGGCATAAGGTTGGGAGGAGAGACATCTCTCTAGTAGGACGTCAGAGGAATAGATGCAATGTGTACATATACTTCAAACATCTGGCTAAAAGGTTGAATTAGAGTTTTTTAATTAGGGGTTTTAAAACCCTAATATCAAAATTAGTGTTTTCAATTTAGGATTTTTGAAATAGGATTTATTTATTTATTTATGCATATGCATGTGTTCTGTATGTATGTGTATCTATATGTGCATATGCATGTGTTGTGTGTGTATATGTATATATGCATGTAAATATGATTATATGAGTCTATGTGTGTGTGTACATATGATTATGCATGTGTATGTGTATGTGAGTATGTGTACATGTATGTGAGTATGTGTATGTGTCTATGTGTATTCATTATATGTGTGAACTGCATGCATGTGTACGTGTGTGTAAAAATGTGCATGTATGTGTGTATGTATAAATGTGCATGTATGTGTATATGTGTGTATATGTGTGTAAATGTGCATGTATGATGTATATGTGTGTGTATGCGTGTATTTGTACCTCTAGTCTCACTCTTTTCTCTCTCTCTCTCTCTCTCATATACATACATACATACATAAACACACATACCCATATCCACATATATATACATAAAAGCAGTGCATACTGTGCATTATCGCGACGACGAGCCATAAGTGTCTGCATCTCTTTTAGACACCACTTAAGCGACCATCCTGTCCCAAACTTTGTCTCAAGTGAACTAAGTACGTATTTTTTATCCCTCTCATCATGCTCACTACAAAAATAAAAAAAATAATGTAATAAAACATAAGATATTTATTTCAATTTATATGTAAAATTTATACTTACTTCCACGATAAGTGGACAAGGCGCAGGTAAGAGTCGCATAATGCCCGCATTCTTCTCTTGAACTCCAATCCATTCCCTATGTACACAATGTTCCCCTCTGGCTCTATATCGCACTCAAGTCCTAAGGTGCCTATGCGTGTCCTCATAGGCAACTCTGCTCTGCTATCACGATCTGGAGGTGCTATAGGTGTCCTGAAAATAGATAGATAAAAATAAATAAAAATATGTGTTATAATATCATTAAAAAAGTTTATGAAAAAAAAAACATACCTATGAGCAGAGATAGCTGTCTTCCTCCATGTGGAGCTGCAGAAGAGCCCTCCTCAGATCGTTGGGTAAGCATCTGGATCGTATAGTCCAGCTCATCATCAAACATCTCTGAGTAATCACACATGATGGACCGTAGAGTATCAGACGAAACTCTTGCTCTCATAAGACTTTTTATGAGAGTGAGTTTCACCTTTCTCTCTCTACTAGGATCCATAATACCTAACATATAAAACAAAATGGGTTAGAAATCAATATATATACGTGTACATATGTATGTGTGTATGCATTACTGTGTATGTATGCATGTGTGTGTGTATGTGTGTATGTATGTGCGTGTATGTGTGTGTATGTGTGTATGCATGTGTATATGTGTGTATGCATCATTATGTGTGTATGTGTCTATGTGTGTATATGTGTGTATATGTGTGTATATGTGTGTGTGTATGTGTGCATGTCTATGTGTATGTGTGTGCGTCTATGAGTGTGTATGTGTTTATGTGTGTGTATGTGTCTGTGTGTGTATGTGTCTATGTGTGTATGTGTATGCATGTATGTATGCATATGTGTGTGTATGTGTGTGTATGCATTATGTATGCATTATGTATGCATATGTGTGTGTATGCATTATGTATGTGTATGTATGCATATGC